>CM040245.1:177069868-177601564 GCA_022545495.1 Chrysanthemum lavandulifolium | reverse complement strand
AAAAATACAAAAATAATCATCCTCATCTTTAGACTTAAATCGACATACACTTCAAATAACGATACTATTCCCTGAGAACGATATCAATACCCGTGGCTTACCCTAATACTACACTACAACAGTTAGGTTCATCGCTAGGGGTGTTGAAAAACTTGCTCGACGAAAGGAAGTTCCTTTGACCCGAACGACGCGTGTAGCGTTATCAAAATTACTTGCAATACTAGGTTTACATTTCGTGACATTCCCTTGCAAAATTGCAATCATCGAGGGAGCACATTCGTCACTTTGACGAAATCTTTTGCAAACAAACTAGATTAGTATTACTTTCTTGACGCCTTACATAGGGATGGACTCGTCAAGGGGGTAAAGACGAGATCCTTTCCGCTACTTGCTCTCTATTTTCTTCTTATTTCTTTCACATGTTTTCTTAAAACAATGTGTTGCTTTCTTCAAGGCTCTTTTGTTTCGACAAAAGGGGAGAAGAAAGTAAAACTTCAAATTAAACCGTTACAATTTTAGCTTTTCCTTAAAATAATTTTATGTTTTGTCATCAACAAAAAGGGGGAGATTGTTAATACAAATAAGCCGTAAAAACGTTTATTTATATTTTACGATCTTCTAATGTTTTGTCGATAACAAACGTAAAATCATTTTAACGAAACAAATAAAATACGTAAATGGTTTGAACTAATAGTTTCTAACATATTCACATTTGTACACTAAAACAAGTATAAGTGGTTTCATGATTTAGTAATACATATGTACAACAACTAGTGTTTACATATTTGGGTAAAATATACACATAACTAGTATGTAGTATATTGGGAAATATAAATGGGTAGAAACTTAAGTATCATAACCCATTGGGCAAATACATTGAATGTAGTTGGGTACAACCCAAAGCCCATGACCCATGGATCTTGACCCATAACCCATTGCATGACATCATGCTTATATCACACATGGATAATATCCATAACCCATGGATCAACCCATACCCAAGTGACTAAGTGCATTGCACTTAAAAGATACATTGTATCTAGCTAAAGATCCATGGTTCAACCCATGACCCATAACCAAAATACCCATGGGTAAAGGGAGGCCCCACGGATCCTCATGGAAGGGATCCGTGGGATCCGGGGAACGATGGATTTTTCCTCTATAAATAGTGAGTCATTTCTTCATTGTTTCTTACCCTTTCTAACACACTTTCTCCCCGAGTTTAAAACTCACTAACCTCGATCCAAGAGATCTATGTTTGTAGTTTTGTTTTGTGTGATCTTTAGGTTCCTCTTAAAGGCAAGATCACCACCTTTGAAGTCGAGCAAGCTCAAGTCCATGAGTTGCCATGCTTCCTCATCATCAAGGCTCATCAAGTCTTCTTGTTGATGATTCCTTTCTTTCTTCAAAGAAGTATAGTGTTGAAGACATTAGTGAAAGATGTCTCAAGTGTCAAGACGAAGATATTAGTGAAGGGTATCTATCGTCCATATCATAAGCACTTGTGGTAGGTGCTTAGAACTCAAGACTAGAAGCATTAGTGAAAGGTGCTTAGAAGTCAAGACACAAGACATTAGTGAAAGGTGTCTTGTAGATCTAGTCAAAGGCATTAGTGAAAGGTGCCTTAAATGTACATTCGATATGGTGTGTTTCATGTATAAGATAGACTAGTATTAGATCCAAGGATATTGATATCCTTGATGATGTTGTAAAGGAGTAGATCTCCTTTGGGATTAGTCGTTGGTGTAGTGTGGTAGTAGTTCCTCCATTGCAATGGAACTAGGTGCTTAGCCTAGTACCTAATAAAGGGTAGGCGACGTTGTGAAGGTGTAGTTCACCTTGGGTGAAAGAACTAGGTACTTAGCCTAGTACCTTATAAAGGGTAGGCGACGTTGTGTAGGTGTGGTTCACCTTGAGTGAAAGAACCCGGTGGTTAGCCTAGCACCTAAAAAGGGTAGGCGGTTGTGAAGGCTTCTCCGCCATAAGGAGATTGGTGTAGTGTTTACGAACTCTCGAGTAGGTGACTCGGGGAGTGAAGTAGGGCAAGGAAGGTGTCCTTGTAGCCGAACCACTATAAATACTCGCGTTGTGGTTTTGTGCTCCTTACTCTTATCTTTTCATTACTTACCTTTATATGCTTGTTTATCAACATCCAACACACACATCCAAATAGATTGACATAAGTCGATCTAAATAGATTAAAAGGAAGTTTTAATTGGCAAAACTATTCAACCCCCCCTTCTAGTTTTCCACAATCACAACAACTCCTCCACTGGTAGCATCTTCTTCGTCAGCTCAGGATAAGGGAAAAGCCTTAATGACCACATCAGAGCCTGAGAAGATTCCCTATGTCATTGGCAACACAAAGTACCTGCTCACTCCAGAACAGCTAACAACCTACCTTGAAAAGGAAGACAAGCGAAAGAAACTGGCTGAGGAGGAAAAGAAAAGCAAAGAAGCCCTGGTCCAAGTAGTGGCTGAAGAAGCTGAAAAGATTGGGATTGATCCTAAGCTTGAAAAGGACAGCAGGGCCAAAAGTTTAAAGATGCTCGGTCTGTTGAAATGGTGCCATGAGAAAGAAGCTAGATGAAAAGAACAAAAGGTCACGCCATCGTGCAAGAAAGGATCAACCATTACAACTAGAACATGACAAGCGAAGGCTTCGAAAAATCATCGATGTAAAAATCATCCCCGGATCCAAACCACCGTAATGAATGTCTACATGGGGATGATAAAGGCATTTGAAGTTCATGATTCCTTGAAATTCAACGACTTTGGGATCACCGAACTTGATGAGCTTGGTCCTATCATTGCGAAGAAGTAAAATGCGATGGTCAAGGAGTCGATGAAATCCTCGAAAGCGGTATGAAAGACTAAGGAAGCACCAAGACTTGGGATACAACCACTATAACCATAGCTCAAGGATCTCGGCCTCACCAACCCATGGTAAGAGGAAAAGGGTTGAATCTGGACTCAAATCAAGGTACCGGCCTCGACCGCAGCAGGAGCTACCAAGGAGTGACGTTCGTGAATTGTATTTGTATTGAAAAGCCCGAAGAGGACTTTTCTTTATTGATGTCTATGGAACCCAAAGATTCCAAAGGTGGAGTGACATTGATCTTGCGGGGTGTCTCGCAATGGCAAGCTACCTACCAAGTGGCCTCTCAAATCCAAACTCCGAAAACATCGTTCTTACCGACCGAATGGCAAGATAAGAGAGCACCTCGATAAAGAAACACTCCTCGAAGAAAGTCAAGCTAGAAGCACCGGAATCCATCTTGAGTGACATCATATGCTTTATCTTTTGTACTAGTGATAGGAACTATGTAACTCGATCAATAAACGGTTGTGCTCTTTGATCATGGACTTGAGGGAAGAAACATACCCTTCTATGTGCTCTCGAGTCGCTGGAGGGGAATCGACTCCCCCTCCTCCGAAACCCTCTGGACGTTCGGAACCTGACATTCTATAGCCTTGGTAGATTGAATGTCGGGTCCCACGAATGGCGCCAATGTTGAAGTATTTTTTTGTGAGGTAGTGATGATCCTTCAAAATCCTTCAGTCTTGTTAAGATAAGCCTTTCATATACCTGCAAGGATGTAACAACGCGTTAGCCGCCTCGGTGTGACCTCGTGACCAAGCTCCGGCGTGAGAGTAAGTAAGGGTTCACCGGGTGTATGTAATAAATGTGTGTGTGTATTGAAAATGATACCTTTTTACCAAATTATCAGATGTGTATTTATCTTGAGGTCGATTATACCGGTCGCTATCTCGACGATCGCCGCTATCGTTGTTGCCGACATCGCATCTCGACTCTACCGACATCGCTTCGACACCCGAGGATAGTAAGACGAACTGCTTACAGGCTAAATGCCAAACGTGATGTCAGGTCAACGATCCTTTCGGTTCCTGGGCCTTTCGGTTCGCTGACCTTTCGGCCTCTTGGCCTTCCGGGTGTTGGGCCGTTCGGCCATATACCTCGTCGGTAGGCAAATATGAGATTGGGTATAAGATGTTGGCAGCGTAGAAACTAGAATGGAATAACCACATGTCTACATTCCTATGCACATCCATACACAAAAGCATTTAAACTTGGAACTTGGAGTCTCGGACCCTAGAACTGGATTTTCTTATAACAACAAAGTTTTCGAGAAACAAGTGCAAATGATAATGAAAATTAATCATTGATAATCGAAATGTACATTTCACGTGTAACAAACAAAACGCTTCGAAGAAATTGTCTTTTGTAGCTTGCCTCCTCATATAGCCCATCAATCTTTACATTAATACATATTTTGATATCACTATTTTCACATTGATTGTTCTGTATACAAATAATTGGGTGAGTCGTTGAATAAAAGATTAGAGAAGGGTGATGAGGATTCGTTTTGGTGTTTTCCTGCGAATCTTCAATAACGTGTAAACTTTGCAACTCTAGAGTGCTAATTTTTCAGAGGTGGTATTAAGAAGATTGAACTGCGAGTCTCTGTAGATGTTCATAGAATACTTGAAGATTTACATCATCGGTGAAGATAACATCCATTCCTAAACCAACTTCGCAGTTGTAAGATGATGAAGGGTTCAACTTGGCCAATAAGAATCGTGCCTGATTAACATAACAACGCATCAGTAAAGCCTAGAACATAAACATTATTCATAGTGGTGGCAAGAAAAGGTGGTTCCGCCAGGCTGGATAACGGGTCAAAACAGGTTTTTAAACCTTTTTATTCATATAGTTAGTGTGTTAAACATGACTACACAACTATGGAGTATTTTATTATAATAATAATCCAAACTCTATCAGTACCAAAGTTACCAAGGTTTTATGCATTCGAATATACATTTTAGATAACTTCCAACTCGTATGACCCACTGACCATTTAACCAATTTCCCACTCCAATTTTTCCAAGAAATACAAAGTTTCGATGATAACCTGAGAACCATGCTGATCACATACCACCAATCTTGGGACTGGAAAACGGTCACGTATTATGAGTTCAGCATCTTCATGTGGAGCTTGCAGTAACTGTGCAAATGCCTAGAAAAATATGGAAATACATACAATCATTGGTAACACATAAAAAAAAATTACTGTATAACATTATATTGGTTGTAACTTGTGAAGCATGAAAATGAAATCATTAAGAGCGAACCTGATGTTCTGGTTGATCTTGATAACCCATGTTCCTCCACTGAGCTATTGTCAAACCATGGAAAATAACTACACTGAAGTATGAGTCTAACATGAGGATTCTATCCGCTGAAATGGATGCCACATCAAGCAATGCTGGTGAAGGCAATGAATTAAACGAATATGATATTAATGAAGGTTGAATCATGACGGTAGCATTTGTTATACTTTCCGGTTTAGCATCATGCTAAAATAAGCGGTCTCATCCGGACTATTGTTAAAAACCTGTATCATATATAACCAAATGTGAAAGATAATAATAGTGTGATAAATATAACACAAAACAAGATAAAAAAATCATTATTTGACTCTATTAACAAAACGCTTTAGGATGTCTTAAGCATTTGAATTAGCTTTAGATGACTTTCAGCCAATTTGGCACATTACACTTTATAAATATAACATAGCCCAAATCACCCATTTATAGGTATAAAGGTCAAATTTGCCACACATTGATTGCGGGAATGTGGAGGCCAAGAAAATGCTGGGACTGGTCATTTTACCTGCACAAACGGGGATCTGCGAAGATTGAACATAAACTGAGGGAACAATGATAAACAAGGGTTTAAGGCAAATGAGGTTGGATCATCTTTCCGGTAGTCACCAAATCTAGAACACAGACGAATGAGATTTCTATCTAACCACCTTGTTGCGTCAAATGTTTCCTGAAATATTACAATTAATCCATCAAGGACTGTAATTTATTAAGAAAAGATATGAAAGTTAGTGGTTAACTTATTTAGTTGTATTAGTACCTCGGTTTCCATTTTATTAGATGTTAATCTAGCCATTACTACAGCAGCTGTCTCTTGATCAAAGCCTTGTACTAATTCCTGAAATTCCTCTCATTAAGCATTCATAAGTTTAGAAAAGATTATTAAAGGTGTATATTGAAGAAAGATATCATGAACTGTTAAATAGGTGAAGCTCTTATTATTTGACCTCTGTAACAGCAGATCCCTCTATCCATCTTCTAGTAATTGTAGTAACTCGCAGTTTTGACTGTCCGTCAATACTATGGTAGCTGCATTGATATTTGAAAGCTATAATTTATACATGTTTTACGTGCTGTATAACGAGAAAACCTTTCATTTAAACTTATAGGAAATAAAAGAATAAACTCCAAAATACCTTGTAACAGTCTGTATATACAATTGTGGATTTGAGTTTCCTGAATGGTCTGGTTTGTCGCTTGATGATATATCAAACAGAACAGTCAAACAAGTATCTTTGTCAAGTCCACACAACTTCCAAGTCGTGGTGTTCCCCTGCCCAATTATCGTGCTTGAAACAGAAGGTCCCTTCTGTAAGACCAGCAATTCCACGAGAAAATATTACGGCCGAAAACTAACATATTATAGTAAAACTTAGTCACATTTGATTTAAATGGCGAAATCTGATTCTGATGGAGTAGTATATTACCTTTTCTAGAGATGTGCAAGGACCAATGATCCCTTGAATTTTGATATCCTTTGAACAATACATCTCAAGTGTGCCACTGAGAGTTATATACGACTGATTGATTAAAAAATATATGATAATATTGTGATTATGTAACTATTAAAGATCAAGGTGATCAACTATCAAGTACCAACAAGCATCAGTTTAAGAAAACCTATAGAAATAGATAAGCCGAATTGTTAAGCTTGTAATACTCACTTATAAGAAAGACCAAGAGAGTCTTCTCTGCTCTCAAAAACACGCCTAAATGAATCCCTAAAAACTGAATGACCAAAACTTTCAGATAAAACGACAAGTCCACCTGTTCTTTCGATAAGAACCTTCATCTCAGCAACCCCAACCTAACAATACAAAGTGCCTTATTAGATGTCAAAGCATAGATAGAGCCACCACGTCAGTGTGAGCATGTAAAATTAAACAATGTTAGTTACATCTGTAATGACTCGTATATAAACTATTTCTTAAAAAAAATTACTAGTCTCCTTTTTTTTTATATGACGAGTATAGAAACTAGGGTGACAATTGGTTTGCAGTCAATAATCATTACGGAATTGGATTTGATAACAGATTGGAAAGAAAATGGGTATGGATTTCTAAACAGAAGCCCTTAAATTAAATGCTATCTACCTGGTCTAGTGCAGAAGCAAAGAGGTCCAAAACATGACCCTGGCTGACCATCTGTTTTGAAAGGTCCTCGTAAATTGGACAGCCTTTCTAAAATATAGAGCCGCATCTTTGTCTATATCTTTGTGTGAACGAACTGGATCTGAAAGATCTTGCGACACAATCTGTCACAATCCAAATAGTTATAAGAACAGCATACTAATGATCATTATATCTATCAAACACTAAGCTCAACTAATGGTTTAAGTTAACGGTTTGACTAATATCGTAACTACTCTAAAAGGTAAAGTAATAGTACTTACTGAACCATGGCCTTCGGTGCACGGGCCACCAACCAAAGCTACAATACGACCACCTGTACCAGAGACACAAGCTGCAAGCAAACCTGCTGCAACACTCAGTGCCACTCCAGTGCACCTCAATGATCGATTTCCAGGTAAAACAGGCCACTGATCGGTTCCTAACTCTTCCAAATGCTGAATAATAACTTCAAGTAAGTATAAGATAGCATCATATTCGTTCAACTTCAAAAATATGGGTCGTTTGGATTTGCCTTTTGAAACTGCTCAATGCTCCTTAAATAAGCAGTTTGGAGTAAGCAACAACGAATTACTTATGCAAAACAACTTATTTTACTCACATGTAATCGGATAAGTAGTTTGAGTACAGTAAGCAAATACCAAACACACTCAAAATACATATCTGGCATATCAAAACGCAATAAGCAGGTAAGAAGTTTTGATAAGCAATCCCAAACACCCTATATATCCGTATATAATACTACTTACCGAATGAATAACGTATGCACCTTCAGAAGCAGGTAACAAAAACCGGGCAGCCCCCGAATTCGCAAACCCCCCTCCTTGCACCACCCCCTTCTGGAATCCATGTCCTGGCCCATTACCCATTCTCCGTCCACCACCACCACCACCTCCAACACCACCATGAAGTCCCAACTGATCCAAAACATATTCTTTACTTATCTCTTTCGACCCTTGAAACACATAGACCTTAGAAATATCCGCATACCCCAATTCATAAACCTGAACTTGCGTCCCAAACGACACAAATCCCACCAAAGCATTCTCAGGCAAGAACTCTAGCGCTTGTTGCACCGCCAACTTAGCAAACCTTAACTCCTCCTCAATCATACACGTATCAACCACAAAAACATAAACAGGCTGAGGAAGCGTTTGAGAGTCAGGAACAGATGATGTATACTCAACGGTCGTGTATTGAGGATATAGTTCTGCAGGTACATTTGTCTCAGATATACCAGAATAATGATGAGGAAAATGGTTACGTTGAAAACAAAATGGGCAGATCCATATCAATGCTGAGAAATCCACACGACAAAACGGGTTCAAAACAGCTGAACATGTCTTGCAAACGAAGAGGGTGTAAGGATTGCTGGGTATGTGCGGTGTGGACGGATAGGTGATATTGATGCAGCTATTGGGATCACGCATTTACTAGCTTCAACTTTTGTATGTGGCCATGCTCCATGTCATACGGACACCATCTATTCCTTCTGGATCGGTGTTAGCCATCTCGGTCGACATGTTGATTTTCTTGAAGGTATTTTTGTATGATTAAGATGAAAAATTAGCATGGATAAAAAATGGACGTAAATTTATAGAAACTTATGATGTTTTGTGATCAAATATGATGAAACAGTTGGTTTTTGTTCATGGGTTTGTTACGCATGTGTGAAAAAATATGACATGATCTTCAACGTTAAAATGACATTGATTGTGTAGAATATTCAATTTTTTGGATATTAATCTGGTCGTTCGTTTGTTTGTATTTGGTTTAAGGGGTAACACGAGGGGTGTAGTTCTAAAAATAGGATGAAAATTAAGTAAACAAAAACTAAGATGTTTTTTTACTTCTTGCTGTTTTAAAATCCAAGCAATAATTTCGATTATAAGTTTTTCGACAATAACTTTCGGATTCAGGTAAGCAAAAGAAAGCTAGTATTTCATATAAAAGTAGCAGGTGCAACACGATCTTGAGGCAATATAAAACAGAGTTTATTCCTGCTGTATGCTTATTTTTCAAAACCTAGACAAACTTATGCTGATTTCACTGCTCTATTCCGAACGTTTGCTTTTGAGTTTTGAATAATATATAGAAAGTTCATTCCTTGATTTAAGCTAGCTTAGTAAAATTTTCTTGCTTAACGAAAAACTAATGATAACCATTTGATGATGTACCCTCCGAGTAGCTCGAAGGACACTCCTCCGAGACGTGTCGAAGCCCTTCTATACGAAGGCCCAAGTTAGGATTCCAAAATATCCATAGGCGTCAAACCATTCGTTGGCACGAAGGTTACCTAAGGGGAACTCGCCATCCAAAGCCCTAAGCCCTTCGGGTATGGTTGACGAAGGACAATGGATAAGGGAACCTCCGACTTGGTCAAACCCACGATCTCCTCTCTCTCTCGGCTTCCCGTCAAGTCCGAGAACGTGGGTCACTAAGCTCGGCGGTTAACCACAATCATGGAACGCCCCATGATCTCCGACATTCATGCGTATGCTCTCAACCCTATTTCATTCACTATAAATAGGTTGGACGGGCAATGGATTATGATATGCCCATTTCACACTCATCTCTTTACTTTCACACACTTATACAACCATAACTCATACTTACTCTCACGCCGAGGTGGTTCGCAGGTCCTACCTGCGCAATCACTTAACGTAGTGTCTTAGTATTTCTTATTCTCGTGTTACAAAGTAGTCTTGGCCGGAACACACACCCCTCATTACTTTGATCCTCATCAAGCCCAGTAATGCAATCTTTGCACAATCGGTGGCGCCATCCGTGGGACCACAACTATTAGTCCGTAATCACCCGGTCCTAATACCTTAACCAACTACGCTACTTTTCCAAGATGGAACCGTGAAGAGAAGATTCACCTCCACCGTGTTTCTACTCCGTCCCACTCACCACAACTAACACCGATAACCTCGCCCCCATAACAACCTCAACCTTCACCACACGATCTCGTTTGGAAACTACTCCCGTGCATCCAGTGGCGGACCTAGCACAAAACTTAAGGTGGTTCCTTTACTTAGTCGGGACGTCAAACTAACGAGTCAAAAAGTCAACTGGTCAACGGGTCGGGTTATGTTATGTCTTGTCGGATAAAACATAACATAAGTAGCTAGAGAAAAAAATGTGACGTGTCGCGTACTATATTTTTTTTTATTTTTATTTTATAGAACGGCACCACACTTGAAATCCGACCCTCGAGTTAAATCATCCAAACGGGCAAGCCCCGGGACCCGAACCACTAGGAGAGACCCGCGAAGGGAAACTCCTAGAACTCATGGTTTCGCACTAGGAGGAAAACCTGAAATTTTTGTCTCTTGCAAGACTTGAACCCTGGGTAAAACCTCCCCCAAGCTTTAGAAAGAGCCCAGGTGACCAACTGAGCTAAATCAGTTGGTTGTCGCGTACTAATTTTATTACATGTTAAAATGTGAATGTTTTACTAAAACAAATTGCATTATCATTATGATATAAGTGAGAAAATGTAAATCAAAGCTTCAATATTCTTTATTTTTTAAAATTATTGACGACATATTTGTAAGTGTCTAACTAATAAATGGTCAATCAAGTCTTTGAATATATACAACTTATAAGCATACTACTCTATAATATACCAAAAAGTATATTGACCAATTCATTGAAAGTACATCACAGATATACACACGTGTATGACTACAAAAGAGAAAAAGACTATACCTCAACCTAACATTGCTACTTCCAAAACAAAAGTAACATTCAAATTTAAATTGCTATTTTCACACTAAGCTTAATTGCTATATCCAGAAAACATATTAACCCTACTGTGTTTCTTCATCTTCCTACTAACTCCGACGGACATGTCCGATCTCCGACCGAACTTCTTTTTTTTATCTGTTTTTATTCTTTAATCTTTGAAATTTTCAATCCAAGGTGGTTCCCAAGTAATTTCTAAGGTAGGTCCTAAAAAAAATCCTATATCACTTCTAAAAGAATTTTCCGTCCAAGGTGGTTCCCGGGCACCGCCTACGCAAAGCGTAGGTCCGCCTCTGCGTGCATCACGCCTCAACATCCGCTAACCCTATTCCGGACATCAGTCCCGCTTTCGTAGAGGCAAACTTTGAGGCCTTAGATTATTTGCTAAGGTGTTGAAAACCAAGACCTTGATAGATCTTAAGCACTCGGAGATCGTTAGTGTTGCTTATGTAATCACGAGCAAACTAATAGAAGATCTCTACAACTTGTATTGTAGCGGAAAGTAAATACAAGTTACAATAACTAAGAACTCTTTGATCCTCTATGGATCTTTTGTTTATAGAAACTCTATGTTTCGAATAGATTACAAGACTTGAAAGACTTGAGAAAAGCTTATCTATTACAGACTATCATGGTTTCTTATATAGGCAAGAAACCCCAATGAGCGTTGACAATTTACGCCCTAATACTAACATAGACTAAGCATGCATCTAGACAAGCATGCAACTAATCATATTGTTTTGTTAATCATATTGTTTATTCCGAGTAAGCTCTACTTAATACGGCGCCAACCTATACATACTGCACGACTTTTACTCTAAACCGAGCTTATCTCTCCTACGTGGTTCGTGACTTTCAAAGACAACACAATATCCGCTTTAACACTTCATCAAGTATAACTTCGGTAGAATCCATTCTTCTTCTGAGAATCTCTTCGACGGATGCTTCGCGAATCGATGGTTTATGCTTCTGTAATCGGTAGTTTTCCTTAATTCCAAGAGTTTTCCATAATTCCCAACAATCCTCCCTAAACCGGAATTTGACTAGGTTAAGTTCAGGTTTCCTTGATAGATCGATAAAGTCGTTGAGGATTGTACCATTTGACTAAAAAGTTCCAAGCAAGACCTTCCCATGTATTAACCACTTCGAGCTATGAATGGCTAGTCTCGGAGGATCGGCAACAAAGATTCGTAAGAAGAACATCTCTATGAGTACCGAATCGTGAAACACCGGTCTTTGCGGCAACATATGACATCATGTACATCAAAACATATAAGTTTAATACTATTCTCATCACTTCCGGTGTGTTAACTCCTCGTGAGAGGTGAATCATTGAAATTAATGGGTTTGATGTCTCTTTACCAATAGCCATTACTACCGGAGTAGCCACATGTTTGAGTTCGAAAACTAAGGTACATGGATAACCATCGATTTATTGGCAAACCAAAGAACCATATAAACGGATTTGTCTTGTCTTTACCGTAGCCGCTTGCTCGGGACTAGTCAATTCTTAAAATTGGTGAATTGAGAACCAAATATGGATTCAGTGCCTTTACCACATGCCATATTCATGTGGGCTAGCCAATTCTTGGATTCCAAAGAGAATAGACCATGGTGAATTGATGACCATACAACCCTCGGATTAAGCATGGGTGGTTGCGAGACCCTATGATTTTGAGCAAATCATTACAACTATCAACAGATTTGGTGTGTCTTTACCAAAGTTGTACCCTTTGGACTAGTCAACTCTTTGACATACACAAGGTATATCGTGAGTGAAAACCATCGAGTGGACAACAAACAAACACGCATAAAAGTTTTTTTTTTTTTTTTTTTTTTTTTTTTTTTAACTAATAAAACTAACACAAGAAAAGACAGTATATACATATTACAAATAAGAAGCAACAAAACAAAGTAATGCGAGATGGTACCATGTGTCCCGATATGGATGAGGATGAAGCCTATTGCGGTTGTTGAAGTTGAGTCTTGATCAATCCTACCAAAGTTAAAGCCGATTGTCTTTCATTTCCCATGTGGTCTCAAGGAATTTCCAATTTCGACTCAAAGATCTTTCCATTAGTCTTTTGGGCAAAGGATACTTCCTTTCAGAAAACATGCAGACGGTGATTCCACCCTTAGTTTCAAGAACATGCACACGAGGGAGAGGATAGAATCTCCAGGACGTAAGCTTCCACCGATGTGAGTTTTCCCAAATGGAAGATGCTTTGCTATTGGGAATGTGAGAGTTTAACAGGACTTGAAGATCTCCTGGTAAGAACATCCCAGAACCTTGTGGCTCCTTGTTGCAATAATGGGTGGTAACTTGAGTGAACAGAGAAAGTAAGTCCGCCTGCTACCAAGTGTAGAATTTCCTTCGAAAGGTGAATTCCATTGAAGTGGAGTCCCTTCGATGAAGAACATTCATCTCATCATCCTTTAATTTCAAGCTATCACTTCATCTCGAATTTCCATCGGAAAATCGTGCAGACCCTTCTATAATGAAAGTTGAGTCATCGACTTCAAGATCCAAAGTAGATCTTTTGGCCATACTCTTCTTTCTCCTACCAGCATATAGATTTCCCAGGAGGAGCATTTTCATCGTGAACTTTTGTGGAAGGACTTGAAGTGGTAGATGGAGACTTGGTTGGAACACGGTGCATTCATCCTGTGGATCATTTTATCGCCTTTCTGCTTTGGTTTCGTGATATCGCCTTCCTTAACTCGAAACTTCTTGAGGTCAATGGTTGTCACAGATGACTTGGGAGTCGATATATTCGGTGCTTCAGAGAAATGGAATGTGGTTCACAGATGGACTCTTGGCGATGGAGGAAGCAACTTGAAGTTGCTTCACGAGAATGACCGGAGATGATTCCTTGGTCGAGCATCATCGACTTGAGTCTTTGGCTTTTGGAGCAATTGCATTCTCTCAAATCCTTTTAAGTTGGTAGAATTTGTTGAAGATGATGATCTTTCCCGCATGATTCGGTTATATTTGCGATCAGACATGATCGTGAAAAGCCTTGACTTGTTTCATTGTTAAGCCGAGTTGTTCATTGAGCATTGGTTTTCACCACCCTTCTTATTTCATCTTTAGAAGGAGGTTTGTCTTTGGCCTTCGAGCTTTGATGGTCCTCTTTTGTGCTAAGGCCTCTTGCTTCCTTTGTCTTCCCCGAGCCATCATTCGCTCCACATAATCGCCACCGAGGAAATCTCCACCTAGTATTCTTTGAGCGAGAGAAGGTCTTGAAATGACTTGTCGAGTGAGAGTATCCCAAGTGTTCAACAGTATCCGAACCCTCGCTTCATCAAGTTCTTTTCTTCTCTCGGGAGTTAAAGATGAAAATTCCTCTGCTTCAAGTTGTTTAGCCAATGCTACACTTTCCTTTGACTTCTCAAACTCGGCCAATCTACTTGCTTGACCCGCTTTCCTCCTCACTCACCGATTAGGACCAAGCTCATCTTCGATGATGACATTTTCCCTTTATCATCGGTGCTTAACACACTCTTCTTCGCTTAGATCAACTATAGGAATCTCATTGCGGTACCTAGGTCAACATGTTGATGCGCATCATCAATGGAGTGGTCATAGTAGCGATGTTTGATGATCTGTCAAGGTGAAAGGTCATTGGTTCTTGAACCGATGCATTGATTAGGATCGAAGATACATCCTCCATTATCACATCGGCAGATGCATCCTTATCAACCTGTGTTCCTTTGAAGCTTCGAAGACACTTTAAGTGAGAAGGATCTCCTTTTCTTTTGTAAAGGACGTGTTCCTTCTTCCTTGAGGAAATAGCGACTCTCGATGCGGGATCATTGAGAGAAACATCGCCTAACATGTCCGAGACTCAAAGTGAGGTGCTTCTAGTTCTTCATCGAGGAAACCACAAGCTTCCTTTGTAGCTCCCTTCGAGTTTGTCCTCTAAGTCCTTGACTTGATTCTGCAGATCTTCAATCTTACTTCCAAGAGAAGACTTAGTCTCTGCAAGCTCCTTTTCGGACTTGTAACCTCAAAGAAGATACCATTGACAAGAGCATAGACATATGAGAGTGTAATAGGTCCTCGGCTCCACCAGCAGATTGCTCGTGGTGGTGGGAGCTTCATTGGACCTTTCGGAAGAAACATGGTCATGCTCAATGTGAGGAAGATCTTCATTGAGAGGATCCCTAACAGGACTTGGTGTGGGTGGTCTATGTAGATCTGACTCATCATGAGTAGTAAGTGTGGGTGGAGGACTGGGACATGATGGTAGGTCAGGAGTAACATGAGTTGCTCCAACAGTTGATGAGGGGCCCTCATCAATGTTAACCAATGGATTACCATCAAGAGCAACAGTGAGGAAGGAGGATTATGAGTCACATTCTCCTCATCGCCACCTCATTACCTTGGGGCAACATGGTCGCTAGCAAGGATGATGTTCCCCAAAGTGGGTTCTCATTGTAGCAAACAGTTTAGCGCTTAAAGTACTTATAGGATAAAAAGCTTGGGTTTGGGTAGTGGTGTCTAAAATCATTTGTAGAAACCTTGGGTACATTAAAATTTACCCTTTGTCTTTTGAATATTTTCAACCAAGTTTTCAAAGATATACTTAGAAAATTGAAAGTTACCCTTGGGAAAGACACACAATACCATAGCCCAATTGTGTAGAGAACTCGATCCCATCCTCCGCCTTGTTGCTCATACATTGAAGCAAAGTGTGAACCATGAACCTCCACTTGGGCAAAGTTCCTTCTTCACCACATATCTGTCCTTGTACCACGATAGCCAATTGCCCTTAGCCCAAGAAGAACATTTTCCGACTAGAATGAAATGCTCCATCAAGATCTTCCAAGTGAAGCTTCCTTCAATTAGGTTCTCTCGTCACAATGTGCTCTGTTAATCGATCACGCCTAATCTCTCTCACTCCTCTTCTCGCAGATGCCCAAAATTGAGTGATCGGTGATTCATATATCTCATTTGGAGAATGAGTTAGAGCATAACAAATCTTGGACCTTTTCAGAATTCCACCATTGGTTCGCATAATTCATATCCTTTACCATTTCCCGATATGCAACTTTGTTGTGATCATGTTTAAATTCAAGAGCCATGAGGATATGAGGTTTTAGGGTTATGATTCTTGAAATGGTGAGTGTTAAGTGAAAGTGGAATGAGAGGAAATTGTTTGTTCAAGGTAATGAAGGTGGATTGAGTTTTGCCCAAATTAAAGTCAAAGAAAAATTGACCGTTTGGTTGACCATTCTTGATGTGTAAAACATCTTTGACCCAACCCAAAGCAATACTTCAAGAACAACATGATCAATCTGCTGAAGTTATAACTTCAATGAGAATGCATCAAAGATAAGAATATCTTCGTAAGTTTCTAGAATTACCGTGCACCCACTTGCATTAAACTCATTGAACCTCGAACCCGCCTATAAAATGATCCCAATGTAACTCATCTTTTCATCAAGATCCCCAAATATTTACCATAAACCCTAGTTGCAAAATAACCTCAATTAACCCAATTGCACCATGAATACCAAACCCGAGATCATAGATCTCACTTCCTCATCTCCCTCATCCTCTTCATCATCATCAGTGGTGAATCAAACCCATGGTTCCATTACTTTCCTCAACCCTACCCACCACCAAATAAATCACCCTTTCTTTCTTCTTCGTAAGATGACATTGTAGTGAATCCAAGTGAATCACGATGATTCGATGACTCCTATAAGGAGGGAACATCTTACTCCCAACCTCCAAGACCTCGGTCTCAACAAAGACCTCGTGCAGAATCCGCCACTCCCAAAGATAGAGGTGGTTCTTGGTCTCATCGCGCCATCTTTTGGTGCATGAACACACATCGTATAGTAGAAGGGCATAAGGAGGGTGGATCGATTGCATTTTGGTTGAAATGAATAGATGAAGCACACAGACACGTTAGTTCTCTCGTCATCTGCGTGGTCATCGCCATCGCCAATCGTTTTCATCAATCCATCCTCCACTTTGGTCCTTAGCATCTTCGTCGAGCTTGTCATGCATATCCAACCACCAGCTTAAACCGAATGGGTGGTTATGCAAGACCTCTGAAGGCAAAGCCGAGATCAACGATATCCAAAGATTCGATTAGATTTGGAATGAAAGATATACACTAGATTAGGCTTAGCTTTATGTACCAGTATCTTGTAGATGCATATGTAGTAGGTTAACTTTATGTAAGTCGAAGTCAGAACTGTTTCTTGAATGAATGAATGAACAATTTGACTTCAATCTCTTATCTTCGATATTATAACTTCATGGAATCAAATTGTATACTTCAAGATTTTGCTTTCGTGAGAAACAGCAACACTCTTATAGCTATCTTAACCATGTACCATTGAGTCATTCTTGATGAATTTGAACTTGATCATGAAATGGACAAACTGTAATCTAGACATCTGCAAAACAGACACAACACAAAAACAAGCTAACAAATAATTAGTCAGTTAGTGTTAGCAAAGAATCATAAACAACAGAGGCAAAATAGCAAATAGAGAAAATCAAAAAGATAAAATCTATTAAATAAACGCTATCACTATTGGCAAAATGATGTTTTTACAAACTGATCGAGTCAAATTTAGAAAAACTGTTTATTGAACAAAATATGACACAAACAAAATATGCAGAGTTTGTACAAAATCCTCCCACGAGGCATATGCCTCCCCGAGGCCTATGCCTCCCTCAAACTATGCGATCAAGGGTTTAACATTCCAATATTGACCACGAGGTGTTGAAACCTTGGTCCATCAAACGCTTTTGTTAATAGGTCTCGCCACATTATCATCAAGATGGATTTTAGTCACTTTTATCAAATGTTTTCATATGCATCTCTTATAAAGTGGTGCCCGATTTCAATGTGTTTTGTTCTTTGTGAAAACCTGGATTTTTGACTATGCAGATGGTACTTTGATTATCTATATGAATAGTAGTGTTCATGAAGTTGTACCCATAGTCCAAGAATTGGTTACGAATCCAAAGGACTTGTCCACAACAATTTGCAAAGAAGAACGCACTCGCTTGATGGTTGAGGCGACCACAATGGTTTGTTTCTTGCATTGCCAAGAATCAACCTCTTGCCAAGAAATTGGCGCCTCGATTGTAGATCTTCTATCCAGATTTGCACCACTAGTCACTTGTCACTATATGCTTCCGACGAAAGGAGACTCTTTTGGGTACCAAAGGCATAAAAGAGGTTGGCCTTTGAGGTACTTAAAGATCTTCTTGACAAGATTTAGATGGGAAGTAAGTGGAGTGACTTGATGTCGAGAACAAACACTCACAAAGAAAAGTAATATCGGGCCTTGAAGTCGTCGGATACATCAATGAACCAATCATGGACTGTCTGATGAACATTCACGGTAGATCGGTTCATTATTTGCTTTAGTCTTTGGAGCTTCATAAGGTGTGGTGGCGGTCCTAACACCTTCCATACCAAACTTCTTCGAATGTCCTCACATATTTATCTTGACGATAAAGATGCCATCTTGTTCTCACGAACTTGGAGACCCAAAAGAAAGTAAGTTCACCCATAGCACTCATTTGAAATTCACCCTTCATCGCCCTCAAATTCCCTACACCACGCTTCATTTGTGGAGCCAAAAATAATGTCGTCCACATAAACTTGCACAAGAATGATGTCTGAGTAATTCTTCTTTTGAAACAGAGTTTTGTCAATAGTACCTCTCCTATAGCCATGCTTCAGCAGGAATGATGAAAGCCTAGCATACCAAGCTCTTGGAGCCTGATGCAAGCCATAAAGAGCTTTGACAACCTTGTAAACATGATTTGGGTGATCTGGGTCTTCAAATCCCTTGGGTTGAGAGACATAGACCTCCTCTTCAATCTCTCCATACAGAAAAGCACCTTTGACATCCATTTGATACACCATGAAACCCATGTAAGAAGCATAAGCCAAGAAAATGCGAATAGCTTCTACTCTGGCAACAGGGCAAACACTTCATCATAATCAATCCTTCCTCTTGTCTCGAAGCCTTGTGCTACTAATCTTGCTTTGTTTTTGATCACAACACCACGAGCATCTCTCTATTCTTCGAGAATCCACTTTGTCCCAATGGCATATTTGCCATCGTGAGTGGAACCAAAATCCAAACCTCGCTGATTGTGAAATTGTTGCATCTCTTCTTGCATTGCTTCTAGCCGACTTGAATCATTAAGAGCTTGAGATACACCGGTTGGTTCCACTTGAGAGAAAACAAGCAAATGACAATGTTTGAAGTCGTGTGATTGTCTCTTTGCCGGTTGGAGACATAAGAGAAAAGCAATCGCCCAAATTGAGGACTTGTGATAGCCCTTCGAGTTCTAACAGTGCGAAGATCACCTATGATGTTGGATTGAGGATGAGCAATGTTGATCCTCCGAGTAGCGATGGGGTGACTTCAATGGAAGAATCAACATTGGTGATTGTTGGTTCAAATTCAAAGATCATATGAGGGTGCGTGAAAATGCCGATTGGGTTGATGATTTCCAAGATCGGAGGGATTTGGAAAGCGTGTATGAGGTTCTCCAAAGGTGAAGACACTTGAGCAGAATAGTATAGCCTTCAGAGATTGGGGATGGTAGGTGTGGCGAGTCAACTTCACAGATGAGTGGTTTCTCCGATTCCTTCATTAGCCACCTCCCATTCGGTTTCTCTTCAAGCTTGGCAAAGAACTCTTGAGTCGAAGCCTAGCAAGGTCCTCAAAGATAATGAGAGTCATCATTATCACTCGTGTCAACAATATCCTCGAGGTGGTACCGCAATATTGTTAGGGAGAAAGAAGGCACAAGTATAGGTTGCTCATCATCTTCAAACTCTTTGTCGAGTCATCATCTAAGGGACCGCATTGTTAGCGGAGAAGCTTGAGAACCCGCATTTTGGTTAGCCAAGTGTCTAGTGTAACCCAAGGAATCGCTATAGTCAAGGTCAAACGACCATGTATGACCACGTCCTTGAACATTATGCTTATCTTCCAAAATCTCGTGTTCAACGTCTCCTCTATCTTCTTGGCTTGCAAATTGTACACCACAGTAGGCCTTACTATGAGTGAATAACCCACAATATAGCCATCATCGCCCTTCTCATCAAACTTTCCCAACGGATCACTTGTGTTCGTAATGGTCACTTGACACCAAAAGGTTTTAGGTAGTGAATGACGTGAACCTTCCCAAAGAGAAGTTCATAAGGTGTTTTGAGTTGAGGTCTTGTTATGGAGACCTGTTTAGCACATAGCACTGCTGCCACAGACTTGATCCGTAACATAGTGGGTAGCTTAGAGTCCGCAAGCATTGATCTTGCGACCTCTATTAAGGTCCTATTCTTTCTTTCACCCACCCCATTTTGTTGTGGGGTTCTTGGATTACTATAGTCCCTTTTATACCTTTTGACCCACGTAGTTCTATAAGAACGCATTTTAAACTCATCCCATTATCACACGAATACCCTTGACCTTCTTGTTTAACGATTTTCAACAAGAGTGATGAATTCAACAAGACTTGAGAGGTTTCATCTTTGGTTACGAGAAAGAACACCCAACAAAATCGCTATAGCCATCGGTGATAACCAAACGAAAGAACTTATGATCAATGCTTCGACTTGAGTTGGACCAAACAGATCCATGTGAAGCAACCAAGAGGTTCAAGAATGATGCTCATAGCATTGATAGCTTTGTAAGAAGCTCGTGTTGTTTTCCTTTGTTGCAAGCGACACAATTATGATCATTTGTGAAAACTTTGGTGGAAGACCTTCAACAAGACCCATTTTAGAAAGTTTGTTAATGGTCTTGAAGTTCACATGAGCCATCCTCCTATGCCATTTAGTGGACTCATCAAGAGATGCTTTAGCCACCAAACAAGTGAGGTCACCACCGGTTGCACTTCATTAAGGTTGAATGTGTATAAATTGTGAGTACGAGGAACCTTCAAAGAATTGAAGTTTCTTACGGGAGTTTGAAGTCTTTAGACAAAGACAAGACATTCATTCTCGATGAAGAGA
This sequence comes from Chrysanthemum lavandulifolium, assembly GCA_022545495.1. Taxonomy (NCBI): domain Eukaryota; kingdom Viridiplantae; phylum Streptophyta; class Magnoliopsida; order Asterales; family Asteraceae; genus Chrysanthemum; species Chrysanthemum lavandulifolium. The sequence goes on along the minus strand of CM040245.1, from coordinate 177,580,488 downwards.
ACTTTGTTCTTAGTGTCACAAATTTGTGAAACAGAGAACAAGTTGAAATGTCAAGTTCCTTAACATAGTACACATTTTCAAAATCTAGATGAGGTGTCTTTATGGTGCCTTTCCTGTGATACTCCCATCACTTCCTCCAAAAGTCACATTGCCTCCTCCTTCTATAGGAACAAAATTGTGCATCATATCCCTGTTCCCGCACATGCTTCGGAACAACCACTATCAACAATACCAATATTCTTATGCTTAAAGGGATGATCCTACAAACAACAACAAAAATATATACATACAGTTAGTATACGGTGGAGGTTCAAGTCATTCTCGACTTGAACACGCCTTTGTGGATCACGAGTTCAGACATGAAGATTTAGAGGATCCACCATTGTTCTTGGTCCTCCATTGATGATTGGGTCCTTGTTAGTCCAAGAACAACTCGCCGAGGACTTCACAAGAAGGTTCCATATCCCATCCCAAAGATACATAGAGTCAACATATGTAGGCCAATAACCATGTTTAAAGTATGGGCTAGTTGGTTGCACATTAGGTCTCATAAGAACCTCTCCAATGAGAGTTAGTATAAGCGACTTGTGGGACATAAGGTGGAATATTAGCAACATTGGTCCGATTAGATTTGTGTTTACGGTGAGTAGCACATGCACCCAATCTTTGTTCATAAAATCACAATCCTTAATCAAATGAAATTTACTTCCACATACAAAACAAGTCTTCTTCTTGGAAGATTTATTCAAATAGGAGATGTTTGATTACATGCGTAAGTACTTAAAACAGATACATTCAAGGAATTGTTTTTAACAGATCGATTATTCAAAGATTTAAAAGACAAGTCTTGAAGAAACCGCCTTGGAAGATGATTCTCGTGACTTCCTTAGAAGGCTTGTAAGTAGGCGGGGTGCGGGTTTGGGTGTAGGCTCGGGGCTTGGGAAGGTCGACTTCTCATTTGAATCACGGCTTTCATAGGAAGTGGACCCTTGATCCGATGAATTGTCACCGTCGAGCAAGAGACAAAGTCATTAGATGAGGTATCGTGTGCAGCAAGTCTTTGACTTTTGCCATATAGATGATGTGATCCATCAAAGTCAATAATGATGGATAGGTCTATGGGCATAAATTCACCTCTAATAGGTCCAGGGACGACATGCAATTCACCTTCCTTAACAAAGTTAGCTAACCTGTTTGGTGTGGATTCGACCATCATATTTGGCTTCTACTCCTACATACTTTTGAAAGCCTAGTCCTAAGCCGAGGTTCTTGTTTGATCGTTATAGATTTCACTAGCCGATTATCACCGATATTAACCATTCCTTATGCCTAGCTATTTCCTCGACTAGTTTTGCCTTAAGCTCTAGGTTCTCGATACACGCTTCAACCTTAGCTTTCTCGACGCTTTAAGTAATTATTAGCCACTTCTAGATCAAACTCAAAACCTTTATCTTTTCTTCATAAGCTATTTGATTCTTTTGAAACCATACTTTTGTCTTTCTACGCTTTTAATGCAAGTTTATGAGCTTCATTATCAATATAACATGCATCAAACTTAGGTTTCATAGCATCAAATTCTTCTTTAAGTTCATTGTATCTTAGACTACGACCAAATATACAATTGTGTACCGAGATAGTCCCATCAAGGCAAGCCGATCATGCCTTTCATCCGGTGCACCTTGCAAGTAGTCCAAGCTTGTCAAGATCATGAGCTTCCTCATTAACGAGTTCATGTGCGATCCAGTTGACCTGCTCATCCATGGTGAGGAGAGTCAAGCTCCAGCTCTGTTGTTTCACGATAAGAAAGATATTTGGCTCCATCTCCACTCTTTACGTCCTTGCATTCTCTTGAAAATGCCCCATCCGATGACAAGTGAAGCACTTGACTTTCCTCCTATCAAAGCGAGTGGTTCCTTTCCCTTGAAAACAAACTTCCTTCCACCTTCTCTTCAAACCTTTTGATGTCCATCGACAAAAATGCCACCGCATTTTCGACTTCATTTCCTCCATTTCAAGAGGGTCCAAGCGATCAAAGTCTTCATATGCAAGATATCTTGAGTATCATAGTCGAGAACAAACGAATGAAGAACATCCTCCATCACACTACTAGTCTTAGGTTGTGAAGATTGTGGAGTGGGACGAGTGTTATGTGGTGGAGTGGGAGAGCGGGATGTTGGAAAGTAGTTGGAACTAGGAGATGATGGAAAATAGTTGGAGCTAGGAGCTTGTACCATCATGTTGGAATGAGATGTCCCAACAAAAGTCGCATGGTTAGAAGAAGATGTACGGTGAGGAGTCCCGACATCCGGTTCAAGAGTTCGAGTCTGCTGTACAATTTCATCAAAAGTGAGCATGTCCAACCCTCCTTTAGCCTCGAGTGCTATACTAACATGCAACCATGATGGCGGCAATGACCGCAAGAACTTTGAGTTGCAATCTTCATTATCCGGTTTAGCATTCACCGATTCACCGACTCAAGATCCTATGGAACCCGTCAGATCCCTTGTGGATACCTTCTTCTTCGATATATTGAAGTCCCAAACTGTTGTCTTAGCATGGACTTCCTCATTCTCTTTGATTCTTCATTTCCACCGAACCTTGCTTTGAGAGCCATCCATATGTCTTTAGCATCATCCATATGGTGAAAATCACATAGATGATCTTCGGTATGGCTTGAAGCGAAATAGTTTTCACTTTATGCTCTCTCTGCATGGCCAAGACTTCTTCAAGAAGCTTTTGGTGGAGCCATGATAAACTTCCCATCCCTGTCAGAATCATTTTCTTTAGACTGCTTCCTTTCTTTACTACCTCCCACGATTCCAATCAATATTGGAAATCCGCTTTTCCATCTTCATAGTCCAAAGTTCATATTCTTCCTTTTAAATAAGGAAATTTACCATTGTCAGTTTGTGAGACCGAGTCGTTGCATGGAAGTGGTGTTGGTGTTGTTTGTGTTGGTGACTTCATTTTCATTATCGGATCCGGGCATGGTGAATGAATGTTTGATTGTATGGGGTGAGAATGGTTCTTAGTATCGTAGAGACTTTCCCGAGGCTCGATACCACTTGTTGAAAACCAAGACCTTGATAGATCTTAAGCACTCGGAGATCGTTAGTGTTGCTTATGTAATCACGAGCAAACTAATAGAAGATCTCTACAACTTGTATTGTAGCGGAAAGTAAATACAAGTTACAATAACTAAGAACTCTTTGATCCTCTATGGATCTTTTGTTTATAGAAACTCTATGTTTCGAATAGATTACAAGACTTGAAAGACTTGAGAAAAGCTTATCTATTACAGACTATCATGGTTTCTTATATAGGCAAGAAACCCTAATGAGCGTTGACAATTTACGCTCCTAATACTAACATAGACTAAGCATGCATCTAGACAAGCATGCAACTAATCATATTGTTTTGTTAATCATATTGTTTATTCCGAGTAAGCTCTACTTAATACGGCGCCAACCTATACATACACAGTGACTTTTACTCTAAACCGAGCTTATCTCTCCCACGTGGTTCGCACTTTCAAAGAAGAACACAATATCTCGCTTAACACTTCTGTCAAGTATAACTTCTAGAATCCATTCTTCTTGAGAATCTCTTCGACGATGCTTGGCGTAATCGAGAGTTTATGCTTCCAGTAATCATCGGTAGTTTTCCTTAATTCCAGAGTTTTCCTTAATTCCCAACATAAGGGCTCATAAGAGACAAGTTCGTAACACGTAGATGCGGAGGAGTTGGAGTACTCCAACAAGAGTATGACGAGGAGATTGAAGTAGAGGACATGCCTCAACCTATGGGCGGGCGCGCCCCCCTACGAAATGGTTCCCTTCCGCTAGAAGGTCAAATGGAAGGACCTGGGTTTTGAAGAAGGACCTCGAGGAAATCCGGGTAGAAGGGACGAGAATGCATGGTGAAAGAAGGAGCGAGAACTCCAACGGAGGAAGCAACCCAAGAGGAAATGGAGGGTAAACCCGCCTCCTCTTCTAGCAAAGACATTTGGGAAGAGAAGGCGCGGGCTCCAGTGCCACCCTCTTATGTTTCGAGCATCGGAGATCCATCTCCTACTCCAACATGAACCAATTACCCCTCTAGGAATGAATCCCTACTTACCTACTCAAACCTACAACACTTACCCTCCAAATGGTTCAATCCCAAACCAGAATTACCAGCAGATGCCCTACGGACAGATTCCTACACAATCGATGGGAATATATCCTTCGTACCAAGCTTCCACTGCATACCCTACCTATTCACAGCCATTTCCTAACCCGTATAACCCAACACCTGTTTATCCACCTCCGTACAACCCTTACGGTGCCGAAGCCTCTGGAGCTTGCACACCCTTCGTGAAATGGATCGAGGACTACCCTTTACCTGACGGCGTGAAGATGCCTACTCATATAGGCACCTACGACGGAAAAGGTGATCCCGATAACTTTCTCCATTTATTTGAAGGCGCTATCAAAATGCAAAAGTGGGTCATGCCGGTAGCATGCCATATGTTCACTTACACGCTCAGAGACTCCGCAAGAATATGGTGGAACGGACGTAAGTCGGGAAGCATTGTGAGTCTAGATGATCTTAAGGCTAAGTTCCTTACACTTTAGCCAGCCAGAAGCACACCAAAACTCACTTAACCGCACACCATCAAACAAAGGGACAACGAAAGCACGAGGGCCTTCGTTACTGATACACATCGATGAAACTTTGCAGTTATGGGTCTACATGAAGATCGAGGATCTCCTGTTTTGTACATGGCCTCCGAACTCAAGCTTGGTGGAATTTACGTCACCGATCTTCCCAACACCTACAAGGCCTTGATTGAGAAGGCTTACACCGGATTGAGTCTAAGGAGGTAGCGAGAAACGGGGTCTCGATAGAGCCAAAGGAAGCATCCGACAAATTCTCTAGAGGGTCCTCCCGAAGGATCCAAAACAAGAAGAAGAACAGAGATCGCTTCACCCCTACAACAAAGGCTCGAACCATGGATTGCAACTTGGTTAAATCTCCCGAGAAATCCTGGCGACGTAGAAGGCCGCAAAATCCTTCGATCCTCCACCTCGGATGATAACACGAGGCAAAGCCGAGACATGTCAAGCATCGCCATTTCCATGAAGATCATGGACATGACACGAACAACCGAGGGAATTAAAGAAGCAAATCAAGAGGCAAGACGATCCGGACAAGTTAGCACACCGGTCAAAGGCATAAAGAAGGAAAGGACAAATTCTCGATACTCAACTAGAGAGTGGAAGGGTAACAAGAAGGAAACTACGCCCGCAGAAGCTCGACATCGATGGTACACAAACGCGATACCACTTTGAAAAGGAAGGAAGCGGAGGAGGAGTTAGGAAGTGTGGAAATAACCTTTCCCCACATATTAGGCGTACACCTTCGACCGATCCGTGATCATCAAGGTACACATATCCAACAGGGAGGTGAACCGAGCGTATATGGATTGCGGAAGCTCTGCGAAATCATCTACGAGCATTGTTTCCTAAAGCTCAATTCATCTATACGCTCACGGGGTCGACTGAAAGCACCGCTAGTAGGGTTCTCTGGTGAACACTCATGGCCTCCGGGAGAAGTACCGTTGGAAGTCACCATAGGCAAAGGCCCCTTATCCCGCACGGAGACACTCATTTTCGCCATAGTAAGGTCGATTCTCCTTATAATTTATTAATAGGAGGACAATATGCAAAAATGGGATTGTTGTTTCTACTATACATGCCGCCATTAAGTTCCAAACCCCTTCTGAGTAGGAACTGCTCATTCTAGTTATGGAGGATAAGGGTGTATATGGTGTCAAAAGATCGTAGAGGAATCGGAAGAGCCTCCGATGGCAATTTTAGTTGTACAGATGCAGAGGAGCGAGTTGTCGTAAACCCTAGCTATCCCGAATGCATAAAGTAGTAGGAAGCAACTCCCGCGAATCTCAAGGCGAAGCTCATAGAATCAAGTACGCACTAACCTTGATGTCTTTGCTTGGAAATATTCTCGACATGACAGTGTTCCAAGAACATTGTCGATAGATGGACAATTCCTTCGAACGGAGCATAAACTCAATGAGTACAAGCACATTGAGCCCATAAAGCGTAAAAGAGAAGCCTTGCCCCGAAAGAAACGCCGCAGCTTGCAAAGAAGTTGATGAACTTACACAAGCGTGCATCCCGAGGGAGGTTAAATACCAAACTTGGGTGGCCAATCCGGTCTTTGGTAAAAAGAGCGACGGAGGGTGGCGATGTGCGTGGATTTCATCGACATCAACAAAGCATGCCCTAAGGATTGCTACCCCTCACCCAAATCGATCGAAGGTGGAATCCTTGGCGAGCTTCCTGTTAAAATGCTTCTTAGATGCCTCATGCGGGTACCATCGATCCGATGGCCAAGGAGGACGAGGAAAGACGACCTTCTACACAAGTAAAGGTGTTCATCGTTACGTAAAGATGCCCTTCGGTTTGAAGAACGTAGGGCTACTTACCAACGCCTCGTAGATAAAGCCTTCAACAAATGAGATAGGCGTAATCTCAAGCCTACGTTGATGACATGGTTATCAAGAGCAAGACCGAGGAGGACCTACTCCTTGATGTACAGAAACATTCGATCGCCCGGCAATCAACATGAAGTCGAACCCTAAGAAATGCTCCTTCGTGTCGAGGAAGGGCAATTTTAGGACATTTGATCACTAAGCGGGGGTTACGAGCTAACCCTCTAAGGTCAAAGCCATCTCCGATCTCCAAGCCCCTAAGTGTCTAAAAGATGTGCGAGCACGAATGGGAAGTTGGCGGCCTTAAGTCGATTTTTGTCGAAAGGAGTCGATGTGTCCCTACCCTTCTTCAAGACACTCAAAGGATGCACGGACAAGAAAACTTTCCAATGGAGCCGGATCAAGTAGCCTTCGTAAGATGAAGGAGTTCATTGAAATACTTCCAAGACTTACACCCAATCAAAGGCGTAAGTGTTGTTTATGTATTTGGCATCCTCACAGAAGTATTAGCGCAGCCTTATGGCGAGAGAGAAAGCTTACGATCCCAATTTACTTTGTCAATGTGGTCCTACAAGGAGCAGAGGTCAACTACCCAACCTTGGAGAAGTTAGTGTCGCTTTAATTTACGCAGCAAGGAGGCTCGACGCTATTTCCGTGCCCACCCAATTACGCCTTAACCGATAAGCCACCAAGCGCATCTTGTCTAAACACGAAAAGTCCGGAAGGGTGGCTAAATGGGCTATTGAACTCGGAGAACATGAAATCGAGTATAAAGGACGTAGTTCTATTAAAGGGCAAATTCTTGCAGACTTCTTGGCGTAAACACCTTCCGGACCCGATGAGGAAAAGGAAAAGCCCAAAGCTAATCTTTCTCAAGTGCAGTTGAATGGAAGCTTTACACGATGGAGCATCCAGCCCAATGGCTCCGGCGTGTCTAATGTTAGTCGATCCCGAAGGAAGGAGCATACATATGCTCTTCGTTTGAGTTCGCCACAAACAACGAAGCGGAATCGGCGCTATTAGCGGGACTCCGACTAGCCAAAGATATGGAGGTCAAAGCTCTGCGGTCTTCGAGATTCCCAATTGGTGGCAAACCAAGTGATGTGTTCCTACGAAGCAAGGCAACCCGTCATCAAACAAGATTTGAAAAGACAAAAGAGATGCTCAAAACTTCAACTCTTACACCATCCAACATGTTCGTCGAACCGTAACAAAAGGCGACGATTAAGCAAGCTAGCTTCCATGGCTTTCGCTCATCTCACTAAGGAGGTTCTCGTGGAAATCCTTCCCGAAAGATCCATCGCTCTCAAAGAGGTCGCCGATGTGATTCACGAAGAAGGAGAGACATGGATGACTCCCATAAGGGAATATTTGATAAGTGGTCTTCTCCCAAGATCCCAAGCTTGCAAGAAAGATTCGGGTTAAATCCCAGATCGGCTAATAGGGAAACCCTATATAGGAGGTCGCTTTTATCACCTTAGTTACGATCGTAGGCCCCAAGCAAGCTTCGAGCATCATAGCCAAGTCCATGAAGGATCTTGCGGTCTCCATGCAGACCTCGCCGGTTGTCTCAAGATAATGAAGTTGGGCTACTATTGGCCCTCGATGCATGTGGACGCAACCGAAATCATCCTCAAGTGTGAAGCTTGTCGATACACTCAAACGCTCCAAAATGCCAAGCAAGATATGACAAGTGTGACATCCGCATGGCCCTTCTCCCAAAGGGGCATCGATATTGTAGGGCCTATGCCTATAGCTCCCGGAGGAGTCAAGTTCTTGCTAGTAGCGATCGACTACTTCACCATGTGGGTGGAAGCAAAACCCTAGCCTCGGTGATGGGAAGATGATCGAGAAGTTTGTATGGAACACATTGTGTGCAGATTCGAGTACCCCACATCATCATATCCGACAACGGAAACAGTTTGTCGAAGGAGTCTTTATGACTTCGTCAAGGGGTCAACATAAAACAATCCTCGACATCCGTCTATCACCCACAAGGTAATGGACAAGTGGAGATTACAAACAGAGAAATCGCCAAAGGGATCGAGAAAAGGCTAGGTCGAACTCATCATGGATGGGTGGACGAGCCCTCAAGTCTTATGGGCTCACCGAACACATCCTAAGTCAAGAACGGAGAAACCCCTTCACCTAACATACGGAATGAGCGGTCATCCCTTCTAACTAATTGTACACACGGAGCGTGTGGCAACGTATGATGCCTCCCAAAATGACGATAGGATCGGGAAAACCTTGATCTCCTAGAAGAAAGGAGAGAAATAGCTCCATCCGAGAAGCAATACACAAACATAAGATCAAGGCTACTATAACAAAAGGGTCGACCTTCCACTTTCAAGCCCGGAGAATATGTACTGCGCCCAACAAAGGCAAGCAAAGCAGTGTCGAGGAAAATCGGGACCAACTTGGGAAGGACCCTACATGGTAGCCGAGGCTCACGACAATGGAGCATACAAATTGGCCACTCTTCTCGAGAACCCATCGACATGATATGGAATGGTACGAACCTTCGAAAGTTCTATGTTTAAAAAGTACTTTAACTTTTTTCTTGTAATCAAAAGCTTCTCAAGGGAAAAGCACACATTATTGGTAGTTGTCTTAGTTTTCATTTCAAGAATGATGTAATCCTCCCTACCAATTCAATGATAAATAAGACATTTCCCACAAATCTCTTGCTTCGTTTCTTAAACACAAAGATTTGTTCAACCAAGTCGTTAATGAGTTTCAATGTCGAATGGCTTGAGGTGTAACATATGCCTTATTATTCAAAGCCAACTTAAACATTCACATTAACTCTCCTAGTAGATTTTGGCGCTTGTAAATTTTTTTAACAAAGCCATGCTATGTAAAGGATCCGAGATAGAGTGGGTCACGACCCTCCGTCAATGGTCAAGTTGGCCATTATATTCTTGGTGTTGTAATTTACACACAATGAGGTTGTTGAACCTTAGGTTGTAAAATTTAAGCGTCGCAAAAATGGCGTAAGAGAAGTTTACATAACAAACTTGCTAAGTATGTAGAGGTATGTCCTCTACACTATTGCATTCAAAATATGGGCTACCGCCTTATACCGCATAAGGAGCCTAGACTCTGTCAAATTGTTTTTGGCACATGGCCATACATCACAAGCGCTAAATTGTTTGGGAAACACGACACACATTGTCACATAAAATAAATTGTCTTATGGTACATGCCACCCTTTGAACCAAATTATCGCTAATGAGCAGCCTTCATTCTTGTTTCTTCTGGAGAGGGAGTGGAGGAGGGTTGCATCGAGACCGGTTTAGTAGACATGGTCTTCTTGGTTGGAGTGGTAGGCTTGAGCTTCCGAGGTTTCTTAGACAGAGATCTTCGGGGTGCCATTGGATCTTTGGTCGCCTCAAGAAGGAAGGAGTACTGCAGCTGTAAATGCATTTCCCCGCCTCATCATATTCAACTGGCAAGTGGGACGGTAGCATTCAATCTTGGAGAGGTCCACAGATTACCTGCTTTGGCGACCTCCTCCGAGCCAAACACCGCCCATGAAATAGGGTCGACTTGATGACCTTCCACATCCGAGCTCCCACCGTCACTATGATAGAGTTCCATGGCTATGTAAGGCACCACCTTCAAAACAACTTCGCACGATCTTTCTGCAAAGATCTTATACCTCATTTGCAGGGCCGTCGATCTCCTCCTCAACTTTACCTCTACCTCTCCAAGCCTAACCTTCTCACTTTCCAACCCAACGATTTAGCCTCGAGAGCAAGATTCGACCAAAGGAGAGTAATAACCTTGGCTTCTTCCAGTTTGAGATTGCCACGCCCACGGTCAACCGAGCTATCTTTTCTCGAAGGTCTTGGGCGACGGGTTCTTCTCAACGCCCCTCAATCTCGCCACACTTTGCTTCCACCGCCACGGTTACGAGTAACCCCGGTCCGGGCATTCAAGTGATTATCCATCACCGCCCTCGCAACCCCATTATCATGCATGTGATGTAACTTCTCAATGGACATGTTCTCTAGCATACTCTTCCACCGTGGAGGGTCACATGGTCAACAATCCGATGGCGAGGCTAAGGCATTTGGAAGCTCCTTCGCCTCTCGAAGACCTCACGAGCAACAAAATATACACAGTTAGCATAACGCTTATATTTTACCTTCACAATGTCTAATAAGATGAAATACTTACCATGAACCTCAACGGATTCATCGAGCAATTCCAAGGCGCACTTGATAAGCTTTACGCCTCGGTACTTTTATGCTTCACAACCCTACTCCCAGGTAGGCGGTGAGATTCTTCCTTTGTTGGATTTCACACCTTGGCACCGTCCCTTTCTACTCTTTAGCATATCGCCTATTCTTGTTGAGCTAACGACGGGACATCCTCATCCGCAGGATCGTCCGAGTCGACAATGTTCTCCACCGCTTGGGATGTGACCGCCACACAGATTGTGGGGTCTTGATGAAATAGGCTCGCTTCGGATGCTTACCTCATTGTTATTCACAGATGTTGAAGGGGAGCCAACGCCATAAGACTCCTCGGCTTTCTCCGCAGCATGAAACTTAAATCTTCATCAAATTCTTGGAACATGAAGTTTCGAACGACATCTCTCGCAAAATCAAAGCAAAAGAATAAATATCGATGCTATATTGGTCCTATTTAAATAAAAGTGGATAAACATACTTTTTCCTTGGTATATGATCATAGGCTTCTGGGAAACCCTCCCAACTCGAGCAATCCCACCATGTATAAGATGGCTTGTGGAATACTTGCACATCCACGTGATACTTTGCCAAATGCGGTAACAAGGATCACTCCGAACCTCGTAGGGCGGGGGGTCATTATACCGCTTAGCATTATACCTATTCTCTTTGTTCAAAAGCTCGAATATGTAGGGAACAATAGTGTCTTGCACATAGAAAAGATACCCTTCCAACTCGATATGTTTGTATAAACTTTTCAAACAGTTGGGTACATCCGCTCGTGTCTTTTGCTAGTGTCAACCAATTGCCCCGGGGTACAAGTTCAAGAATCCTCTTAAAAACTGTCAAGGTTGGTTCATATCCGTAGGCTTTGCACATTACTATGAATGTAGTCAATTTGGCAAACCCAAAGGGATTAAACCTAGAGATGTGAACTTTGTAGTATTGCATAAACTCTAAAATCAATGGATGTAACGGAATCCTAAGATTTGAGTGACTAAATGCATGTGTATACAACCCTACGAAACCTGTAGGAGCATCAAAGATACCCTGAGAAGATTTGGGTAGCATCACTTTGTGTTCTATTGGGATGGGATAATCGACTAAGTGATCATGAAGATCTTTTGCGATAATGTACACTTTTGTCGCTTTATAATAAACTTGAATCCATTTTTATATAAAAAAAAGAAACTTTCAAGACGAAGGAAGGATTACCTTTAGTTTCTAAGTGAAGGCGATGAAGTTTTATCACAGTGGAGGTGAGACGAAGAGTAAAATAAACTAGGTTGCATCTACCCCTTTTATACTCCCTTTTCTCTCTCAAACACCGTACACGTGTCCTGTGGATAAGTCTTATCCGAGTAAATTTTTAAATTTTGAATAAAGGCGACTTTTGGTCTCCGGGTAAGTTGGGAAAATGTGATTCTGTGGCGGGCGGTAGTAATAAGTGATTAGCATTAAATGCGCTAAGTCAAGTACATCATTATCCTTTAACTTAACACACTTCGCAGCAGGATGATATTTTTCGCAGATGAAGTCGAAAGCAATGTCTCCTCGCTCATATACATCACTTTCGACCGGGGGCTTGATGATGTACCTCCGAGTAGCTCAAGGACATTCCTCCGAGACGTGTCGAAGCCCTTCTATACGAAGGCCCAAGTTAGGATTCCAAAATATCCATAGGCGTCAAACCATTCGTTGGCACGAAGGTTACCTAAGGGAACTCGCCATCCAAAGCCCTAAGCCGCTTCGGGTATGGTGACGAAGGACAATGGATAAGGGAACCTCCCGACTTGGTCAAACCCACGATCTCCTCTCTCTCTGGCTTCCCGTCAAGTCTCGAGAACGGGTCACTAAGCCTCGGCGGTTAACCACAATCATGGAACGCCCCATGATCTCCGACATTCATGCGTAGTGCTCTCAACCCTATTTCATTCACTATAAATAGGTTGGACGGGCAATGGATTATGATAAGCTCATTTCACACTCATCTCTTTACTTTCACACACTTATACAACCATAACTCATACTTACTCTCACGCCGAGGTGGTTTGCGAGGTCCTACCCCGCGCAATCACTTAACGTAGTGTCTTAGTATTTCTTATTCTCGTGTTACAAAGTAGTCTTGGCCGGAACACACACCCTCATTACTTTGATCCTCATCGAGCCTCGGTAGTGCAATCTTTGCACAATCACCATTAAAACATGGATTGAAAATAAACATCTAACTAGTTATCAAATAATGAAAACAATGATTACACCAATAATTACATTAACCGACTCAAATATGACCTAATATATTACAAATATCTTTTTATTGGCTTGTTATCTTATTAATTATTCACCCTCACAAAAATAAAACCCAACTATAAAACACTCTTTATTTCATAACCCTGAATCCCAAGTTTTGATCAACTTTTATAACAAATTTCTTGATTTGTGGGTATTATCGTAATCATAAATCTTTCAAGGAAACTTTTGTTCGATGCAAGAATTGATGTCTAACTTAAGGCTAGATGACTTGAGAAATTACTTGCACATTACGAATGTCGATATATTCGAGTTCATTAAGATGGCAATAAGGGTTGCTGCAGTTGATCGCCTTGACGATTTTTGAGTTGAGAGAGACAACATTGCTGAGATGTTGTACAGGTACTCGTATGACTTGATTAACCGTAACAAACTCCGCCTAGTGAATTAACTAAAGTAGTACCGAAACAAAGATGAGAAATATAGATGGGCCATCGACTCACCCAAGACCGGAGTGGTTTACCAATTACCACCGAACAACACCCAACCCGACAAAGGTCCGAATGTCACATTACGGAGTCACATCGTAACATAACTAAATAGCAAGCGTAAGTCTTACATCAATAAAAGAAGGTCATATAAACAAATGTTTTAAAAATGGAATACATAATCTAACATATCTAAAAGAATTGAAATGTCAAAACAAATGTTCTTCAAAATGAATCCGAAGTGATAAGTGATGACGTACCTTCCGATCAGGTCGAAGGACTCGCTTTCGACCTCAGTCGAATCTGCATGACGAAGGACCAAGTAAATCTTCCTAAGTCATCGATGGCGTAAAACCATTCATCATTAACATGGTTACCAGTTGGGAAGTCGCCAGTCGAATGCCTAAGCCCTTCGGGGTCTAGCCTTGGAAACACTAAGATAAAGGAGAACATTGACTTGGTTTCACCCACGTTCTCACTATCTCCTTAGCTTCCCTGCCAGACGTAGAGCGGGATGAAGCCCTAGCGGTTACCACAAATCATGGGACGCCCCCATGATCTCCGAAACATGTGCAAACACTCTCCAAGCTTATTTCTCTATCTATAAATAGGTTGGACGAGTCATTTCAATGGTATGTTCATTCAACACATCATTTCACATTCTCTACCTTACTTACAATACATATCACATACTTACTCACACGCCGGAGGTGGTTCGCAGGGTCCAACCCTTGCACAATCACTTAACGAAGTGTCTTCTATTTCTTATTGCAGATTGGCTACAAATTTGGCGCAAGCATAACACCCCTCATACCCTTCGATCACCATCGAAGGCCTGGTCATACGATTTATTGTACAATCAGTGGTGCCATCCGTGGGACCCACTACAATTGGTCTTGTTATTCCAAACTTATAACCAGTCAATCACACTCACTACTTTTACGGCATGAATCAAGGAAGAGAAGATACTCCCCCTCCGGGTTTCTCGACCTTGACACCAATCCCAGTCAACGATCCTAACAAGATTCCCTATAACCGCGTCCACTTTCACCACACGATCTCATCCAAATAACCCCAATAACCATGCTTCGACATCGCCCAATCCCGAACCGCTTATCGATCCCTGTTCGTCAAGCCAACTTCGAAGCGCTAGAGTCTTTATTAAGGGCTTGAAGGAGGCAAACTTGAAATGTAATGATGCGGAGGGAGTTGGAATACTCTAGCGATGAGTATGACGAAGAGATCGAGATGGAGACTAGGCCTTCGGCTCTTGGGGCTACGCGCTCAGTGCTGAGGATAGGGTCTCCTGGAAGTCGAAGGCCGAGCGGAAGATCGGTGGGTTTCGAAGATGTTCCGGAGAGGGCTCCGACAAGAAGGGAAGGAACGATGGAAGGCTCCAATGGAAGGAGTCATCGAAGGGATAATACGGAGGTTAACTTGCCACCTCTCTTGGCGTACCCACTTGGGAGAACTGCGGGGGTTCCGTTGCGGCCTTCTCACGCATCAGCGTGAAGGCAATCCACTGAAATTAATGGGAGGAAATCTTCCTCCTCATGGTATGTACCTCCTTTCAAACTCAATCTTATCCCCATGGGGTCTATCCCCACCAATGGGCGCACTAGCAACCCTAGCTTTCCTCAACCTTATGGGAGCATGCCCCACGGCAACTCATGGTATACCTCCGCACTGTAGGAACCATCCATCCTTTATGCCTACCACTTACCCTCCTTATGCTAACTAAAACCACGACGGAGTACCTCCAACCATAACCCGCATAATGTTGTCCCCACTTACATGCCACCTTATAATTGCCTTTATTTGGAGCCTATGGGTTCCACAACACCTTTGTAAGATGGATATAGGACTACCTCTACCGACGGGTTGAAAATGCCCGCACATTGGTACATACGATGGAAAGGGGATCCGGATAATTTCTTACATTTGTTCAAGGGCTATTAGAATGCGTATGGGTTATGCCCGTAGCTTGCCACATGTTCACGTATACCTGCGAGACTCCGTCAGATATGGTGGAATGGGCGTAAAGCGTGTAGCATAGTGAATTTGGATGATCTCAAGGCTAAATTTAGATCTCAGGACCTTACTTTTATCAACCTTATCACAAACCCAACATGTATATCACTATACGCGAGAAACACGTTAACCACAAACACAAACAAAGCGTAGAAATAAGATGAGAAAGATGGTGACTTGAAGATATATAAATCGTATGTGAGGATAAAGATGAAAACAATAAGTTGTATATTCCAAAGAAAGAACACACACACACTCAGCACACCCTCAAATGACCATTTGAGGGTATTTATAGTACAAGTGACTTGTTGCCTAAAAGGCTTTCTATGGGCTTCGTGGGCTTGGACATGGGTTGATTGGATATAAGGCAAGCTTAACTAAACTAATACCCATTTAGCTTAGTCCAATCCACGAGCCCGTTGACTATTCTAGCACGATATCTAACACATGTTACAAAGTTCCTAAATGTGAATGATCATCACTTCTAATAAAACAATTATAGGCAATAATCTCCCCAAGGGGTGGTCATTCAAATGATGCTCCACTTGATTTAGTCTTTACTTTTCTCGAGCTTGAACTTTGTGCGAGATATAAAATAGTCTTGATTCTTAGTTCCTTCATGCTTTGTGATCGATAATGTGGTTTTCACGTTGTCAACTTCGCTGGTTAGGTGTCTCCGCCTTTCTCCACCATGCTCACATTTCTATTTGTCTTTTGGTTACCAATGATGTAGTTCTTGAGTCTTTAAACTTTGTGTTGCCTTTGATTTTGATGAGAACTATCATGTGTTGTTGGTATGAGCATGTGGAGAATCAGACGATCAATCCGCCCCGAGCTTCCATAAGAAGAAAACATAAAATAGGTTAGTAATAAGCGGATTCCGCATTTACAAGTTTGAATTTTGAGGTGTTAACAAAGATAGTGCGAAAACACGCCTCTAATTCTCACAGAGGCCGCCTCGAACCGAGTCCCACAAGTGAGATAACACGATATACCGAAGCACATCTACAGCTTCGGATGAGTCATTGGTACACCAAGCATCACCCCACGATCAGACCGCTTTGAGACACACTAAGCGTAATCCACGGGAGTTACCAAAGTGACCACTTGTCGGTCGCTTGATGTTGACCCCGGCAGAGTTTCCATTCAATCACTAAGGATCACAATTGTGAAGCCTCTCATAAATGTTCTCGGCGATTGCTAAGATCTCGTGGGACTCTAGAATATATCACTTGTGCCCTTATTGATGAACAACAAGTGATGTCATGTCATGTGTTCCTATGAGATCTTTTGTGAATCTCGTGGCTCTAGACTCAATAGTGCATTTTGGTTTTCCCGAGCGGAGACTAGGAGAGGGTCTCCTTCTTCAATACCAACGATCTCTAAGAGAAAGTCAATATATTATGTAGGGTTCCCAATGAGAATGAAACAAATCCTTTTAAGAGGAATTGAGTGGTCGGAAGGTTTAGTGCAAGGTCCACCGGGTCCATGAGGTCTTGGTCTTCAATACCGGTGTCATCTAGTGACAACCAATAGCGTATGAATTGAACCCGGTTTTGCCCTAAGGTTGAATATGGAGGGCTATTTCTTTTCACCCTTTCTTTTACATTTCTTTTAATTCTTCAACCCTTCTTTCTCCTTTCTCACATTACTCCTTTTTCAATCATTCCTAAGGACTTCTAATACTAACTATTTGTGATGTCCTTGGTAGATCCCTCCGGCTCTGGCGGATCATAGGACTGATTTCCTATCCTTAGTCACCTTATAACCCATGACCGCCCTATTGTTGCCATTAAACCATTTTTCTTGAAAATCTCTCGAGTGTTTATGATAGAAAACATGTTTGAAACACTCCGTGAGTTTTATATTTTCGTAAACTCCCCTTCACATGTGCTTATATGTTTTGACGTAAATCACATAGAGGGTAGAGTTCGCACTTTTGAATTGATCGGCTCATGATAGACAATTCCCCATGAGACACTTACATTGCTCGGTTAAAGAGTTCCATTGTCGCTTTTAGGTGACAACTAGCTCTAGTAACTAACTTGAAGTTGTAAACACTCCTTGAAAAGGAGGTTAGACCCATGAAGATGCATATCTATCACAAGTTTCTCGAGATGGTACATTTACCGACTTTGATTCCCGCCAATTCATTGGTTCGATCGAGTCGAGCTCATTATGAGATTCAAACACCGATCATTAAACATTTTTGATCATATTTTAATTACGCTCCTCCCTCAAAATAGCATATTCGTGATATTTTGATATCAACGGATTAAACAACATTTTAGAATCTTTTGGGAGACAAACGAATTTGATGTAAGCATGAATTTGGAACATTTTTGTTTTATACTCCCCTCTAATAAAGCATAATCAATTAAAGGGTTTTAGAGGGAGTTATCTTGAGCATAAAATATTTTAAAAGATTTTGAAAATCTTTTGAACAATCTTGAAAAGGTGCTCAAGATGATGATGATTTCTCACCATTTTTAAATGTAGTGCATCAAGCGTACACTTGATTTTTTCGTTAAAATCACGAGTTTTGATCCAAATAATCAAAAGTCATCATTTTGGTTCGGGTTTCGCATCAAGTATACGAAAGCCATCATTGAAGAAATTTTGAGAAACGTCATGTTTTAGAAAACATATTAAATAACTCTCGCCAAGCATCCGTACATGCCCGTATTATTGTTGAATGACATTTCTCGAACGCATGTAATATCGATTATACGAGAGACATGTCGTGAGAAGAATATTTTGGATTTTTGATTTTATATTGTTTTGTATTTTTGAAAGTTTTATATTTTTATATTTTGTTTTTGTTGGTTTTTCAAATTTTGTATTTTGTTTTTCAAAAATATTTACAATGAAGCTTTTTGAAAAATCATTTTCAAGAAGATTCGAGAAGACGTTCTAACTCCTCGGGGTTAGGCTTCGCATTCCAATTGGCTCGAACTAAATATTCAAACCTTTCTTTTGGAAGGGCTTTAGTTAATAGATCGGCGAGTTGGTAACTGCTTCACGAAAAATAATTCAACAAGACCATTTTCGACGTACTCTTTGATGAAGTGGTAGCGGACACGGATATGCTTAGTCTTTGAGTGATGAACAGATTGCATGAAATGGCTATGGCACTTTTCGAGTCACAATACATAGGTATTTTATCGAAAGTAAAGCCATAATCTGTGAGTTGTGTTCTCATCCATAGAACTTGAGCACAACACGCAGATAGAGACACATACTCGCCTTCAAGCAGCTTGAAAGTGCAAGCAATCTTGTTTCTTTGAAGACCACCGACTAACTTTTGACCCAAAATTGTGCTCCTCCGGATGTGCTTTTGTTGTAACTTGATCACCGCGTGGTCCGTGATCCGAAAAAGCAATTAGATCAAATCCGATTCCTTCGGATACCAAAGTCCCATGTGATTGGATGTCTTGGTACCGAAGATCCTTTTAACCTCTTTGAGGTGCGCTTCGGTAGGCTTTGCCGAAACCGTGCTAATAAGCAAACAAAGAAATGAATATCGGGTCGACTAGCAAGAAGATACATGAGAGAACCAATCATGCTCGATATTTCTTCGGATCAATAGGTTTCCCAAACAAATCGGCTCCAATTTTGGTGAAGTTACCATTGGTGTTCCGACCGAGTCACAATTATCCATACCATGATTTTTCAAAATCTCGCTTGTGTATTTAGCTTGATTTATAAAAATTCCACGAGGACCGATGTATTTGTAAGCCAAGAAAGAATTTTAGTTCCCCATCATGGACATTTCAAATTTACTTTTCATGAGATTTTCAAAATGTTTTGAAAGATTCGGATTAGTGGACCCAAAGATGATGTCGCCCACATAAATCGAACAATCAAAATGTCGTTTTGCATTTTGTGTAAACAAGGTAGGATCAACTGTTCCTTTGGTGAAATTGTTTAGGATAAGGAAAGAGGACGTTCATCATACCACGCCCTGAGCTTGTTTTAATCCATAGATTGCCTTTTTGAGTTTGTAGACGTAGTCCGGATGTTCCATGTCTATGAAGCCTTCTCGGTGACTCACGACACTTCTTCTTTCGTAGTTCCATTCAAGAACGCGTCTTAATGTCCATCCGATAAACCGTGATGTTTTTGTGAGTCGCATAGGCTAAGAATATCTGATCGCTTCTAGTCTAGCTACCGCGCGAATGACTCTTCAAAGTCTATCCCTTCTTCCCGTGCTGTATCCTTGTGCCAAAAGGAGAGCTTTGTTGCAATTACGCCATCTCTTCATCCCTTTTGTTCTTCCATAACCATTTGAGATCAATGACGAATGTCAATTGGTCTTGGAACCATTTCCACGAGTCATGAAGACGGTATTGAGAAGTTCCTCCGCATCGCTTCTATCCATGCGAGGTTTTGCCATTGCCTCGCGAATGTTCTTTGGCTCTATATTACTAATTGAGCAAAGGTAAATGCACAAGTCGCAATCGGTGGCAAGTTGGCGCCTCGCTTGAATTGGCCTTGAAGGTTCACCAATAACTTGTTCAATTGGGTGGTCTTTTGTCCACTTCGTAGTAAGGATACCGCTGGTTAAACGTGTGCGAGTTAGATTGTTCTCGTAAGCATGAAGATGATTCACCGATTCCGTGGCAAACGGGTTTTCAAATAAGTCTTCATCTAACGCTGCATCGCTTCGGTTTTGGTTTTGCTCATCAACTTCGGTAGAACGGGTGCAATAGTCGTAGTAGATGTAGATGATGTAGATGGAGTTGGTGCATTGGTTTCGACCGTTGTAGATGTATCGTCTGCTGGTGGTGGAGGATGATTTTGAGCGGTGCGGTGGAATGATGGTTCGATGCATTTGTCAAGTTCCACCATAGTATTCATCGAGCATTAACTCGAATAAATTCTCCCATTCTTGTTCTTTAGGATTGTCAAACGGTTGATTGAGCTCTTTGAGGTACGAGTCCCGAATCGATGTGTCCGTAAGTCTCATGGGTTTAGTGCGGGTTCTAGAGCGAGTCTCTCGTAAGCCATATGTGAAGGCTCATCAAATTTCACATTCATTGTCTCCATGATCCTCCTAGTTCTCCTATTATACACCCCAGAATGCCCTCGAGTTATCTCAATATCCAATGAAGATTCCAATATCACCTTTAGCTTTCAGCTTCCTAGATCTTCTCTGTCGTTTGTCGGATAGCACAAAGCGCCAAACACGTGAAAATAAGAGATATCGTGTTTTCGTTGTTCACTATTTCATATGGGGTTTTATTGAATATTGGATGGATTAGGGATCTGCTCGAGTGAAACAAGCGTTGGCAACAACATCACCCCATAGAAATAACGGTGCACTAGAATAGAATAGCATTGTGGGCCTGCTTCCACAAGAGTTCTATTTCTTCTTTCAACTACCCCATTCTGCCGTGGAGTTCTAACAACTCGATGTCGATGAGTGATTCCAACATCTTCAAAATAAGTTCTTAACTCACGGTTTGCGAATTTCGTCGTTGTCATTCTTACAACCCTAACTAGAGTTTGAAGAAGTACTTGAATACGCTTCGAAAGGTGATGATGATGCTCGGTGCTTCGCCTTTTGATCTCGTAAACTTAGCCCATGTATATCTTGAATAATCATCGACGATAACAAGAATATACTTTTTCCCGTTAATGCTTTCAACTCTCATTGGGCCACATAAGTCCATGTGCAACATATGCAACTTTGCTTCCGAACTAGGTACGGTTTTGGGTTTATATGATGCTCTTTTGATTTTTCCTTGTTCGCATGATGGACATAGGTGATCCTTGGTGTATTTAAACTTTGGAAGTCCATTGACGATGTTGTCTTTGGCAAGATTGGTGATGGTGTCAAAATTGAGATGGGATAAGCGTCTGTGCCACAACCAGACCGTGTTCCGTATGCTCGTGTCATAAGACATATTTGTGATGAAGAGGCCATATGATTGATGTCGATAGCATACAAGTTTGTATCACGATTCCCGCTAAGAGATCGCCATTCAAGTTTCTAACGAAGCAAGCATTTTTCCTAAAAGCAACCTCTAAATCTGCATCACGTAATCGCCTGACCGAGAACAAATTGTGTCCCAACCCTTGGACATAGTAAACCCGAGTGATTAAATAATTTCCGAAGGTAGATCTCCATAACCCATGATAGTCGCTACATGATCATTTCCAAGCGTCACGGTTCCCATGAATTTCCGCATTTAAATTGATCGCCACTTCAGATTCGGTCATGTGCTTGGAGCAACCCGAGTCGATGATCCAAAGACATATTTCGATAACCCGCCAATAATGTAAGAAGAAGATTTTGGAAACCGTTTTGATTTTGGTTCCTTTGGGTTAGAGGTAAAATCGATCACACTCATAGAAGTCATCTATTGGTAAGACATGTTTATCACTCATTCTACCATTACGAGTATGAAAGTTCTACCTGGGTTTCAAATGTCATCCCTAAAGTAAACATTATGCTCCCTATCGAGTGTAAAGCCTAAGTCTCGCGACTAGTCTTCCTATTCGCTTAGCATAAGTTCTTTTGGGAACATTCTTCTTAATGTGTTTAACAATCTCATTCTTAGAAACACAATCATCATGAACATTAGTTAAATTTCATACAAGTTAAACAAACAGATTCAATGATTCATTAAACTTAGCAGATTTCATAGGTTCATTACATTCAGATGAAATGTCTTTCTTATTACAAAGCGGTAAATTCCTAGGGTGTTCTTCTACTTTCTTCTCTTTATTCAAGCTACTACTCTTAGAGGCATGCGAGACTCTATTGTTCCTTGTATTGCTCTTAGGCTTTAGTCTGCTTGCTCACGGAGGTGCTTTCTAGTCCCAGTAGAAGGTAAGGCACACTCATTAGATTCACAATCTTATCTAGAGAGGTGGTTTCAGCTTTTCCTAGTCTCTTTAGAGTGCTTTTCTAAACTTATGTCGTTTGTTCCATATGTTATAGATGTGGAGGCGACGCATTAGTGGTACTCATCTTAAAAAGGCCATGAGCTAAAACTTTTGGTTTCTCGACAACCGCTTTTCCTTTATCAATATTTTGTTTAGGTATGGCAAGTGGGTGATTGGTTTTGATGAAACATTTTATCATTGACTTTTGGAGGAGGCATAGAAATGTACATTTTGGTTTGGAAACCGGTTTGGGAACATTTGCTTTCTCCGCAATCAATGGTTTTTAATCACGATCCATCGCCTTTCCTTTTGACTTTCCACCGAGCCCTCAAAAGATCATTTTTCGCTTTCATGTCATTGTAGGCACGCCATACGACAATTTTTCATACTTGCATTCCTCGCTTTACGATCAAGTTGTTTAAAATATGAGACATTTTCTTTTCAAGTTTCTTAAGTGCTTTTTCATATTTTGAAACAATTTGGAGGTCTCAGATCGAGTCTTTCATGATCTTCAATGTAATATGTTTGCAAATGATGGACATAATATCGAGAGTCGAACATCTTCAAGAGAGAATCATTTAAATTTTCCAAAACTTTGATGTGTTCGACACGGTCATTAGCTTGCTTTACCGTGGATTTATGGTCCTTGACAAAGTCAACTGCTTTTTCAAAACGCTTGTTCAAAATGAATTACCCTTGCACCGATGGCATTCAAATGAGGGCAATTTGAGTTTCAAAAACTTTCTTTGTTCGATGTCAAAACTAGAGAACCGGTTGTTAGGTGTAATAGTGGTTTTAGTTTTAATAAAGGTCTTGAAGATCCACAATTCTAGTTTTCACATTTTCTAAAATACTTCTTGCATCACTTGTGTTAAAAGGATTGTTTGAAGACATTTGTTCAATGTTCGAAAGAGATTTGGAGACAACAATTGGTTTTAGGTTTTGACTCTTTGATTGAAACACTTGGTGTGATGGAAAACTTTGACTTTTCTTTTTGATTAACAAAAGTAATTCCGATAATTTTGTTCCATTTGTTATAATCAATTGGTTTGATTTCCTGATTCTTTTGTTTCATTTTTGATCTACTCTCCTCAGATAGTTCTAACGTTTCAAGAGAGTCACGAACAATAATGAGTTCATGTAAACATTTCCATTTTTAACACATTCGAGATTTCGAGCTTTCTTGAGGAACGAAGAAGGGTCGTTACCAAGTGCCATTCTATTATTAGTATGAAAACGCGGATTTACTTGATTAGAAAGCATCTTGATTGTTTGAGCGAAATGACCCGCTTTAAGAAGCAAATTTTCAAAAGTTTGGATTTTCTCATTTTTATCAAGAATTTCATCAAGAAGAGAATCTTCGTTTTGAAAAATCGAGAATCAATCGCTTCTTCTCTTTTCAAGATTAGAAAACATTTCTTTTTGTTTAGAAAGTTGGTTATTTAGATCGAAATTTCCTTGTTTAAAGATTTAATTTTTAAGTTCAAATTCACATCAAGTGTGTTATACTTGATTTGCAAAAGTTGTTCTTTAGAAACCAAATTTCGATAACCAATTTCTAATTCGATTCTTTGTTTTTCGAGATTCAAAGGCTTTTATGTTCTCCTTGTAACTCTCAAGCTCAACGGTCAATTTAGCATTCGCGCCTTAACTTCGCGATTGACTGCTTTAACTTTCTCAATTTCAATGCCACATTTATTGATTAATGATTCAAAATAAGCACGTGTTTCCTCATCGCCTCAAGATTTTTGCCACACAGCCTCATTAGGATCCACATCCGGAGTCTCGAGTTAGTATTGCTACAACTCGGATTGTCCGTATGTATCATAAGTAGGTGCCGGTGTCACGTAATCTCGTCGTCATGAGTAAACACATCAAATATGACATTGTTATAGCATGGATCAATGATTGGTACCTCGACATCTGCGTTGGCGTCATAGATGGAGGTGCATCGTAATCGATGTCGTACTTAGTCTCCTCAAGATTTGCCATGAAGATGCGGCTTGCATTGAGTTCCTCGAGGTCTTCCAAATCATCCATAATAGCCATAAAGTCATTTTCCTTAGCAATCAATTGAAGTCCAGATTGTTCCTTTAGTACCAACATGATAGCTTTATGAAGATACGCAAGATCTTTCTTTTCGCTTAGTTGGACAATTCCTTGCCATGTGACCCAATCCTTGACAGCTATAACACGTAACTCGACACCACGATTCACATTTCCATAATTCCCAACGATTGGAGCGCAACATTCCCATTCGATTACCCAACGCTTATTCCCAACATTCGACCCATCCGACACCACGATTCGAACCACCGATTACCCATGCGAAATCCAAGAGCATATCCTGCCGATTCCCAATAAATCCAACCATTTGTCCTTGACGACCCATATTCACACCCTACCAGCAATTTGCCTTGCTATAGTGTTTGATGAAACCCTTTGGTTGTTGTTAGTTGGTGCGGAATAGCGACCTTTGAATGCTTTTCCCAATAAAGAAAATACTTGTGACAAAGCTTCTTCGGTTCCATTTCAAGATCGGTGATTCCTTGTTCTGGTAATGTTGTTGTTCGGTGGATAGTTTTGTTGTTGAGGGATGTATTGTCGCAAGTTGTTGTTAGTGGAAGATGATGAAGCTTGTTGTTGTGTATTCACCGGAGTTTGAGTCTTTGCAATGAGTGCCAATGGATCATGATTCTTTGCTAATCTTTCTTGCCTAACTTCATTCACTTCATTTTGGTTTTGTTTCGTAAAATCGTTGAGTTGATCAAAGTTCACTTGATGTAAGTCTTTTGTTTTGTTGACAATAGTGACATATCGTCCCCATTCTTCCGGTAGATTGTTCAAGAACTTGATGTTGCTCATGATAGTTCTGGGTGTCAACTTGTTTCGATCACTGCTCATTAAAGTGCGTAACCTTCCATAGTAGGATTCGATGGATTCTCACGGAGTAGATGTAAACTTCTCCCAAGCGATTAGCAACTTATTCTTTGTGTCTTGTTGACCAATTTACATCCATGACAAAGTCGTCTAACACGCTCCCACATATCGAAAGCGCTTTCAACCGCTCTGACCGAAGAAAGATGTCTCTTGGTAAACCCGCTTGGACAATATGAATTGCCATGTCATCTCGCTTCGACTTTCTTCCGATCCTCTTGATTATTTCGATTCTTTTGAAGACGAAAAAATGGTGGGACGGAGGTGTTACATCAAGATTTCGGTCTTAGACTTGTCGAGGTATGAAGGGTCCATCCCGAATGGATTTGATCATCAATTTTTCATTAGGTTTTTCTTGATGTAACGAAGCATTCGACTTGTCCATTGAAGATAACCACCTTTTTCCAACATAGGAGGACGGTTTTCGCACCTACCGCATGAATGTCTTGTTGAGTTGCCATTGATGAAGGTATGATATGATAAAGTTGATATAGGATCGATTCAACGATAAAGGAGTTGTGTTGGATGAAGATTAAGCTCGGTTGTTGTAGTGAAAATTTGCTCAAAAAACTTAAAAACCTCAATAACTTCTGTTCGGAGCGTTTTTAGGACTTGAAGGTTGACCCGAATAAACTTTAGTTACTTTGGCGGTCTATTCTCCTCGTTCTCACGGTCGTTTTGATGGGTAGATCGCTGAAAACGGAGTTACGGTTCAAAAGTTATAGCCGTTTGAAGTTTTGATCACAATCTTACTCGTAAAACTGTTCTTATGCGTAGAGATGAGTGCTTATGCGTGGGATGCTTATGCGTAGGATCTTATGCGAGGAGTCCTTATGCGTAAAGAGCTTAGGCGAGAAATCCTTATGCGTAGAAATCCAAGTTACGCCGTAAACTTAAGGTTAAACGTAAGTCTTATGCGTAAACGTTAAGCGTGAAGTAGAGTACCTACGCGTAAGAGTTAACTTATGCGTAGAGTGCTTACTCGTAAGCTTTACGCTTATGCGTAAGAGTTGGTTTAAAACCAAAATCCTTTAGACCGCACAACAGAAAAGATATCCGAAAGTCGGTGTTCCACACACTTATCCAAGTGAGGAAGATCGAGTCACCTTTGTTGCACAAAGATTCGTTACCAAAAGTTATGCATAGAAAACTAGGTTTTGACTTTCTTCACGCGTAAGATTAGGGTATTGACTTTCGCGTAAAAATTTCCAATGATTCAACCGATTTCTTTTGCACATATAGCTTCCAAAACACGCAAATACCAAGATTGTATTGACCTTAAACACCCAAAATGCTTTTATGCTTACGCATAGAATTGAACAACGAAATCAAACGAGTTTAAAACGATTTAAAACACGTAAAGCTTGAACTTTTGCCAAAACTAGAATCTTTAACACTATATAAACCTTAGACCATAAGAATCTTGAATATTTAAGTGCAAAAATAAAAGTTTTATGCTTGAATCTTTGAGAACGAAACTACGCGTACACTACACAAACAAAAACTTCAACCAAACACTCCTAAACCATTGTTAGGCGATTGATACCAATTGTAGGACCTTACTTTTATCAACCTTATCACAAACCCAACACGTATATCACTATACGCGTAGAAACACGTTAACCACAAACACAAACAAAGCGTAGAAATAAGATGAGAAAGATGGTGACTTGAAGATATATAAATCGTGTATGTGAGGATAAAGATGAAAACAATAAGTTGTATATTTCAAAGAAAAAACACACACACACACTTTCAAGCACACCCCTCAAATGACCATTTGAGGGGTATTTATAATACAAGTGACTTGTTGCCCTAAAAGGCTTTCTATGGGCTTCGTGGGCTTGGACATGGGTTAGATTGGATATAAGGCAAGCTTAACTAAACTAATACCCATTTAGCTTAGTCTAATCCACGAGCCCGTTGACTATTCTAGCACGATATCTAACACACGTTACAAAGTTCCTAAATGTGAATGACCATCACTTCTAATAAAACAATTAAGGCTAACAAGATCACACTTCAGACCGCAGAAGAAGTTCACAAGGACTCATTTGACGGTACACAATATCAAACAAAGGGAAAACGAGAGCACTAGGGCTTTCGTTACAGGATACACAGATGACACCTTGCAGATTCTGGGTTTGCATGAAGACCAGCGCATCTCTAGTTTTGTGCATGGCCTGCGAAACAGAAGCCTGGTGGAATTCTTATCCACTAACCTTCCCACAACATACAAGAGCTTAATGGAAAAGACATACACCTGGATCGAAGCCAAAGAGGTAGCCACTAATGGGGCTCCGATCGAAAGAAAAGAAAGTCACAAGAAGTTTCCAAATCACTCTTCATGGGAAGGATCCAAAACATACACAAAGGCGTGGACAGTTCACACCCTACAACAAGAACGCCAATCACGGACTCTTGGCAACTGCTCTAAATCTCCAAGGAAATACTTGCTACGGAAAGGGCTGTGAAGGCATTCGAACCTCCCCCTCGTATGACAAGTAAAGGTAGAGGCAGAGATACAACCAAATACTGCTACTTCCATGAAGAGTATGGTTACGATACCAACAGTTGCCGAGAGCTCAAAAGACATGTGGAAAACTAGAAGGGGGTTGAATAGTTTTACCGATTTAAAAACTTCCTTTTAAATATTTAGATCGACTTATGTCAATCTATTTGGTTGTTTTATGTTGGACATTGATAGATATATATATAAACATGTAATGAAAGATAAAGGGTAAGAAGCACATCACTACGACACAAGTATTTATAGTGGTTCGGCTGCAAGGACACCTTCCTTGCCCTACTCCACTCCCCGAGTCACCTACTCGAGAGTTCGTAAGCACTACACCAGCTCCTTATGGCGGAGAAGCCTTCACAACGTCGCTTAACCTTTTTCCGGTACAAAGCTAAATACCGAGTTCTTTCACACCAAGGCGAACCACACCTAACACAACGTCGCCTACCCTTTATACGGTGCTAGGCTAACCACCAAGTTCTTTCACACCTTAGGAGAACTAATCCTATCACAACGTCGCCTACCCTTTATTAGGTACTAGGCTAAGCACCTAGTTCTTTCACACCTTAGGTGAACTACACCTTCACGACACAACACCTAATCTCAAGGAGATCTACTCCTTGTTACAACACCATCAAGGATATCACCATCCTTGTATATAAACAATACATATATGTATAACGATGCACCTCATCGATTATACGACCCAGGCATTCTTCCCAAATGCTACTTGATTTGATTCTTTGGCATCCTTCACTAATGCCTTTGACACAACGCTTGGCACCCTTCACTAATGCCTTCGCCTTGACACCTTTAGCATCCTTCACTAATGCTTTGACACGGATGATGAGCATCTTTCACTAATGCTTTCATCTTGACACTTTCGGCATTCTTCACTAATGACTTCAACCCAACATCTATGGAGAAAGGAAGAACTATCAACAAGAGAACCTTAGTAGTCTTGATGATGACGAAGCATGGCAACTCATGGACTTTGAGCTTGCACGCGTCAAGAAGTGGTGATCTTTCCTTTAAGAAGAACCTAGAAGATCACACAAAACAAAAGACAAACTACATAGATCACTTGGATCCGAGGTTAGAGGTTAGAATACTAGAGGAAGTATGTGTGAAGTGATAAATAGAAAGGAAGAAATGGCTCTCTATTTATAGAGAAAATTCTCATCTGCTTCCCGGATCCCACGGATCCCTACCACAAGGATCCGCTAGCACAAAGCTAGGGATCCGTGGTCCGCCTCTTTGCCCATGGGTATTTTTGGTTATGGGTCACGGGTTATGGGTTGATCCATGGTTTTCTTTCTAGATACAATGTATCTTAAGGATACAATGAACTTGGTCAAGTGGTATATATAAAACCATGGGTTATGAGTCAATACCATTTGCTAGTATACAATGAACTTGGTCAAGTGGTATATATGAAACCATGGGTTATGGGTCAATACCATTTGCTAGTTTTTACCCATTTAGTATATACTTGTTTTTACCCAACTACATTCAATGTATTTGGTCAATGGGTCAAATACTTAAGTTTCTACCCATTTATATTACCCAATATACTATATACTAGTTATGTGTATATTTACCCAAATATGTAAACACTAGTTGTTGTACATATGTAATACTAAATCATAAAATCACTTATACTTGTTTTAGTGTTTTATGTGAAAATGTGAATATGTTAGAAACTATTAGTTCAAACCATTTACGTATTTTATTTGTTTCGTTAATATGATTTTACGTTTGTTATCGACAAAACATTAGAAGATCGTAAAATATAAATAAACATTTTTACGGCTTATTTGTATTAACAAGACAGATAGAAGAGGCCGTAAAGTCAGGTCAATTGGGGCATTTGGTGAAGGGTATAAAGAAAGGTGAAGAGAAGATATTCGACACACAGTTGGGGAAAGACACTACGCCTGTTGAGGCTCCTATTCTCATGGTTTACAGGGACGAGTCTGGTTTGAAGAGAAAAGTAGCAGAGAAAGGTTTATGTGGGGTAGGGGACGTAATGTTTCCTTCGATTGCCGGTAGGGTTCTTTCGAATAACCTTGTGGTCATCAAGGTCTTAATCTCCAACAGGGAAGTAAACAGAGCCAACTTGGACTGCGGAAGCTCCTGCGAAGTCATATATGAGCATTGTTTCCTAAAGCTCAAGCCTTCGATACGGTCTAAGAGGGTAGACTCGAAGATACCTCTGGTGGGATTCTCAGGGGAACATTCATGGCCTCTGGGAGAAGTCCCTTTGGAGGTAACAATCGGAGAAGGAAAGCTAACAAGAACAGAAACTCTGGTTTTTGCAATCGTAAGGTCCGAATCTCCCTACAACCTGTTGATAGAAAGAACCGCAATGCAGAAAATGGGTATCGTTGTCTCCACTATACATGCTACGATCAAATTCTAAACAACCTACGGTATTGGAACGGTATTCTCAAGCTACAACACAAAGAGGCCTACGGAGGTGGGAAAAAGAGTCAGACATAGTCCTGAAGAGCTTCCGAAGGATATTCTCAGTTGCGCTGATGCCGAAGAGCGTATTGTAGTAAACGACTTATATCCAGAACAGAAGGTAGTCATCGGAAAACAACTCTCTGCCACCGTCAAGGTAGAATTGGAAAAGTTACTTAGAGCTAACACATACGTCTTCGCATGAACATACTCAGACATGACAGGGGTCCCAAGAACCCTTATCATATACGGAAATCACTTCGGCACTGAACACAAGCTTAACGAGTTCAAGCACATAGAGCCTATAAAGCAGAAACGCCAAGCCTTGCACCGTAAAGGAATGCAACAAAGATGCAAGGAGGTGGACGAACTCATGCGAGCGTGCATACTCGTAGAAGTAAGTATCAAACCCGGTAGCCAACCCAAAGATGGTTAAAAACATGATGGAGGATGGCGAATGTGCGTGATTTCACCAACATCAACAAAGCTCGTCCAAGGATCATTATCCTCTACCGTAAATTGATTGGAAGGTGGAATCCTTATCAAGGTTCCGATCAAGTGTTTTCTCGATGCTTATAAAGGTTACCACCGATACGTATGGCGAGAGGAGGACGACGAAAATGGCCTTTTTCACGTAAAAGGCGATATTGCTACAAAAGATGCCCTTCGATCCGAAAATGCAAAGCCACCTATCAAAGGCTAGTGAACAAAGCCTTCAGCAAGCAAATAAGGAGGAACCTCGAAACATACGTAGACGATATGGTTATCAAAAGCAGTATAAAAAGAAACCTTCGATCAGCTTCGCGCCATCAACATGAAGTTAAACCCTAAGAAATGTTCCTTCGGTGTAGAGGAAGGGCGATATGTGCCATTCTGATTCAACAATCAAGGAAACTAAGTCAGCCTCCTCTAGTTCATCAAAGTCAAAATCTAACACCAAGCCCAAGCAGAAGTGTGATATGTGCCATTATACCAACCATACCACTGATAATTGCTACAGAATCCTTTTTTGCATGATCTGCAAAAAGGAAGATCATAGAACTTCTGACCACTTACAGTATGTAAGTTCATTCAGTGAAGCAGCTCACACCAATTCTGGTCATCAGTATGCTTCATCTTCAAAGCACGCTTAAAGACCTAAAGCTAAACCTTTTCCTCTTTGCCCACATTGTGGCTATAATGATCATCTTCCTGATGACTGTCTCATGAACTCTTGCTGTGATATATGTGGAAATCCAGCTCATGATACATCTCAGCATGATAGAGTCATCCAGGCAAGGAGAAGTTCAAAACAACCCCGCATCACTGAGTCCTCCTCAGTAAGCAAATGCAAAACCTATGGTAGCACACTTCACTCAACCACTGACCATGAATCAATTGCTAAATTCAAACAGACCATGAGACCCATGCCCACTAGTATGTGGGTCAGCAAGAGAAACTAATTCAGTTTACTATTTGTGCAGAGACACGCCAGGGAGCCTATTTGGCATCTAGATAGTGGATGTTCAAGAAGCATGACTAGTGTAAAGGAGTATCTGCACAAGTATGTAAAGGAACCAGGACCCAAGGTAGTATTTGGTGATAACTCATCATGTCCCAATCAAGGTTATGGTTACAGAACCGCAATGGAATAGTTTTCTCTAGAATAGCTTATGTCAATGGTCTGAAATACAATATCATCAGTGTCAATCAGTTATGTGATGCTAAGTACATAGTACAATTCAATGATAAACAAGGTACTATTTTCAATGCCAACAAAGAAGTTGTTTTGATAGCTCCTAGGAGAGATGATGTATATGTGTTAGACATGTCAACATTCTCTCAGAATGGAACTTGTTTCTTTACCAAAGCCACTAAAACTGTCAACTGGCTATGGCACAAGAGACTCTCTCACTTAAACTTCAAAAGACTTAACAACTTGGCAAAACAAAACAAAGTCCTTGGTTTACCATCACTGGTTTTTGCAAAAGATAAACTATGTTGAACCTGTGAAAAAGGTAAACACCACAGAGCATCATTCAAAACAAAACAAAATTTCTCTATCAAAAGTTGCCTTCACCTCTTGCACATGGATCTCTTTGGGCCAGTCAGTTCTAGATCAATCCAGCATGATAAGTACACACTTGTCATTGTTGATGAGTTCTCAAGATACACTTGGGTATACTTTCTTTCCTAAAAGAGTCAGGCAACTGATACAATCATGTCATTCATCGTGAAGATTGAAAATCGAATGACATTATCATTAAACAAATCGAATCCGACAATGGTACTGAGTTCAGAAATCAAGAACTTGAGAGTTTCTTTGATGAAAAGGGAATTTCCCAAAACTTTTCATCTCCATACAAAATGGGTGCCAGAACTATGTTAAATGGATCAGCACTCTCAAAGCATTTCTGGACTGAAGCTATCAAAACAGCCTGTTACACTCAAAAACAGGTCAATCATTGTCAAAAGACATAACAAAACCCCATATGAGATCTTCAAAGGAAGACTTCCTGACATCAGCTACTTTCATGTGTTTGGGTGTCATGTGTTCATTCACAATCACAAGGATCATTTAGGTAAGTTTGATGCAAAAGCTGATGATGGGTATTTCCTAGGTTACTCACTGATCTCTAAAGCCTTCAAGGTGTGCAACACCAGAAGACAACAAGTTGAAGAAACCTTTCATGTCACCTTTGATGAAAGTTTAGAAAGCATTAGATTTACCAATACCTCAGTAGAGGAAATAGGAATTGATATCTCATCAAGATACCCTCCTGATGAATTCAACACTGAAATCAATTCCTCTTATCAAGTTGATGCTGACATCTCATACTATGTCTTACCCCACAACCTTCCTCAACGAACAATCAGTGAATTCATTGATAATCAATCAGTCCCTACTGGGATAGGTAATACTGAACCAAATGTTCAGGAACCTATAATTCATGAATCCCAACCTGAACAAAGCATCTCAACAGATGATCTAAATGATTATGTGGCTCCTACACGTGAACCCATTCCTGAGGCTCCAGTGAGCTCATCAAGCTCAGATCCTAGACCATAAAGTAAGTGGACAAGATCTCAAGACATTAAGTTTGGGAACATTATTGGTGAACCCACTGAAGGTGTGCTCACCAGAAGCATGGCTGCTAAGTTAACAACAACTTCAGCCAATGAATGTCTATATGCTGATTTTCTATCAGAAATAGAACCCAAAAGTGTCACTGAAGCTCCAAAACACCCAAGCTGGGTTCAGGCTATGCAAGAAGAACTTCAACAGTTTGATAAAAATAAGGTCATGACCTTGATCAAATGTCCTCAAGATATCATTGTCATAGGAATGAAGTGGGTTTTCAAAAACAAAATTGATGAAAACGGCATTGTCATTAAAAACAAAGCCACACTTGTAGCCAAAGGTTACAGTCAACAAAAAGGCATTGACTATGATGAGACATTTGCTCCTGTTGCAAGAATGGAAGCCATCAGGATCTTCCTTGCTTTTGCAACCTACATGAACTTCAAAGTTTACCAAATGGATGTACAAAGTGCATTCCTAAATAGTGAACTCAAGGAAGATGTGTATGTTCAGCAACCTCCTGGCTTTGAGAGTAGTGGATACCCTGACTATGTCTGCAAGCTTGACAAAGCCCTATATGGACTTAAACAAGCTCCCAGAGCATGGTATGAAACTCTCTCAGCCTTCCTGATTCAAAACAAGTTTGTCACATGAAAGATAGACAACACTCTGTTTATCTATAGGACAAAACAAGATGTGATACTAGTCCAAGTGTATGTTGATGACATCATCTTTGGCTCAACAAATTATACTCTTTGTAAACAGTTTGAAAAACTGATGACAAAGAAATTTGAAATAAGCATGATGGGAGAACTCACTTACTTCCTTGGACTACAAATCACGCAAACTGATAAAAGAATTACCATCAGTCAAGAGAAATATACCAGAAATCTCTTGAAGAAATATGAGATCTCTGACTGTGCTTCAGTGAAGATTCCAATGGTCCCTCCAAATAACCTTGGACCTGATCTCACTGGCAAATCAATCAATCAAACTCATTTTAGGGGGATTGTAGAATCATTGATGTATCTAATCGCTTCCGACGACATACAATTCTCGGTATGTCTAATAGCAATATATCGGTCCAATCCTAAAGAATCCCATCTCACCGCAGCCAAAAGAATTCTCGATGCTCAAGGGAACTCCAAGCCTTGGACTTTACTATCTAAAATATTCGTGGTTTGACCTCAAAGGATATTCTCGACTGACTATGCAGTGCAACATAGACGTAAAAGTACCTCGTGGTCCCACAATTTCTTGAGGAAAACCGGTTTGTTGGAGTGCTAAAAGCAACAATCGGTGGTTATGTCTTCACCGAAGTTTAATATGTAGCATTGCAGGTGTCAGGCAAATGTGCTATGGATGAAAAGTCAACTCAGTAACTATGACATCCACTGCAAAATGGTACCCATCTTTTGTGACAACACCAGTGCTATTGCAATCTCCAACAACCATGTCCTTCACCAAAGAACCAAACACATTCATATCAAATATCATTTCATCATAGACCACATCATGAAAGGAGACATTGAACTCCACTTCATCCCTACTGAGTATCAACTTGTCGATATCTTCACCAAACCCTTGATGAACCTACCTTCGGAGATTGAAAGTCGAATTAGGAATGCTCGACATTGAACGTCAAGAACTCGATAATCAATCCTAAACTCAGAAGTTTTCCCCGAAATGGTCCCCATCCCCGAACAAAACCCCTAAATCATCTTCTCACCGAATGAGTAAGACTCATTCGTGGTCCCCGACATTGGATATTGAGCATTGAATGAGTAACTAAATGCTATAAGTATTTCAGCCATTTAATGTCCTAGGTTGGTAAACATACCAATTTAATATAGGAATATATGTCTCTATCCTTCATCATCCATGTCATGGGTCCTCACAACCTTACCTCATCCCACTTGGCATTTAATGCCTCCTCTCACAACAAATATCCTCGGGATATTTTCACTCTTCAAGATGCACTTTACCGCAATCGCAATCGCTCCCTTGAAAACCGTGGAGAAAATCATGGGTAATGGAGTGGTCGCATTAAATGAGGTAAATAAAACGTTTTCAAAAACCGAATTTACAAATCCTCACATGTGCAAACTTTACCCTTCTCACCACTCTATAAATACCCCACTCAAAACACATTAAAACACACACAAATTGTTTTATGCATCAAAACTTTGTCAAAATCTTTTCTCAACCCAGAAACATTGTGTGTTCTTTAATCATCAACCAGTTTAAGCAAAATCTTCTCTGTAAACAGTTTACAAAAGGTTTTTCATCACTAAACTCAAGAGACTTTCACCTCTTTGATTGTTCTTGTCAAGAAATTTTTATCCAAAAACCCCATAATCTTTCAATGGAAATGGCAAGAACACAGTCTCTTCATTTTGCACCTCAGTGGGCGGGCAGTCTAGAAAACGTTGAGTTTAAAACAAATAACGTTATAGGAAATTTTGAATACCCACATGATGTCCCAGCCTATAAGGGAATCATGAAATTTTTACTCAACTGCCCACTAAAATAGGCCTTTGTTCGGTCCCCTTCATTGTGCACTAAAACCTCCTCGTGGAGTTTTGGGCAACTACAGCGGCCTATGACCCGACACCCACAATCGATGAGATAGACCTTCACCACTCGTGAGTTTCTCATCAAGTTCACTATTTTAAACAGAACAATCAATCACCCTGAACTATAAAACTTTTGTACATCAACAGGCTAGACTATAATCCGGACAATATGTTGCTCACCCCGACCCAACCATTGTTAAGGCCGAGTTAGGCAAAATTGGTTTAGATCCAAATTTTTGGACGAACCCAGTCACCAAGAACTCTTTTCCGTGGCTTGAAGATCCTGCTCACTTTTGTGATTCGTGTTCTTGGCGAGAACCACTCATCCACCGAACAAGTTAACTCTATTTAGTTGATGATGGCATACTTGATGACAAGGACTAATGTCGACATAGGGAGATCATTTACAAGTGATCTCAGAATCAAGCTATCGAGCAAAACTAGGGCAAAATATGTTTCATACCCTAGGTTTGTCTCATGTGCTTTGCAAGTGTTACTGGGTTGCAATTATCCCCAGGAATACAAATATTGCGCTTTACCTGCAATCCTGAGCCCTTCAAATTTTCAAAGAGACCCATCCCTTGTCACGGAAATAGAATTGAAGGCCCATATGGTTGTTGTAAACAACCAGAAGGACTCAGTGTCTCCAAACCCTGCTCCTAAAAAGAAAGGGAAGTCTCGGATCGACTAAAACCAAACCCAAGTCTCGGGGCCCGAGGCTTCGAGCACAACCTAAAAGGCAAAGAAAGCCCCAGACTGACAAGCCACCCAAGGGAGACCAAGCAACATCCACCCCGGTGACAACGAAGGACACTGATACATCACAGTCAGTGCCCTTGGTCCCACAGACTACTCCCCAAGATCCAGAGGGAAACATACAACCCGCTGGTAGGGGAGCGCCTTCCACAACGCCTGATGAGGACATTCGCAAATCAAAGCTTTTGTCCGAGGGCACATCTACTGATCCCAAAGACTCAGAGGGAAAAGAACAACCCACTGATAGGGATATCACTGCCTCCGCTTCTAAGGATGGCACTGGGAAACACCCACCAGTGCTTGAAGGAGCACAGAGGGACAAAGACTCGGAGGGAAAGGAACAACCCACCGATACAGAACTCATAACCAATCCCGACTCCGCAAGGCATCGAAAACCCATCGTTGTCTCGAGGGTCATAGGGGATAAAGACTCGAGGACAAAACCACCACCGACACGAAACCCATCACCACCACTGGTTTGCTTACTATTGTTGAGGTTAATGAAATACTCTTTTCTGATGAAGAGCTTGCTGATAGTGAAGATGAAATCCATTCTGCTGGAGAAGAAATGGACGCTGAGGTTCAACAAGAACCTCAGCCTGATCCAAAGAAACCTGAGGAGTCACCCTTTCATGATGATGATAACTCCTCTGCTTCCTCTGACTCTTCAACATCTGATGAATGGAAGCAATATCACAACACTCTTCCACTCACTGAAAGACAGATTGTCATGTGGCTAAAAAGGGCTACAAGGAGACTATACTCTGGGGTTACTGATACTCTCTGGGATCACCATACTGAAGCAGATACAAGTTATGCTGATCTTAAAGCTTAAGTACTTGCTACCAATGCCAACACTGATGAACACATGGACTTCATGTATGATCACCAACATAGACTGAATGACAATCTGCAGAAGTTTCTCAAATTCTTTCAGGATATCCACAGCAAGCTGGATGAAATCAGGGAATCTGTTAAAGAAGACTCAGCACTCAACTCCAAAGTGCTCAAGGCTACTGAGGTCTACATGAAGAATTCATCCAGTCTCACTGAACTGATCAACATGCTCAACTCGGCAAATGTTCAGGGTCTTCACTCTTCAAGACAGCCTCTTCAATCCACCATGGGTTCACTAGATGCAAAGGTTACTTGTCCGCTAAATCATCTTCTTCTATGGCTCGGAATCTCGGGCCTAGAATGACAAAGACTGAATTATCTCGCACCAATCTTCTCAAAAGGTCACAAGTCTTCAACAAGATACATCCGACAACAAATCCATGGTCTCGAGATATATCAAGCCTTTAAAGGTCAAGCGCTCCCTCTCCTCAAGATCTCAAACAACTCTTGCTCTCACCGAAGTTGCGAGCAACAGTTGAGAGGGAGAAAGCTACTGAAGAGACTCATTCTCATACTGAGGGGGAGCCAGCTCAACCTATATCAGCAACACCAATATCATCAGTCCCACCAATAGCAACAACCTTAGTAACAATGACAACAACAACAACAACACCAATAATCACAACCACACCTCAACTGGTAGCATCTTCTTCATCAGCTTAGGATTAGGGAAAAGCCATAATGACCACAAAAGAGCCTGAAAAGATCCCTTATGAAATTGGTGGCATCACGTACCTGCTTACTCCTAAACAGCTCAGTGCCTACCTCGAGAAGGAAGACAAGCGATGGTTCAGGTCATATCCGAGGAAGCTGAGAAGTTGGGGATCAATCCTAAAATTCTTGAAAAAGGAAAAGCAGGCCAAAAGTTTAAAGCCGCTCAGGATGTTGAATTAGCTGCCTTTAAAAAGAAAAGGGAAGAAAAGAACAAGAT
Organism: Chrysanthemum lavandulifolium; assembly: GCA_022545495.1. NCBI lineage: Eukaryota > Viridiplantae > Streptophyta > Magnoliopsida > Asterales > Asteraceae > Chrysanthemum > Chrysanthemum lavandulifolium. The sequence goes on along the minus strand of CM040245.1, from coordinate 177,541,985 downwards.
AAATGCTGCAATCAGGCAAGAAAGGATTGATCACTACAACTGGACCATGACAAGCAGAAGGGCCGCTGAGAAAATCACTGATGTGAAAACCATTCCCATATCCAAACCACTGGCAATGAATGTCTACAGGGGTGATGATAAAAGGTATTTTGAGGTTCATGATCCCTTAAAGTTCACTGACTTTGGGATCACTGAACTTGATGATCTTGGTCCCATCATCGAGAAGAAACAAAATGCAGTGGTCAAAGAACTGATGAAATCCCTCAGCAAGCGCTATGAAAGACTAAGGGATGCACCAACACAGCTTTGGATACAACCAGCTCTTCATGCTCAAGGATCTCAACCTCGGTCATCTCAAGGTAAAAGGAAAGGGTTGAATCGAGCACGAAGCCAAGGTGCTCGGATTTGACCGCAACAGGAGCTGCAGGGGTAAATTTTGTGAATCATTAGTCATAGAAAAGCACGAAGAGGACTTTTCTTTATTGATGTCTATGGGAACCCAACATTTCGTAGATGGAGTGACATTGATCGTGAAGGCGTAGCTACAATGGCAAGTTACTTACCGGTGGCCTCTCAAATCAAAACTCCGAAAACATCGTGTTCTGACCGACCGAATACCAAGATAAGAGAGCACCCTGACAAAGAAACCCTCCTCTCAAAGAAACCAAAGCTAGAAGCACTGGGAATCCACCTTGATTGACATCACTAGCAGCTTTATCATTTTGTATTTTGTACTAGTAATAGGAACCTTGTAATCTGATCAATAAATGATGTATGTTTTGTTAAAATATTCAGTGTTCCTTATTATGTTCATTAGTACATTCAGTGTAAGAAGAAGCCATTTGCTCACTTGCACTGATCAAACACTTAGGCTATTTGTATATCCAAATAGGAGGAGACTGTTGGGTTCAGTGAATACCCAAACCCCTTGATTCTAGGATTTGAATAGAAAATACCCTAAGTGTTTAGTCCTTTAAACACTAACAAGTCATCGAGCGATAGTCACTCGGTGAGTCGTCTTCGGATACTCAAGAAGAGACAAAGAAGAAGTCTCCACTCAAGAAGGCGGACCTTAAGGGGTGAAGACGAGTCAAGAAGAAGATGGTGGATTTAGTGAGTGATGACAATAACTCATCGAATCCCAAACTCCTCACCAACTACTACCATCAAGACAAACCAAGACGAAGATCAAGGCTATGAAGATCAAGAATGAGCAGACAAGGCGGGATAAGTTTGAACAGATAAGACGAAGTCCTTATCAACCAAAGTCAAACTTTCCCAGAATCGTTAACTATCGTGCTCGGTGTCATCACCGACAAGAAGAAAGCATCCTTGTCACTTACTCTAAATAGCCAATGTAGCAGAGACAAAATACATCAAGATTTTGTCTTCAGAATATGTCGGTTGTCCTCTAGGATGAGTTAAAACATACTTGTATAAATAGCATAAGAGTTGGAGTGAAAGTTTTAAGCTTGTGTATTAATTGTAAATCACACACACAAGCAATCTTTCACTCCTCTAAATACAACTATGTCCCTGAGATAGCTCAGTGGTTCCTGTGTAGTTGTGCTTAGACTTAGCCTAAGCTTAGTGAGGAGTCATACCAACCTTGTCATTTCAATCCCAAGTACTATTCCGCAAGTACTTGGGTAATGTATTCTTTTTTATTCATTTTAATAAAGAATATAAACGTTGAAAATTACTCAGTGTGTTTATCTTATTAAAACTTATCTTTACTAGCATTTTTTTAGTCATTGTTCACAATTAGTTGTTTTATTGTTTTTAAACGATTATGAAACGGGAACAACACGCATCAATGAAACGATATATGCAAATGCAGATAACCAGGTACACAGTTACTGAAACGGAAGTCACATAGAAGCTACTGAATAATTATCGTAATAAATAGCAAGTGACTATAACAAGGTACAAGCATATCAAGCAGAGAAGCAACTAAACAGCAATATAAACATGGCAAACAAATAATTCAGACATTCATATAAGTATAAACTCAACAATATCATAAGCAAACAGAAGTAAAATGATCAGAAGGATAGCATGGCAATTATAGGAGTCAAAAGAATAAGCAAATGGAGTCATAAGCAATGAAAACGACTGAAAAGAATAAGCATGGCAATGAAACAAATCAGATAATCAGGTAAGAGTAAACTAAACCAATATCAAAAGCTAACGAAAACCATTAAACAAAAATAAGCATCGTAATAAGTAAATCAGATAATCAAGTAAACCGATAAATGCCCATGAGCTCTAATGCCTAAAGGAGGTACTACAATAGAACTTGAACATGTCAAGTTATATAAACATAAGTAAATAAGTGTACATGGAGTAGCTAGCTCCAATGTACCCGATGTCATGGGGTGTATTGCACACACCTACCAAATCACCTAGATATCATAACAGAATACCTAGGATGCATCCATACGCTCCCTACAAAATAGATGTACATATGCCAGTTCTAGACTAAACATACATACAATATACACGGGCCAGGTGCGCTATATATAGCAATATAAACAAAGGGGAACGATGTGGACAAAAACCCACCTCCACAGATAGCGTCATGCCACTGGTGCATCGGTGACATGGTCATGGAACCCCCATGACTAGTAAATAGAGCAAATAGCTCGGGCAAGACAAAGTCAAAGTATCATATAAGCAAGAAAGTATAATATACAACTATCCTAATCAGAATATATCAGATCAAACAAAACAAGCTAAGCATAGAAAATCAAGTAAATCAAAGAATGGATCAAGTCTGATCATATCAAGTCATATCATACCAGATAACAAATCATAACAATGCATAGCAACCACATAGTTAACTCAGGAGCAAACGGGAACAAATAAAAAATCAGATATCATAGCAAATGTACAAAATCAAGGAATCAAATCTGAAGATATTTTTAAGTGAAAAGAATAGAGTACAAACAGATTAAGTATTTGTGAAAATTATTTAAACTTTATTTTCATAAAAGTATTCCTATAAATCAGTTTTCATATAAGTCAATAAACCTTAATAGAACAGTGATAACTCATCGGGTTCATAGAAATCATTTTAAAATAGTTTCCTCCAATCATATATATATATATATATATATATATATATATATATATATATATATATATATATATATATATATATATATATATATATATATATATATATATATATATATATATATATATATATATATATATATATATATACATATATACAAGCTTCAAATGAGAAGTCTATTTTTGTGAGAACGCGAGAAGAGATCCGGACCGTAGGATCAAGTAAATCGATTTTAGGCGAATGGCATTATTGTAAATATTGGACGAAATTTTTAGGGTCTAAGTGAATTATCTTCATTTGCTTTCATACCCTACATTTTATTCTCGTTTTTCTCTCTCTCTTCTATCACACTTAAACACACACAAAAAACACACTCAAACTTAACTAGCAAAACAGATCTTGCTATTAACTCTATATCCGCCATCTTCTTCATCTCCATCGTCTCCGCCACCGCATCTTCATCATCTCCGTCACCGCATCTCCGAACCATAACACTCTTTATATACCCACAATAGAACATTTATTATTCTAGTAAATTACAATTTAGATCAAGAGATAAACAAGAAGATATAACTTGAGAGTTCCCTAAATGACATTTATTATTACAATTATTATTCTTGTAAATTACAATAGACATCAAGAGATAAACAATAAAAATAACTTGAGAATTCCCTACCTAATTTTGTTTTGAGCAATTTCATGCTAATAATGTGTGATGATATTATTTTGCTTGTTAGTATAAATTCCATAGTTGTCAATTATATTCAAAACGTTATTCAAAACTACATCCCAACACATGTAGTTTAACTAAAATTTTTAATTGTCTTTTTTTAGATTTTTTAAAAATTATAAAATTAGTAGAGTTGCATTATTTGCACAAGCAAACGCAATATGTAATTGTTTTATTAAAACTTAACTCTACTAATTTTATAAACAAATGAAATGGCAAAATGACGAAAATTTAATTAACCTAAATAACTTTATAAACAAATGAAATGGCAAAACATAAAATAAAATCCAAAAGAAATACATCAAATTTAAATTATGTCGAATTTGTTGCTAACAATTTTTTAGTTTCACCTTACTAAGGTTTTTATAATCATAGTATATAAACTTGATTTTTTGTGGCTACAAATTTTAAAGTTTTTCTATTATTTAAATTTTAGCCCAATAGTAACATCTTTTGTTACCATAGCGTGACTATTCAAAATCCAATAATAAAGCCCAACATAAAAGGTTACATTATACATTAGTAAAGTCCAACAATAAAGCCCAACAATAAAGCCCAATATTCATTTCTATCAATTTTTTCGGTTGTGAAAAGATAAAAATCAACATATTCTCAAACAAATGTCAACAAAAATACTAGTAAAATTGAAATTCAAAAACATAAAAACTAAAAATATTATTATAAATATTATAAAATTAAAAACAAAAATAAAAAGTAAAAATTAAAATCTATAAAAACTTCACATATGTTCTCAGCTCCATAATAAGTATTTCATTAGTCTAACTAGTAGCATTTACAGCGACCAACAATTATACTTAATAATTACAACTATATGTTCTCCGCTCCATAATAAGTATTTACATTGTTGTTTTAAGATCTCTCAAAATATATGTTTAATTTATATTCCAATCTAGAAATTTGAGCAAATGACCGAACCGGACGAGCCAACCGACCGGACGGAGACCGGTCGGTCCTCGGTCCGGATTTTGGAGCTAATCGGTCTCATCTGTCCGGATCACAAACCGACTAATTTGGGCTAATTTGGCCATGTTGGACGGACCGACCACATTCGGTCGGTCTCGGTCTAAGATTTTTAGAAATCGGTCTCGGTTAAAGGTACATATAAAGATGAATGAAGCGCAATTGTGAAAAACTAGAATAAAGTATATAATAAAGTTATAAGAGTGTATGTGATGAATGAAAAATTGGAATGGTTGTATGAGAATTTAAATGTGAGAAAAACATAAGAAAATGAGGTTTATGGATTTAAAGATAAGAAAAAGATAAGAATCTTTTGATGTGCATTGAAAATTGAAATGTATGATGTTGAAGATAAGAAAGAAATACTCTTTGAGTACTTTGCTGTGAGTTTAGTTCAAAGGATTAGGGTTTTGTGGTGGTTATAAATAGCGACTTAGGTTTTCTAGGTTTTACATCTACTATGCATCATTTCACATATACTCTGGCGATAAGCCATGTCCAATCGTCCAAACTTGAATGAGCTCAATAATTTGTCCGGATCTGATGAGCTCAAAAATGTTTCAAGTTTTTTCACTCAATGGTGAACAAGAATGCTTTATTCAACTTGAGCGAGTGCAACAATTTACATATGAAGATCGAGAAGGAAGAGGAATATGTCTTTGAGCTTGAAACTTTTGGTGCATCTCGATCTTGCTAATGACATTATTGATTGCATTTATGAGACTCTACAAAGGGAGCGAGATGTTGACAACTTGGAAATGTGTTGGCGGAGGCTAGGGAGGTATGGAAGACAACGGGCACATCAATTTCATGGATTTTAATGATGATGATGATTAGATGTCGAATGGGTTTTATGCTTTTTGTTTGGAAAAAGGCGGGCATGTTCATGTATTTGTTTGTCTTAGTTGGTTATCTAGAATAAAGTCTGCGTTTGGTAGGTTTCTTTGGTGTAGGTTGTGTATCAAGTATGTAATTGTTTGTGTTTATGTACTTTGGTCTTTCGTGTAGTATGTTAATATAAGTGTTGGATATTATGTATGTTTAAATTGTTGTTGTGGTTATTTGTTTCTTTGAATCTTGTGTGTTAGACTAAATGTTAAATTTTTGTTGTGGTTATTTGTTTTGTTTGAATCTTGTTTGAAACTAAATGTACTCATGAATTAATTGATTAAGGTATGGTTTTTCATGTGTTTATTATTGGTTCTTGATTTAGGTGTATTTGGTAAAATAAATCTAGTCGACGAGGTTTTGTCTTTTAAAGGTTATTTAACTATCACGATACAATTTCCGTTTATTAAACCTAGTAGTGTTTTAATGAGCGATTATTCATACCGTTGATTAAGCGGTTCTAAGAATTTGAAAAGTTTGAAGTTCATTTGATGTGGTCGAAAGTGGGACGGGGCGTTGGAGATGATTCGAGATGATAGCTGCTAGTTGAGGTTCATTTGGAAAATGTTAATTGGTGTCGGTGTTTTCTTTGTTATCTAAATGTCGTGATTTAAATGCTTTTATGTGTTGTTGCGATGCGAATATTGGATTGATTAGTGTTTACGAGAGCTGTAAGAGGTTAAAGAAGCTTTGTGTTGCTCATTGGGAACCATAGTGTGAAGGCTTGATTGTTGGTTGTTAATGAACTAAAATTTTGAACTAATTTTCATATTTTCTTTTAAGCATCGACACATATCATTAGTAAGAATGATTATGCTTTTAACACTTACCTTGTTACTAAAAATAGTATGTAAATTCAGTATCAAAATGGTTTAAAGTGTGAAAACATAAATGTAAAACATCTTACAGATATTAGCAATTTATACTACTAATCTTGTTGGTTTGGTTTTGACCCGGATAAGATCCGAGTCATTAAGCAGACAATATGAAGACCAATTTTCTAACAAAATAAAGTTGGTAGGTAACCAAATTGTAAGCAACATATTCAATATCATTAATAACTCTCGGATATGTTCATTAAAACAACTCATTAAAATAGATAAAAGTCGATACTTTGACTCAAAAGTCAAATGGGTTAGATTTTGATAAGATCACCCACTATTTACATTGTTAAGTTAACATTTAGTTTCCTTTCTTCTTTTTGTTTTTTGGTCCTCTTTTTTCTGCGTTGCATGATCCATTGCCATAAACATAATAAAAGTAAGAACATTAGAAACAAAACATTTGTAAATTCTTTGTAAAAAAAAATAGCATTTGATGATTAGGTACAAACTTTTGAAGTAAATGCAATTTGTTGAAAACTTTTTCAAGTATTAGGTACAAACTGTTTCAATTGTCTTCATAAATAGTAACTCTTGTGAATATCTCCAGTGGAAAAAGCAAATCTCTGACAATTTAAAGTGGTGAACAAATAGTAAATTACTTTGGCTATTTTCTTTGTTTGATATTGAATGACATAAATGATAAATGCTTTATTTTAAAAGCAGAATGATAAGGACAAAATTCTAAATGTGGAATGCAACCACTAATAATACCATGTGATATCGAGACAAATAGTGGATGGTGCATGCATCATATGAAACATTCAATTATGAGCAGGATCACTTATTTTAAAAATAAGGTTGTCTTTACTAAGAAAAAATAAATTCCCATGTTAATTTTTTGACAAACCAACTGCTTAGTTGTCTAAAATAACTAAGAAAACACAATGGCTAGTTATCCTAAGTTTACTAAGCTAAGAAACTATCATAATTCTAGCAATTGTCCAGACATGTTAGATACCTATTGTCACTAAGTTTCCTGCTGTTAACATTAAGTTTCCTGCTGTTAGTTTTGTTTCAAACTGGTTATAGCCATAGATAAACTGTTGTTAAAACAATTATCGTTAGTGAAATTATTTAAGATATTCTAATGAATAAAAATAAAAATTAATATTTTAAAAATTAAATATGAATAAATTTAAGTGAAAACAAATTACAAAAGCGTTATGTATCTATGCTTCTTTTTATTTATCGGCGTTTGTCTATATATAAAGCGATTTATCTTTGCTTTATTGTAAAATATATTTTTATTTTCATAAAGAAGAAGAGAAGCGGATGTCTAGACATCCTAAATGTGACCAAGTTAGAGTTGAGGCCAATTCTAACAATTATTTGTGTAAAGCCATCAAACATGATTGTTAAATATTTCATTCAATAAAAGCGCCTTGTTAGTGCGTAAGACTAACCTTCTGATTTCTTGCATCTTCATGATCATCTTTGTAACAAATTCCTCTTTTGACAAACACATATCTTTTGTTTGATGCATCGTGATGTATGTATCGGTGGTGTTTCTAGTTATCCACAAACAAAGTGTAGGTATTAAAACTTGCAAATGCTATCTTTTTAAAGTAATAAAAACATAAAAACATTAATGCAATGAAAATAAAACGACTTACCTACAAACAAAAACAAGAGACCTAAAAAATTAATAAATAAAATATTCAAACCGTAACACTCTTAAAGCCATAGGTGAATTGAAAATCATCTACTCACTGTCTTTATATTTCTAGTTCTCGACTACGATGCCTAGAGTTCCATTGCTATTATATCGGAGGCAAAGCGAGAACTAGAAATAGAAGCGATATGGATGCAAATAACTTTATCAAGTAAAGTCAACCAAAGATAAAGCGATAAGATTCTTGTTCTTTGCACAATGTAAAGATAAGAAAAAGAAAAGATTATTTGTGATGAATTAAAGATAAGATTCTTATTCTTGATTATATAATTTACTTTTTACGGTATACTCACTAATGTACAATGAGTGTAAAAACACTTTATTTTATGTACTATATACTCCATATTGTACTACATAAATCTCTCTCTTATTATCACACACTCGCTTTCTTCTCTCTTATTCTCACTCAAGAATAATGGCGACCAAATGGAAACTTTCAAAATGATGAAGAAGTATGAGTTTGTCTTAGCGATTATTTTCTTTTTGATGCGAGTGTTAGATGCCTTTGGGAAGAACCGATTTGGAATATGGTTCGTATAGGCAAGTGAGTGTGTGGATGAGGACAAATATCCTTACTTGGCTGCGTCGCCAAGACTTCTCTTGGAATGAGATTTATGGAATTAATGAGGAGAGAGGAAGAAGATGAAGATGAGGAAGATCTAGAGAATGAGCGGGAGGCATGGTGGTGGTGCGGTGAAATTATCAGGGAAGGTGCATAGTGCGGTAATCGGTGGAGGAAGAGTTTCAAAGTGAGGTGATGCGTGAGGCGGTGGTGCAACAAGCGAGAAGATGATAAAGCGAGGTGGAGCAACAAGTGAACAATGCTACAAGATTTGAAAATCTTTATAATTTGGAAAATAGGATTAGTAGACTTGAAAATCTGTTCAACAACTCAACGCAAATAAGAAAAGCAAGGAGAGCCCTAGAACTAAAAAGTAGTTTATGATGATAGTCTTTTATGTTTTAGTATCATATTAGCTTTTAGTTTGTGAAAATGTTTTAATGTTTGTTTATGTGGTATCAATATTTCCTATGTTTTTTCAAATCTAGTATAAATAGAATGTGAGGAAGATCAAAAGATCAATCTTGTTGAATATCTTCACAGAAGATATTCTTACAAATCAAATAATCGTGTATATAAAATCAATTAATTCGTAGACCATCATATAACATATTCACATTTCACAAGTTCTAACAATTCGATTACATAAAAATGAGGTAGGTTCAACACCATAAGTTTCTCTTTATTTATAATTAATATAAAAGCGTTGAAGCTCGGGAGGTTTTATTACATGAAGTAAGCTAATGGGCGTAACTTTCTAATTACTAGAGTTCTTTCTAATTACTAAACATATCTAATTTCTAAACATATAGAAGAAAAAAATATTTTATCTATAATCATGAATCAAAATTTTAATCCACTTCTTGATGATGATGATGATGATAATCAATGGAGATGATCCGATATTGGCGAGTTGTTGGTGTTGATGACAATTTTAAAATGATTTGATGTTTTTGAAAGAAAAGACCAAAAACCCTAGCTTTGAGAATGATTTTTGTTTGTGATTGTGTTGTACTTAAAGTCGATTAGAGTTTTTCTTTTATGGACTTCAATCTTTTGGGCCTCTTTATGTTTTGTGAATCCAGTTAGTTGTTCTTCACATGAAATATTTTGATTTTATCAAACTAATTTTTATTTTGGGTTTCTTTATCTTTTGGACTTCAATCTTTTGGGCTTCTTATCTTTGGGCCTCTTTATGTTTTATCAAACTAATTTTGATTTTTAAAGTTTTATCTTCACATGTGAAAATATTATAAGTGTGTATAATGCGAGATAGAGGCGGCTTCAATCTGTACATTGGACTTTACATCTTGATCATGATGATGAAGAATGTTTTTTATACCTCTACATATAAATGCGTGACTCATTCAAACTAGTAACAATTTTTAAATTGTTGTTGTGTTATTTTAAATTGTTGTGTTGTAATGAAAGAAATTGGAGGGTTTGGCGAAGTTTGTGGGTTTGTTCAGCCAAAGATGATCGTTTAAGATGGTTCAAATCATTCTGAGCGTGTTCGAGGAAGGCAAATCAGTTCCCATATTCCATGTTTCTGAAGCATGATATGAATGAATATTGTCTTTTGAAATTTTGTATTTATGTTAGCGGAAGTTTAATGTGGATGTTTTAGGATTCTATGACTTTTGGTAGATCATCAGTACGCTATGTAGTATCTTTTGGATTCTATGGCGAAATAACTATAATACTGGTATTTTGGGTAATGTATGTTTAATTATGTTAACGAAGTTTATGTGTGTAATTACTCATATCTTGTTAGATGAAATTTGTTAAGATTCATTAAAAATATTTTCAATGTGTTTAGAATTAAAATTACGCATTTGAATTTTCTTTCACATGTGAAAAACAAAAAATAATGTTTGAATTATTATGTCTCAATAAATTACGGATCGACTCTTAATATCCGATGACGAGGTTAGCATAAACACGGATGCACAGTTGCACATCCAGACGAGTTAGCATAAACACAACTCTTAATATCCGATGGGTCTCGTGGATCACTCCAAAATTGTTGAAGAAGTATGTTGAGTCTAGTTGCGATTTATTTAGATAAAGATACTTAAACTAAATAGGCCAATGTAAAGACTTTCGTGTAGGGTATGTCTGTAATAGCTGTGATTAGTAATCTCTAGGTAAATCACAAGGATGTAAAGAAGGCTAAGCAATGCCATTTCAATCAATATAAAGAGTCGTTAGTACATAATGCCATGAATTATATAGCATAAACCGAAACAACCAAGCACCACACGAGCTAAACTATCACTAACTAAACAGCGATAAAGTAGCTACCTTTTATCTTCACATTATGTTGAAACTCATGATCGTTGATCTCACAAACAAACACTTGACAAAGACAATAAACCATTACCTTTGCGAATCCGATGATGTAGCCTCACGAAGCATTTCTTTGAAGCGTAACTGATTTCACAAGGATCATGCCGTTTTGAAAAACTTCCTTGATCAAGTCATCCGGTGCACGATACGTCGGCAATCTCAAAGCAAGGCGGGCGCACCATAGTATCCCATTCACGGCGACAATAACTTCCTTTTGAAAAAGGAACATATGATCTGGGTAAATCACTATCACGCATGAAAACCAAGTTCCATAAGATGACCGGGATGAGACATAGACCAAAACAACTATATCGTTCAACAAAGCAAACACAACTAAACACAAGCTCTGGTAACATTTATACAACTAAACAGGGACAATCCAGACAACTTCCAACATAAGCCACTACAAGTCCTATCCCAAAAGCATCATAGAAAAGTTTATCTGCGGTCGTGAACAATTGAATAGAAAAGCGAAACACGAAACAGGTCTAAACCACTACAAAACACTACACAAAAATAGATAAAGAATAAAACATATATAGGATAAAGATCACGATTTTCCATTACCATAGACAAACTTACAATGGTTTCCTTACATCGGATGGATTATCTCTGAAAACAAAATGGCCCTACTAAAGGGTACATCCATCAACACAATACATAACTATGTTGGAATCACTCTGGTGTTTCAAGTATTTATATTTCATATGTAAAGGTAGCTTTATTATGGCCTTTATGTTTGTTTAAGGTCTAGCTTATGTAGAAGGCCCATAAGCAGGCCCAACCCATATAGAAAGGATGGGAACTAGGGTGTTGCCTAGCTTCCTCCTATAAATACTCTTATAAACCTCACACGAGGGTTGGTTGTTCAAGTTTTTCTTTCACATTCACCTCGCCTACCGTTCCATAATATTGTTTGTGTGTGTGTGATTTTCTTCACAAGTGAAGAAAACTTATTAAAACAACAAATCGCCTAATTGAAGATACTACACATGTGAATATAATTTCACTAAAATAATTATCACTTCCTAATATAAACTACAAGAATCCCTAAACGACATTTACTATAAAACTTTTGTAGAGAAGATATGCATTATCACTTACTAATATATTTCATGCATATCCCTTTCTCTAACAAACTTCTAAACATAAACTGATTTGACTATTATTATAACCATATAAGTACTATACCAGCAAGAACCAGTCTGCATTCTCATAGATGTCGACTTCCAAAGATTGTTGATCTATATATGATATTTAGAAGCAACAATAAGACAACAACAATAGACTTTAGCAGCAGCAACGATAAGACACCAACAACAACATAAGTAGTAACCAGCAGCAGGAGTAGATTTGATGAGCCTTTACCAAGTAGCTACTCACTCTCGGGCTAGCTAGTCCTTTGGTGGAATTATGCCATCACCCTGGTGAACTAATAACCAGTCCAACTCTTGGAACGTGAATCATTGGTGAGTTGGAAAACCCTAATGATTTTGTGCAAATCATCACAGCCATCAACGGATTTGACATGTCTTTACCTGTAGCCGTTTTACTCAGGACTAACCATGGTTTTCCACTGCCTTTACCACAAGCCATGAACTTGTGGGCTAGCCAACTCTTCATCTACACAGATATGGTGAGTTGAGCACCATACAATTTTTGGCAAATTGTCAGCCATTAACGGATTTGAGGTCTCTTTACCAGAGCCGTTTGCTCATGGAGTAGCCAATGTTTTGGTTTATTAGACCATGGTACATTGAGAACCATCTTATTTTGAGTAAGTCAGCAACTGTCAATGGATTTATGATCACAACATTTTTTTGTTTCAAAACATAGCACTTCAAAAAAAATTTTATTATATGCAAGTTAGTTTAAAAATTATTTTTATTTTTATTTTTACTTATTTATTTATTTATTTATTTATTTATTTATTATTCTATTTATTTTTTAATTTTACCATGAACCTGAGCATCAGCAAGTTGATTTTTAATGAAACTAACCAATTTCTCGTGATGGTTAAGTCATTACCAACAACCATTTTTCCAATCTCTAACTTGTGCTTAAGCATCCTTTCCATAATCTTGGCGTCAGCGGATATGGCACATCCACAAACATATATAGCACTTCTCGGTCATAGTCTCCAATATGTGAACATTCGAGAAGGGTATAACCTCCAACTCTCACTTGCCAAAACTGTTGGTTGGACCAAACCGAGTAAGCATCTCCACCTTCAAGGGAGTCCATCAATACCTTTAAATCATTCCAAAGCTTGAGACCAACCCCTGTAGCAGTGTTCGTTGCATAATGATTATCCACCATTCCATAGAGATACATTAAGTCTTTTTTATTCACCATATGCAAAATTTCTTTAAGAAAGGTAAAGTACTTGGTGACACCATTATTCCATATTATTGAATTTATTTCTCCCAGAGGTGCAAACACGATTTCCCATGTAGCAATATCATTCGGAAGAAGAGGGGGATCATCATCAGATTCACTCTCAGAATCAAACTTAAGAAAAACCTGATCATCCAAGTCCTCAATTGGCTTAGGAACAGGCTTCTTAGCCAAAGACTTCCTTCGTTTCCTGGAAGAGGTACGTGAATAGATATTTGGAGTAGAAACAAAAGGTATATGAGCTTTAGGTGTCTCCACAGAAGCAACAGCAGGAATGGAGGGTTTGTCACCAGAAGAAGCAGACGACACAGTAACCAACTCCTCATAAGAAAAGGTAGCATCAGCGGTAGGTTGACTAGACCCATCATGTTGAGAAGAACCAGCAGCAACCTCATCAAAAGAGTCACAAATATTAGAAGTCTTAAGCCTTTTGGGACAAGGTTCATCTAACAGAGGTTTAGAGCTGCTCAAACTATTCCTATACTTTCCGATCTGAGCATTCTCAAGGGCCCGTCGAAGCCTCTCATATTCTGCCCTAAGCTTTTCATCAGGTAAGCGCTTGACTTGATTCATGGTCCATCCAGAGCTATAGAAAGCAACTCTGATTTTTCACAAAATTTCGCATAAACTCTCTTTGCTGAGCTTGAGACATTGGCCTGTCCCGTTTCTCCTTAGCCTTACGTTCAGCAATAGCCTGCTTCCTTTTTTTATTAACGCAACCATCCTAGTAGGATAGTCATCGTCTGTCACATCATCCCCTAATAGTTCCTTTTTAAGAGAAGAGTTTGTTGCAACATTAGCCAAAATATCAGCCCAGTCAGTGTCACTATACATCATAGATTGAGCATCCAATTCTTTTTTTCTCTGGGTGGTTAGGGTGCTAGCCAGTTGTGCTTCTTTCTCAACTTGTATTCTCTTCCCAAATTGTGCATGTTCCTCAGCATGGATTTTTCTTGCAAATTCTTCATCATTGTCATTACTAGTATCAACTGAAGGAACTGCATCACCCTCTCCAAGTTTTTCATCCGTAGTAGTATCAGTTGAAGAAACTGCATCATTCTCTGCAATTTTTTCTTTTTCTATATTTTTGAACAACTTTTCTTGATCAGAAGAACTGTTATCATCCATCATATTTGTTTTCCCTTTCTTAATGAGGCTAGAAGAATCATTTGTGTCTGCACCAGGAAGAGTATGTATATTTTCATTAGTCACGATCGATTATGGCAATATTAATTAATTATAATTAATTATTAATATATTTGACGTAATATAATCTTTATCTATATCAGTTGAAACAACATTGTTTTTTTCAGCATCTTCTCCTATTTCATTAAATCTTAAGGATTAGCAACTACTTAATTATGAATATAAACAAGATATAGTCATTTTTAAAATTTTCACATGTGCAAGTATAGATTTGTTTCACATGTGCAAGTATAGATTTTTTCAAAAAGCATGTCCCATCCTATTTTTGTACATATAAAATAACAAATTTTCGAACATTTAAATAATGAACCTGATAAAAATATATGAGCTTTATATTAATTATGTATCTATTTGAAATAGTAGCATCTTTACCTATATCAGTCGCATCAACATTGATATTTACAGCATCTTCAACAAACTCATCATTTGCATTTTCTATCCCAAAATGATCATCATTATTTCCAGCATCTTTTCCTGTTTTCATTAAATCATGAGAACATTTAAAACTTTTAATAGAGAAATATACTATAGTTTTATAAATATTGAAAACTGCATATATATTACTAAACTTTATCATTTATATTATTAAAAAAGATATCTAATCAGTTTTAAAATTTTCACATGTACAAGTATAGATTTTTTTCACATGTGCTAGTATAGTTTTTTTTTTTAAAAAGCATGTTCCTTACTTATTTTTTGCACATGTAAAATAACAAATTTTCACAGAATGAATAATATGAGAATCATATCAGTCAAAGTGAGACAAGTTATCCACTCGTTGGTTAAACTTGCATAGTTCAATGAACCTGATAAAAATATATGAGGTTTCTACTTAATTATGTATCTATTTTAAGTAGTAGCATCTTTACCTATATCAGTCGCACCAACATTGATATTTACAGCATCTTCAACAAACTCATCATTAGCATCTTCAACAAACTCATCATTTGCATTTTCTACCCGAAATGATCATCATTATTTCCAAAGATCTTCTCTGTTTTCATTAAATCATGAGAATTTTTATAACTTTTAATAGAGAAATATACTATAGTTTTATAAATATTGAAAACTGCATATATATTACTAAACTTTATCATTTATATTATTAAAAAAGATATCTAATCAGTTTTAAAATTTTCACATGTCCAAGTATAGATTTTTTTCACATGTGCTAGTATAGTTTTTTAAAAAAAAAGCATGTTCCTTACTTATTTTTTGCACATGTAAAATAACAAATTTTCACAGAATGAATAATATGAGAATCATATCACTCAAAGTGAGACAAGTTATCCACTCGTTGGTTAAACTTGCATAGTTCAATGAACCTGATAAAAATATATGAGGTTTCTACTTAATTATGTATCTATTTGAAGTAGTAGCATATTTACCTATATCAGTCGCACCAACATTGATATTTACAGCATCTTCAACAAACTCATCATTTGCATTTTCTACCCCGAAATGATCATCATTATTTCCAGCATCTTCTCCTGTTTTTATTAAATCATGAGAATTTTTATAACTTTTAATAGAGAAATATACTATAGTTTTATAAATATTGAAAACTGCATATATATTACTAAACTTTATCATTTATATTATTAAAAAAGATATCTAACCATTTTAAATTTTCACATGTGCAAGTATAGATTTTTTCACATGTGCAAGTATAGTGTTTTTCAAAAAGCATGTCCCTTCCTTATTTTTTGCACATGTAAAATAACAAATTTTCAGAGAATCAATAATATGAGAATCATATCAGTCAAAGTGAGACAAGTGATCCACTCGTTGGTTAAACTTACATAGTTCAATGAACCTGATAAAAATATATGAGGTTTCTACTTAATTATGTATCTATTTGAAGTAGTAGCATCTTTACCTATATCAGTCGCACCAACATTGATATTTACAGCATCTTCAACAAACTCATCATTTGCATTTTCTACCCCGAAATGTTCATCATTATTCCCAGCATCTTCACCTGTTTTTATTAAATCATGAGAATTTTTAGAACTTTTAATAGAGAAAAGGATATCCCATCCGTATATTTTTTCAGAGAAGGTATACAATGCACCAACCGAACAAAGACCGGTGAAGCAACACCGGTGAAGTACTACCGGAAGCAACACCAGCGGAAGCAACACAACTAGCAGCAGCAACGGAGGTCTGAGCAACAAAAACTTGAGAACTGAACCTCTCAAAAGCTGAGACATATGGTAACCTCTTTAGACGTCTCAAAGTTCTGCGTCTGCTATAGGACATATAAGATGTGTCTGAAACTAGAATATCATCATTAAGCTCAGCTTCCTGGAAAGTAGAATTAAACTCCTCTGTTTGTTCAGGCTCTGCATCCTTTGTATTGGCATCTGCTAGGGAGACACTTGCCAACTCGTGGAGAGCATCCATGTCAATATCATCCTTTGGTGCTTCATTTTCATCCTCCGAGTCAGAAAGCACAACATATCTCTTACGCTTCTTAAGTTGTACCTCCAAATTATTGACTCTAGCAATCAAATTAAGAACTGCAGTACCAAGTTTTTTTCCTGGTGTCCCTGAGTTTTGACTCCAAAGTATCAACCTTCTGCATGCACCTTTTAAGTAAAGAGGACATAGGCGTGAGAGTATCAAAATCCTCGGCTCCACCAAGATGTTTACCCGTTGAGTGTGGGCGTCATTGGATCTTGAAGGAGAAGCATTATAATTACGACACGAAAATGTATCATCTTCAAAAGGTCGCCTAGTTGGACTAAGAGTGGGTTGCCTTGTAGAGGTGCTGGGTAAGCATGGGTGGTGGTATGGTAGGAGGAGATGTTGGATTAGCAAGCAGACACCATCGTGCAGTAGGATCGCAGTCTCAAACGTAGAAGGTGGTATATTATTAGTATTTGCATTTGCTTCACCAGTACCATCTATGCCAGGTGTGGGATTTGGTACATTACTTCCAGCAATAACAGCTACACCAGCACCATCATTTCCTGGTGTGGGTGGTATGTTATCACCAGCAGCAACAACTGGACCATTACCATTATTGCCATTAGTCAACATAGCTGGCAACAGGGGTTTATGGATCCCATCAAAATTAGTCTTCATGGTGGCAAATAATTTGGAAGTAAGCCTAACTATGGCCATGGGTTTTGTATCAATGGTCTGAATATCTAATATCATTTGGAGAAACCTAGGGTACATGAGAAATTTAGTTTTAGTATTAGCCGCTATGTTCCCAACCATCTCCCTAAAAATATACCGAGAAAAGTTGTAGGTCCTCCCATCAGATAGGCAAATAATACGAGAAGCAAGAGAGCTTGAAAATTGATCCCAACCTCCTGACTTGGGACCGAGGCAATCAAGTAGGGTGTGAACAAGAAATTTCCATTGTGGAGAAAATCTTTTCTTGTAAAAGATAAATGTGCCATCGGTTGGATAACCAAGTGTTGCCATACCCTCAACAATGCTGGTTTGTGTAAAATCAAACAATCCTCTCCATCATTCAAATGAAGATGAGTCCGAGCAGATGATTCGAAATCACACATTCACTACCATCAATGGTTGCTACAATTTCTTGGGGCCTACCTCAACATTTCTTATAGAGGCCGTAGTCCGAATTGCACGACTAACGACTCATAGACAATGGCGGGCAATGAGTCAAAGCATACCCGAGTGAAGAACGGTTTAAAAAGTCAAGGATTTGATGATAATCCTCACTTCCTTTTGATTTATCCAGATAGGCCACCTTGTTATGGTCTCCCTTGAATTTTAAAGTCGCCATTGAATATAATTACCAACAGATTGATGACAGAAGAAAGAGAGGGGGTATGTTAATTGAAATAGGAAATTGGGGATTTTGAATAGTTACGCTATTTTGTAGATTAACTGCCAATTATATCACATAAAAATATTATTTGACCAATTTAAATGATTTAATCCCAAAATTACCCTTTTCTCTTGTAATTTAAAATTACTCAAAATTACCACAAATATTAATAAAAGCGTTTTATGCGAAAAAAGTATAATAATCAAAATATATGAAATGACCGTTATGCCTTTAACTAAAAACAAAACAAAACAGCAGATAACGGTGTTGACCAACAAATTACGGTCGAAAGGACTCAATCGGCCTAAAAAAATCCAAGTTTTGGACTCACGGCGACTAAAATCCCAACTTTGAGGCCCCGACTGCGATACTTTTGGACAAGTTTAAGGACCAACGGTGTATTTTATCCTTTATAAGCTTATAAGCAAGGGACACATCGTACTCATTTGGGATTATAACTTAATAACAATCATCTCATTTCTTTTCACCACTTTTTATGCTTGATTTTCATTGAAGTGCGGTGAATTCACGGATCAAATTATCTTACATATACTATTAATCACACCTCTTTTACGTACACATTTTTAAACTTATTAGATGTTTGAGGAATGGATATGGCTAATCACTTGATTAATATTCACCGCACACATTTGCTCTTTAAGACCATCAAATTTGAAGACGACGATGCATGAACGTTTATTATTTTAATAATTACAAACCTAATTGTTTATCGAATCGTTGACTTATTACTTATTTTTCCCTTCATAAAACAATGAAATCTATTTGCGACCGTTGTTGTTTGTTAATTTTCTTGTAACTCCTTATTCTGTAAAAATTTCGTGATTCCATGGATCTATAAGCTAGTTGTCCTTAACAAGAAAATAAACCATAACACTCTTTATATACCCACAATAGAACATTTATTATTCTAGTAAATTACAATTTAGATCAAGAGATAAACAAGAAGATATAACTTGAGAGTTCCCTAAATGACATTTATTATTACAATTATTATTCTTGTAAATTACAATAGACATCAAGAGATAAACAATAAAAATAACTTGAGAATTCCCTACCTAATTTTGTTTTGAGCAATTTCATGCTAATAACGTGTGATGATATTATTTTGCTTGTTAGTCTAAATTCCATAGTTGTCAATTATATTCAAAACGTTATTCAAAACTACATCCCAACACATGTAGTTTAACTAAAATTTTTAATTGTCTTTTTTTAGATTTTTTAAAAATTATAAAATTAGTAGAGTTGCATTATTTGCACAAGCAAACGCAATATGTAATTGTTTTATTAAAACTTAACTCTACTAATTTTATAAACAAATGAAATAGCAAAATAGCGAAAATTTAATTAACCTAAATAACTTTATAAACAAATGAAATGGCAAAACATAAAATAAAATCCAAAAGAAATACATCAAATTTAAATTATGTAATTTGTTGCTAACAATTTTTTAGTTTCACCTACTAAGGTTTTTATAATCATAGTATATAAACTTGATTTTTTTGTGGCTACAAATTTTAAAAGTTTTTCTATTATTTAAATTTTAGCCCAATAGTAACATCTTTGTTACCAATAGCGTGACTATTCAAAATCCAATAATAAAGCCCAACATAAAAGGGTTACCGTTATACATTAGTAAAGTCCAACAATAAAGCCCAACAATAAAGCCCAATATTCAACATTTCTATCAATTTTCTTTCATTGTGAAAAGATAAAAAATCAACATATTCTCAAACAAATGTCAACAAAAATACTAGTAAAATTGAAATTCAAAAACATAAAAACTAAAAATATTATTATAAATATTATAAAATTAAAACAAAAATAAAAAGTAAAAATTAAAAATCTATAAAACTTCACATATGTTCTCATTCATAATATCTTTTCATTCGTTAACTAGTAGTTTTACAAGACCATCAATTATACTTTTTACAACTATATTTTCTCCGCTCCATAATAAGTATTAATTGTTGTTTTAAGATCAAAATATATGTTTAATTTATATATTAAACATGAATTATCTACTTGTTGGTGATGTTTGTAAGTGTAAAATGATTGAAGAGATTCATAAGCTAATCTAAAATGTATCCACCTTCAATTCGGTCGAGGTCTAAGCATTCCAAGGTATAAAGATGAATGAATGAAACCGCAATTGTGATAAACTAGAATAAAGTATATAATAAAGTTATAAGAGTGTATGTGATGAATGAAAAATTGGAATGGTTGTATGAGAATTTAAATGTGAGAAAAACATAAGAAAATGAGGTTTATGGATTTAAAGATAAGAAAAAGATAAGAATCTTTTTGATGTGCATTGAAAATTGAAATGTATGACAGTATTTGAAGATAAGAAAGAAATGCTACTGGTCACCACTGTAGCAGTTTAGTTCAAAGGATTAGGGTTTTGTGAGTGGTTATAAATAGCAGCTTAGGTTTTCTAGGTTTTACATCTACTATTAGCCGCTCATTTCACATATTACCACTGCTGATAAGCCATGTCCAATCGTCCAAACTTGAATGAGCTCAAGCGGCTGTCCGGATCTAATGAGATCCAAAAATGTTTCAAGTTTTTTCACTCAACAAATGATGAACAAGAATGCTTTATTCAAAAGCTTGAGCAGAGTGCAACAATTTGCATATGAAGATCGAGAAGGAAGAGGAATATGTCTTGGAGCTTGAAACTTTTGGTGCATCTCACGATCTTGCTAATGACATCATTGATTGCATTTATGACACTCTACAAAGGGAGCGCGAGATGCTTGACAACTTGGAAAATGTGTTGGCGAGGCTAGGGAGGTATGGAAGACAAGCGAGGCACATCAATGTCATGGATTTTAATGATGATGACGGTGATTAGATGTCGAATGGGTTTTATGCTTTTGGTTTGGAAAAAGTGGGCATGTTCATGTATTTGTTTGTCTTAGTTGGTTATCTAGAATAAAGTCTGCGTTTGGTAGGTTTCTTTGGTGTAGGTTGTGTATCAAGTATGTAATTGTTTGTGTTTATGTACTTTCGGTCTTTCTCGTGTAGTATGTTAATATAAGTGTTGGTTATTATGTATGTTTAAATTGTTGTTGTGGTTATTTGTTTTCTTTGAATCTTGTGTGTTAGACTAAATGTTAAATTTTTGTTGTGGTTATTTGTTTTGTTTGAATCTTGTTTGAAACTAAATGTACTCCATGAATTAATTGATTAAGGTATGGTTGTTTTTCATGTGTTTATTATTCGATTCTTGATTTAGGTGTATTTGAGTCATTAAATAAATCTAGTCGACTTGAGGTTTTGTCTTTTAAAGGTTATTTAACTATCCCGATACCGAATTTCCGTTTATTAAACTTAGTAGTGTTTTTAATGAGCGATTATTCATACCGTTGATTAGCGGTTCTAAGAATTTGAAAAGTTTGAAGTTCATTTGATGTGGTCGAAAGTGGGACAGGGCGTTGGAGATGATTCGAGATGATAACTGCTTAGTTGAGGTTCATTTGGAAAATGTTAATGCGACTGGTGTCAGTGTTTTGTTGTTATCTAAATGTCGTGATTTAAATGCTTTTATGTGTTGTTGCGATGCACGAATATTGGATTGATTAGTGTTTCTGAGAATTGTAAGAGGTTAAAGAAGCTTTGTGTTGCTCATTGGGAACCATAGTGTGAAGGCTTGATTGCTGTTGGTTGTTAATGAACTAAAATTTTGAACTAATTTTCATATTTTCTTTTAAGCATCGACACATATCATTAGTAAGAATGATTATGCTTTTAACTTACTTACCTTGTTACTAAAAATAGTATGTAAATTCAAGTATCAAAATGGTTTAAAGTGTGAAAACATAAATGTAAAACATACGTAGATATTAGCAATTTAGTACTAGTGATCTTGTTGAGTGGTTTTGACCCGGATAAGATCCGAGTCATTAAGCAGACAATATGAAGACCAATTTTCTAACAAAATAAAGTTGGTAGGTAACCAAATTGTAAGCAACATATTCAATATCATTAATAACTCTCGGATATGTTCATTAAAACAACTCATTAAAATAGATGAAAGTCGATACTTTGACTCAAAAGTCAAATGGGTTAGATTTTGATAAGATCAACCCACTATTTACATTGTTAAGTTAACATTTAGTTTCCTTTCTTCTTTTTTGTGTTTTGGTCCTCTTTTTACTGCAGTTGCATGCTCCATTGCCACTGCATAAACATAATAAAAGTAAGAACATTAGAAACAAAACATTTGTAAAGTTGCTGTAACAAAAAAAAATTAGCATTTGATGATTAGGTACAAACTTTTTGAAGTAAATGCAATTTGTTGAAAACTTTTTCAAGTAAATGGTTAGGTACAAACTGTTTTCAATTGTCTTCATAAATAGTAACTCTTGTGAATATCTGCAAGTGGAAAAAGCAAATCTAGTGACAATTTTGACAATTTAAAGTGGTGAACAAATAGTAAATTACTTTGGCTATTTTCTCATTGTTTGATATTGAATGACGATAAATGATCAATGCTTTATTTTAAAAGATGAGAATGATAAGGACAAAATTCTAAATGTGGAATGCAACCACTAATAATACCATGTGATATCGACAAATAGTGGATGGTGCATGCATCATGTGAAACATTCAATTATGAGAACAGATCACTTATTTTAAAAATAAGGTTGTCTTTACTAAGAAAAATAAATTCCCATGTTAATTTTTGACAAACCAACTGCTTAGTTGTCTAAAATAACTAAGAAAACACAATGGCTAGTTATCCTAAGTTGACTAAGCTAAGAAACTGTCCTAATTCTAGCAATTGTCCAGACATGTTAGATACCTATTGTCTATCGCCTGTTAACATTTTACTGGTTATATTAACACTAAGTTTCATGTTGTTAGTTTTGTTTCAAACTGGTTATAGCCATAGATAAACCTGTTGTTAAAACTTAATTGGCATCATTAGTGAAATTATTTAAGATAATGAATAAAAATAAAAATTAATATTTTTAAAATTAAATATGAATAAATTTAAGTGAAAACAAATTACAAAATTGAGTTATGTATCTATGCTTCTTTTTTTTTATCGACGTTTGTCTATATAAAGGCGATTTATCTTTGTTGTTATTGTAAAAATATATTTTTTAATTTTTCATAAAGAAGCAAGAGAAGCAGATGTCTAGACATCCTAAATGTGACCAAGTTAGAGCTGAGGCCAATTCTAACAATTATTTGTGTGAAAGCCATCAAACATGATTGTTAAATATTTCATTCAATAAAACTGCCTTGTTAGTCTGTAAGACTAACCTTTCTGTTTTCTTGCATCTTCATGATCATCTTTGTAACAAATTCCCTCTTTGCAACAAACACATATCTTTTTGTTTGGTCTGTCATTGTGATATGTATCAGTGGTGTTTCTAGTTATCCACAAACAAAGTGTCGAGATTAAAACTTGCAAATGCTATCTTTTTAAAGTAATAAAAGCTTATAAAAACATTAATGCAATGAAAATAAAACGACTTACCTACAAACAAAACACAAGAGACCTAAAAAAATTAATAAATAAAATATTCAAACCGTAACACTCTTAAAGCCATAGGTGAATTGAAAATCATCTACTCACTGTCTTTATATTTCTAGTTCTCGTCGACTACGATGCCTAGAGTTCCATTGCTATTATATCGAGGCAAAACGCCGAGAACTAGAAATAGAAACGATATGGATGCTAAATAACAAGTAAAAGTCAAATCAATTGAAAAGAACATTTGTACAACCAAAGATAAAATAAAGATAAGATTCTTGTTCTTTGCAACACAATGTAAAGATAAGAAAAAGATAAGATTATTTGTGATGAAATTTAAAGATAAGATTCTTGTTCTTGATTATATAATTTACTTTTTACAAGATACTCACTAATGTACACAAAGTGTAAAAATTCTTTATTTTATGTACTATATACTCCATATTGTACTACATAAATCTACTCTCTTATTATCACACACACTCACTTTCTTCTCTTATTCTCACTCAAGAATAATGGCGACACAAATGGAAACTTTCAAAATGATGAAGAAGAGTATGAGTTTGTCTTAAACGATTATTTTCTTTTTGATGCGGTGTTAGATGCCTTTGGGAAGAACCGATTTGAAATATGGTTCGTATAGGCAAGTGAGTGTGTGGATGAGGACAAATATCCTTACTTGGCTGCGTCGCCAAGACTTCTCTTGGAATGAGATTTATGGAATTAATGAGAAGAGGAGGAAGAAGATGAAGATGAGGAAGATCTAGAGAATGAGCGAGGAGGTCAGGAAGTGAGGTGGTGCGGAAGGTGAAATTATGCGGGAAGGTCACATAGTGCAAAAAAATCAGTGGAGGAAGAGTTTCAAAGTGAGGTGATGCAACAAAGCAAAATGGTGCAACAAAGCGAGGAAGATGATAAAACCGAAGTGGAGCAACAAGTGAACAATGCTACAAGATTTGAAAATCTTTATAATTTGGAAAATAGGATTAGTAGACTTGAAAATCTGTTTCAACAACTCAAAGCAAATAAGAAAAGCAAGGGAGAGAGCTCTAGAACTAAAAAGTAGTTTATGATGATAGTCTTTTTATGTTTTTAGTATCATATTAGCTTTTTAGTTTGTCGAAAATGTTTTAATGTTTGTTTATGTGGTATCAATATTTCCTATGTTTTTTTTCAAATCTAGTATAAATAGAATGTGAGTAAGATCAAAACATCAATCTTGTTGAATATCTTCACACGCGAAGATATTCTTACAAATCAAATAATCGTGTATAAAAAATCAATTAATTACGTAGACCATCATATAACATATTCACATTTCACAAGTTCTAACAATTACAGTACATAAAAATGAGGTAGGTTCAACCGCCATAAGTTTCTCTTTATTTATAATTAATATAAAAAACCTTGAAGCTCAGGAGGTTTTATTACATGAAGTAAGCTAATAATGGACGCCAACTTTCTAATTACTAGAGTTCTACTTTCTAATTACTAAACATATCTAATTTCTAAACATATAGAAGAAAAAAAATATTTTATCTATAATCATGAATCAAAATCTTAATCCACTTACTGATGATGATGATGATGATAATCAATGGAGGATGGTCCTGATTAATGATGATTACGATATTGGCGGTTGTTGTGTTGATGACAATTTTAAAATGATTTGATGTTTTTTGAAAGAAAGAGGAAAACCACTTAAAAACCCTAGCTTTGAGAATGAGATTTTTGTTTGTGATTGTGTTGTACTTAAAGTCCAGTTAGAGTTTTTTTCTTTTATGGACTTCAATCTTTTTGGGCCTCTTTATGTTTTGTGAATCCAGTTAGTTGTTATCTTCACATGTGAAATATTTTGATTTTTATCAAACTAATTTTTATTTTTTGGGTTTCTTTATCTTTTGGACTTCAATCTTTTGGGCTTCTTTATCTTTTGGGCCTCTTTATGTTTTATCAAACTAATTTTGATTTTTAAAGTTTTTATCTTCACATGTGAAAAATATTATAAGTGTGTATAATGCGGATAAGAGGTGGCTTCAATCTGCTTGGACTTTACATCTTGATCATGATGATGAAGAGAATGTTTTTATACACCTCTATGTGCGTCGTCGATGACTCATTCAAACTAGTAACAATTTTTAAATTGTTGTTGTGTTGTTTTTTAAATTGTTGTGTTGTAATGAAAGGAAATTGGAGGGGTTTTGGCGAAGTTTGTGGGTTTGTTCAGCCAAAGATGATACGTTTTAAGATGGTTCAAATCATTCCTGAACGTGTTCGAGGAAGGCAAATTCAGTTTCCCATATTCCATGTTTGCTGAAGCATGATATGAATGAATATTGTCTTTTGAAATTTTGTATTTATGTTAACGGAAGTTTAATGTGGATGTTTTAGGATTCTATGACTTTTGGTAGATCATCTGGTACGCTATGTAGTATCTTTTGGATTCTATGACGAAATAACTATAATACTTAATGGTATTTTGGGTAATGTATGTTTAATTATGTTAACGGAAGTTTATGTGTGTAATTACTCTGTAATACTGTTAGATGAAATTTGTTAAGATTCATTAAAAATATTTTCAATGTGTTTAGAATTAAAATTCTGCACATTTGAATTTTTCTTTCACATGTGAAAAAACAAAAAATAATGTTTGAATTATTATGTCTCAATAAATTACCCAGATGCAACTCTTAATATCCGATGAACCAGAGGTTAGCATAAACACAGATGCACAATGGCACATCCGAACCCAGAGGTTAGCATAAACACAACTCTTAATATCCGAGGGTCTACGTGGATCACTCCCAAAATTGTTGAAGAAGTATGTTGAGTCTAGTTGCGATTTATTTAGATAAAAGATACTTAAACTAAATAGGCCAATGTAAAGACTTTACGTGTAGGGTATGTACAGTAATAACTGCAGATTAGTAATCTCTAGGTAAATCACAAGGATGTAAAAAAGAAGGCTAAGCAATGCCATTTTCAATCAATATAAAGAGTCGTTAGTACATAATGCCATGAATTATATAGCATAAACCAGAAACTAACCAAGCACCACACCAGGCTAAACTATCACTAACTAAGCAGCGATAAAAGTAGCTACCCTTTATCTTCACATTATGCTTGAAACTCATGATCGTTGATCTCACACAAACAAACACTTGACAAAGACAATAAACCATTACACCGCACGAATCATCGATGATGTAGCCTCACGAAGCATTTGCTGAAACGTAACCTGATTTCACAAGGATCATGCCGTTTTTGAAAAACTTCCTTGATCAAGTCATCCAGGTACCTGATACGTGCAGCAATCTCAAAGCAAGGCAGGCGCACCATAGTATCCCATTCACGAGCAGCAATAACTTCCCTTTTGAAAAAAAGGAACATATGATCCTGGAGTAAATCACTATCACACGCAAAACCAAGTTCCATAAGATGACCAGGATGAGACATAGCAGCCAAAACAACTATATCGTTCAACAAGAGCAAACACAACTAAACACAAGCTACAGGTAACATTTATACAACTAAACAAGGGACAATCCATGAGACAACTTCCAACAAGATAAGCCACTACAAAGTCCTATCCCAAAAGCATCATAGAAAAGTTTATACGCACGTAGTCGTGAACAATTGAATAGAAAAAGCGAAACACGAAACACAGTCTAAACCACTACAAACACCTTACTACACAAAAAATAGATAAAAGAATAAAACATATATAGGATAAAGATACTGATTTTCCATTACCATAGACAAACTTACAATAGTTTCCTTACATCAGATGGATTATCCTACAGAAAACAAAATGGTACCCTACTAAAGGGTACATCCATCAAGACACAGTACATAACTTTATGTTGGAATCACTCCTAAACAGTATTTCAAGTATTTATATTTCATATGTAATAGGTAGCTTTATTATGGCCTTTATGTTTGTTTAAGGTCTAGCTTATGTAGAGGCCCATAAGCTTAGCCCAATAAGAAAGGATGGGAACTAGGAGTGTTGCCTAGCTTCCTCCTATAAATACTCTTGTAAACCCTCACTGAGGGTTGGTTGTTCAAGTTTTCTCTTTCACATTCACCTCGCCCTACCGTTCCATAATATTGTTTGTGTGTGTGTTAGATCTTGTTCAATCGCCTTATCTCTTTCTATATTACTTGTGTTTGTAAAACTAGTGACCTAACGATGGTATCAATCGCCTACTAGTTGGGTGAATCGTGTTTGTTTTTGAAGTGGGTTTCGGTCCCACGCCTAAAACGCACCTTGATAATTTGGTTCGCTTAAAACTTGTTTTTACACTTTTTAATCCAAGATTCTTGTACTTTCAATGTCTTAAGGTGTTAAAATCGTGTTTTTGGCAAAAGTTTCAAACTTTATGCGTGGATAGTTGTTTTGAGCGTGTTTTTGTTCTTGGGTGTCGTTCTACAGCGTAACCCGTTTAGCCATTTTGGTACATCAAGTTTCACACTTTTGTGTTCTTTTGGTACTATTGAAGCTATTCCATAACAAAATCTGGTTTAGAAACACATTTGGGCAAAATCAAAATTACGAGTAATCCTCGCGTATTGAAACCCTAAAATTACGTAAGATTTTCCTTGGTTTGATCTTCATTTTCCGGTTTATTCCGTGTTTTCTTACTTGGATAAGTCGAAAATACGTCGACTTTGGATATCTTTTGCCTTTGTGATAGTGTAAAAGATCATTTGGGAAAAACCCTAAACTTACGCATAAGCATAAGCTTACGCGTAGAAATCCCACGATAAGATTCACTTTACGCGTAAACTTAGTTCTACGCATAAGGTAATCCTCGCCTAACTTTTGTCTCGCATAACTTTAGTGATTTTCCTACTTACGCGTAACTCCTTATTGTTACGCGTAACTTTTGGTGTTTTTACGCATAAGTACCACTTGGTTTCTTGTCTTTTCTACGCCTAAGGACACTTCATCAACAAAGGTTCATTCGACTACAAAGATCCATTTTTACTACACAAGTTTATCAACATGTCTCAACCACCATACTCTAACTATTTCCCTCACACTTATAATCATCAACAACAACAACAATTAACTCCACAACATCAACAATGGAATCAACAACAAGCTATTTATCAACAACAATTTAATCAACAACATAATCCACAAATTGGTGCAATTCCACAACCACAAATGGTTCAACCACCACAAGCCTTCAAGTTCAACCCTACACAAATGATTTCAATCAACATCCATCAAGGAACACTATGAAGGAACCCACTTGGTTTGCAAAGATGTGTGAAGCTTTAAGCGACCAACAATCAATTCATGAAGTCGGATCACTTGATAGACCTCAATGCTCACTCCGAAACTACGATCAATAGGTGATAAGGTTCTTTAGGTTTTGTGATCCGAAGAAGCCACATGGAAAGTTCTTAAAGAAGGTTATCTTAGAAGGTCCATTTGAGATGCCTCACTGTCATTGTGCAGGAGATCCAGCTGCTCCACCAAGAGATGAACAAACCAACATTGCTCTTTGCGGATCTAAATGCTACGAACTTCTACACTATGAAGTGATGAACTTGCAATGGAATACATCCTCTTAGGATTACCAAACCCAATTCTTCGTAGTGTTGATGCTCAAAAGACGCACAAAAATGTGGGATCATATTCGTCTTCTTATGGAAGGATCATGACTCAATCGGGAGGATTTGGAATCCAAAATTTACTTGGCTTATGAACACTTCATGATTGAACACGGAGACACTAGAGTCCTATCATCATCGATTTTCGAGACATCATCAATGATTTGGATAAACACAACATCATCATGCCAAGAATTGCGGTGAATACTAAGTTCTGAGTAGTCTTGGTCTGAATGGGAGAAGTATGTCATTTTTCTCCGTCAGCGAAGAATATGCATCATTCTACTTATGGATTGTTGTCACGATTACTTGAAGCCTCATGAAAAGGAAGTTGATCGGAAAGGATTCTCCGTGCTCAAATTGCTAAGCGATCGCATCCGGATAATCAACAACTTGCCTTGTATGCTCAGCGAATTATCCTCTCAACCAAAGAACTCAACCAATCGCTTCAAACACACCTTCACGAACAACCTCAACAAAATCAATTGGTTCCATACAACAACAATGCTCAAGCATATGTCGATGAAGCGGTGAGGAAATCGATCCGTTCGAAGCATTGCAACAAGGATTTGTGATGATTGCTAATGCTTTTGGCCGTTACACCAACAAATCCAACAATCGTATTCGTTCCTCATCTAACACACGGACTCAAGCTAGTGAACAATGGGCGTGTTGAAGTTCGAATCGTGATTATGGTCGTCAAATGGGCGGTGGTCAAGGGTTTAATCTTGTGGGTAGGAATAACAACAGAGCTCAGTGGTGGAGCAGAAATGCTCGAAATCGGTTAAATGGTCTTAGATGCTACAACCGCAATGAGAAGGACACTGCTAATGCATGCCCAAAGCCAAGGACTAGGGAAGTGCATATTTCAAAGAGGCTTTACTTTTAGCTCTTAAGGATGAAGTCGGTGGATCTCTCACGGACAAAACGAGCTTTATGGCGGATCACGAGACTCGGATGATGATATGGAAGACTTGCGAGGCCAATGCAACCGTTATGTTGATGGCTAATATGCAAGAGTTACACATGGTGAAACAGGCCCGGTGTATGACACCGATGGCTTGTCTCAGTACCGAACAAACCATCATCATATCCAGAACTAATATCTCCATCAATATCTCGATCCGACACGGCTCATAATGTTCAAAATGAGTCATCTACATCTCATTCTCGACGATTTTCAAATAAACCCGTAGTTACATTTGGCGATCCGAGATGACCTTATGGTTTCCTTGATAATCAAATTGACTCCGTGGTTATACTTGAGGATCTAAATAATGATCATGTTGTGACTCACGTTGAACACGATGACCCTTTGCCTCATCCGGATCTTGTTACATTGCTAAAGACCAACAATCCCAAATTGTTGAATGTGTTGCATTAAATCAAACCTTAAAAAGTAAAATGCACTATTAACCAAGGATTTTGAATGCTTACAAATGCAACTCAACTTTTTCAAAACTCAAGAAAACGTGAAAAGGTTTTGAAGCCGCTTTTGCAAAATCTCATCAAAGCGAAAATATTTAGAGACGGATCGTGATCTAGCCGCCTCGAAGAATGCTTTGTTATGCGAATTAGAACAAGCTGAAACATGAACATAAAAAGCAAATTAACGCTCTCACCTTGGAAAATCAAAAAGCTAAGGCTGAGTTGTTAACTTGCCAAAAGCGATTCTCCATACAAAAGCATTCAACGAATCGGGTGGATGACCTTCTTGAAGAAATTATCGGCTTGCAAAACAAACTTAAAGAGTTTAAAGCTGTTGTTTACAAACATGGTGAATCGATGCTGACTATTGAAAAGTTTACCTTAAAACCCAATCAAAAGGATATGGAAAAATCTAGTTGATTACAAACCAAAGCTTTCACTAAAACATTCAAACCAACTCCACAAGTTTCCGGTCGAAATACAAAATTGATAATCTTGTTATGAGTGTTGTTGAATATCATCGTCAAGAGGAATTAGATGCGAAGGCGAGTCGATCAAAATTAAAAACGTTGTTTACAACAAACCTTTTAATTATAAAAGCAGCTCACTTTCACACACCAACGGATTCTTCTAACACACCAGGGTTATCATCAAAACACCGAGTCTTCTAATGTTAATCCCAAAATAGCTTTTGCACAAACTTATGGTCCTTTACCTTCCATTAGTGAAGTAAACTCAAAACACGAAAATCGAAAATTCTTCGATATTTTGACATTTTCATGGTGACCTCAAAATTTTACAACATGAGATAGAATATCGCTCACGAAATCAAAGTTGAACATTTTCAATCGCCTCGGCGCGAGAACAAAGAGACATTTTTCAAAAATCTTTTACCTAATGTTAAAACTTGAAAAGTTGTGCAATTGCACAGGAAAAGGATTTTCATAAGGAACTTGGGGTAATGAAAAACGTTTTCGAGAAAGCGAAACATCTATTTCTAACACTAAGCATAAAAAATGTTGAGAAAAGATGTTGATCGACTCTTGGAAGATGTTATCTGTCTTTGATATCCATAATGTTGTGTTACTTTATTCTTTGCCATATGCATCGATTATATCTCTGACATCTTGTTGAAAATGTTGTAACTGTTGAGAACACCGATAATGTGCTTGGATCGAGTCATTAAAAGTGAAAATAAACGATTACTCAATGAAATTTACAATGCAAAGCGTCGTCTTCATTGGTGTGAAAAGATATTCACAATCATCAACTTAGTTTTCAAAAGAAAATCGCTCGAGTTGAGTGCAAAATCTTCGATCCTAAAATTGAGCAGCTGGATGATCAAAACGTGTCTTTGAAAGTCAAATCTCAAAATATGAACAAGAACTTTCAAAGTTAAACAGGAATATGGTGTCATATTTGATTTACTCAATAAGACTCGTCATGAAGCATCTAACGAACTTGATCACTATCTTGCTCACACTAGAAGTCATGAATTTTCTTTGGTAATATTCGCTCGAAAATCAAGATTTGATTCACACTATCTCCAAGTTAAGGAAATGTTAGGAAAGTATGAACAACTTCCGCCTACCGTGATTAAGAGATTAGCACCAGTCACACTTAGTAATCGTGAACCTAGAATCCCTACCGCCAAATCACAAGTTGCTAATGTGTTTCCCTCTCTTGAAACACGAATAGTTGCGTCTTTTCCAAGCGTCCGCACTTCACGACCTAGGAGCACTCAATCGAAGAATAGGAAGTTGCGACCTAAGAAAAGATCAATAAGGAATGCTAAAGTAGAAGAACACCCTAGGACTACGAATAAGACTCATGTTGCTTCCACTATAGATGTTGCGTCGGCAAATGTAATAGAAATAGTGATGTAACGAATGCTAAACCGTTAAGTACCTTTGATATTGATCGATGCACCTTGTGTTATTTGTCGGAAGAGTATGAATTACGATTGTCATGACAAATGTGTTGCTAAAGCTATAATCTCTCGATTACGGAATCCTAAGAATCGGAATATCTCTAGGCCCACTAATCATTCTAAGTCGTGGCAGGTAGACCGCCTTCTTTAGATTCTAAGGCAACCATTGTTGTCACAGATAGCTCCCGCTTCACCTCCTAAGAATGTAGTACCACCTAGTGCATTCACTAAGACTAAAGCAAAGAGTAGTTATAGATGGCGAAATGGATATATAACACACTAGGATTTAAATGGATGCCTAAAATTATTAATGTGTATGTCTAAAATACACTTTCTGGAACCCTCTAACATTTGGGTTCCACATCTACTTCTATTCCATCTGTAAAATGCATGTGTGTCTGGTGTCTGATCATTCTCTGGATTGTTGATAGCGGATGTTCCCGACACATGACAGCAACCTTAAACATTATCAAACTTTATTGCAAAGTTCATTGCATTTGTCGAGTTCGGAATGATCACTCAGCGACTATCATGGGCTACGGAGACTATGTTAAAGGAACATCGAAATCGTTGAGGTTTACTATGTGGAAGGCCTCGGTCACAACTGTTTTCGATGAGGTCAATTTTGTGATGGAGATTTGGAGGTTGCTTTCGGGAGAAAACTTGTTTCATTAAGTGATCTACAAGGAAATGACCTTATATCCGGCTCGCGTAATTCCGGTCTCTACACTATCTCTATGCAAGACATGGTTGCTTCCTCTCCCATTTGCTTACTCTCAAAGGCAACATCTACAAAATCCTAGCTATGGCACCGTCGTCCACTCACATCTAAACTTTCAAACCATCACCAACCTTGCTCGACACAAACTAGTTGAAGGACTCCCACGATTCCGGTATTCAAAAGATCACCTTTGCTCGGCTGTGAACAAGGAAAAGCACTCGTGCTCATTTTCCTTCAAAGGTGGAACACAACTCTCGACATGTGCTTCATCTTCTTCACATGGATTTGTATGGCCCAATCGCGTGCAAGCGATCAATGGCAAACGCTACATCTTGGTAATTGTTGATGACTACTCGCGTTGGACTTGGGTCTACTTTCTTCAAAGCAAAGACCAAGCTCCACAAATGATCATCACCTTTCTCACAAAATCTGAGTTCGACTCCATAACACCGTCGGAATAATCGAAACGGACAAAGGCCGAATTTGTTAACAAAACCCTTCGTGAATTCTATGAGAAAGTGGAATTCACAGATCAAACATCTATTGCACGTACACACGAACAAAACGGAGTTGTTGAAAGACGAAACCGAGCGTTAGTGGGCTGCAAGAACAATGTTAATCAATGCTAAACTTCGGATTACTTATTGGCGGAATGTAGATCTATCGCATGCTATACTCAAAACCGTTCTATGATCACAAACGCCACAACAAAACACCTTCGAGCTTGACCACAACTATAAACCGAACCTCAAACACTTTCATGTATTTGGATCCCTTTGCTATCCGAATAATGATCGTGATGATTTTGGAAAGCTCAAAGCCAAAGCGATATTGAGTCTTTATTGGATCTTGTGACAATTCTAAAGGTTTCCAATCTGAATCGTCGAACAAAGGAGGTAATGGAAGCGATTCATGCTCATTTGATGAACTCACGGAAATGGCTTCGAGTATAATACTTAGAACCGGTCACAACCGTTTAAACTTCCTCAACCCCATCATCACCGAACAAAGCCCCGACTAACTCGTCAACAAATGGAAAGGTTATTTGCTCCTACATTCGTGACGATATTGATGAACGTGCTCTAGGTGTATCTGCTTGTTTCCCCGCACAACCCGATAATATTCCTATACGATACACTGCTACAACAACTCTTGTTGAAGATGCACCTACACCCGCTTGACTCCAACACAACATTGAACACACCGCTTCCAACAATGATGAACCGGTGATGATATTCGAATGAAGTACCCCACTGCAGATTTTGATCCAAATCGTTCTTGATCCGTTTGCTAATGAGGCTGCTTTGCACCAAATGTTGCGGAATCTTCAACAAACCATTTGAATCTCGAATCGCACAATGTATACCAACATCAACCCTCTACACACCGATGGACAAAAGACCATCCTCGGCTAACATTATTGGCAACCCGAATCAACGATCGTTCGAGACAACGTCTTTACACGGATGGTGAACATTGCATTTATGCACTCACCGCTCCGCTAATCTGAGCCTAAAAACATTAAAGGCGCAATGACAAAGACAAGCGGATTGAATCCATGCGGGAAGAACTCAACCAATTCAAGCGTCTTGAAGTATGGGAACGGTTGAAAGACCAGCGGGGTCTCGTCATTGGTCTAAAATGGTTTAGAAAAACAAATTGGATCTTTGAAGGAACGTCATCCGAAACAAGTCACGTCTAGTTGCTAAGGGTTGTCGTCGGGAAGAGGAATAGACTTTGAAGAATCTTTGCTCGGTTGCTCGTCTTGAGGTCGTTCGGATATTTCTAGTTCGCGACTCATATGAATATGACGGTCTGAGATGGATGTCAAAGCGGCGTTTCTCAATGGACAACTTAAAGAAACGGTCTATGTCACCAACCGGATGGATTCGTTGATCCCGAGTTCCCGAACCATGTCTACAAACCGAACAACGCTCTTTATGGTCTCAAACAAGCCCCTCGGGCATGGTACGATAAGCTATCATCTTTCCTCATTGCCAATAATTTCACCAAAGGCTCGGTTGACCCAACTCTTTTATACAATATCACGGGCACATATCTTAATTGTTCAAATTTACGTGGATGACATCATTTTGGGTCTACACATAAAAGTTTTCAATCGCTTTTGCAAAACTAATGAAGAAAAATTTTGAAATGTCCATGATGGGTGAACTTACATTCTTTCTAGGATTGCAAGTTCATCAATCACCCGTGGTATTTTCTTAAGTCGATCAAATATGCCCTTGAATTGTTAAACAAGTTTGGAATGAAAACACCTGATACTTATGCCACACCAATGACTCATACCAAGAAGCTAGAACGATTTACATGGGAAATTAGTTGACCCTACCAAATACCGAAGTATTATTGGGTCTCTCATGTATCTAACGACTAGCGACGATATTGTCTTTGCTGTTTATCTATGCTCCCGTTATCGATCGCGACCAGCTGAAACCCACCTCTGCGAGGCTAAAAGAATCCTCCGATACATCAAGGAACCATTAACTTGGGGATCGGTATCAGAAAGATTACGGTTTTGAACTAATCGCTTTTGACGACGACCACGCAGGATGCTTAGACTCGAGAAAAGTACTTGAGAGCTCTACAATTTCTTGGCGATAAACCGGTGTCTTGGCAATCAAAGAAGCGAGATTGTACATCGTGTCATCAACGAAGGCGTAATATGGAGCCATGTCCGCGTGTTGTGCTCAAGTCATTTGGATGAGAACACAACTCAAAGACTATGGTTACGTGTTTTGATGAATCCGATGTCTTTGCGACAATTGGAGTGCCATTGCGATCTCGTGCAACTGGCTTCGAAGACTAAATCAAAGCACATCGATCTACGCTATCATTTCATCAAGGACCCGCGTGGAGCAGGTGCCGTTGAATTATACTTTGTGGAGTACAGAATACCAATTGGCGGATCTTCTCACCAAAGCCTTGCCTACCGCTAGGTTTAATGAGTTGGTCCACCGGTTGGTATGAGGTGTTTGACTCAAGAGGAATTGGATGACCTCTTAAAAGCAGTCTTAAAACACATCAAACACAAAACATCTTTTGTAAATAAATTTTTCAAAACAAAATACAAAAATATAAAATCTTATAAAACAACAAAATATTCTTCTTATCTATAATCTTTCAACATGGCAAGTACATTTTTCCTTCAACACTATAATCTTTCAAAATTGGTATTTTTACGATCAAGTGTTGAGGGAAAAATTTTCATAGCTGTTTCAAAACATCGGTGTACTTGCATGTTTTCATATCTCGGTTGTTTCATTTTACAATGGTGGTGAATATTCTCGTTAAATGACACTCCTCGGACTAAATTTATAACCTTTCATTATTTCTTAAGTCGAGGGGAGTGTCGTCAAGTTTCTTTCCTAGAAATCTTTGTTTGGTAACCAAAATGGAAGTTAAATGGCTTTGTTTGAAAAGGAAAGGTGGAGGGACCAAAAGCATCAAAATGTTAAAGTTAATTTTAATAAATACATTCACCTAACTTCCACTTCACATTTATTACTCTAAACCTAACAAGATCCTATGCCTAAAATTCGTTCAACCTATCCGTGTTTTTGATCATCATCTTGTAAGTGGATTAATGTTTCTAACATGTTTTGAACATTGGTTTTGATTTTCAAATGAATCCAACGGTCAAATCTCTCGATATGGGTGATTTTGTGTTCTTAAACACGGCGTAAGAACACATGATCATGTTATGTGTTTGTGGCTAAAAAGATAATGTCAAAATGTTTTAAAACATCAATGATATGTTTTCTATCCTCATAACAAACCCGAAACATGAATTGATGAATTTTGAAAATTAGGGTTTATGAGTCGAATTGGGTATTTTTGAATGTGAAGTGTTTTGGTCAAAAGATTGTTGGGTTATGCTCTTGTGTTGTTGAATTGATGATTTCCAAGGTTTCTAACCACCCGGATACGAATTGGTTAACAATTTGAAATTAGGGTTTAATGTTCATAACTTTTGGGTATTTTAATTCTCAACAAACTAAGTGTTATAACTTGGCTTATAGACTCTCAACATATCTTAGGACTACCGAATCGGTATGGTGCAAATTCCATGGCTAAAAGTGATACGCGTAAATCTCAACCCTTAGGGTTTTGACCTACGCGTATGACTTTCTACGATAACTGCTCCATAATTGTTCTTGCCATAAATTGTTGTTAAATGAAGTATTGTGTTAATGATACTCGACTTGATGAACTTATTTGGGCTTGCTACGCTTAAACTTGAGAATCAAGGTCAATTGCAACTCTCGCATAAGAAACCTTTCGGCGTCGTTTACCGCAGATGAACTTCAACGAATCGCTTAATGGCGTGTGACGATCTTCACAAATTGGGGATCACACTTTGAAGCCGGTCGTGATGGATTGGCTTATCGGTTGAAGGATATACATGAAAGATTGGGAACCCAAAGCGATGGAACTCTAAGGACGAAGGGATGTGAGAAGGATCATCGAATGATTGATGAAAGGTTGTTCGAAGGGATCGATTCGAGACGATTGGAGAGCTTTGTTGGTGGTCGACCCAGATGAACATTACCGCTTTCAACGCCTGTTTGCACTCTGGAAAATCACCGGACTCCTGGTACTCCTTGAATTGTTTCTTTTCTCTATATTTGGATGCATGATATAATATGTCAATGGCTTGTGCACATACGGATGTACAACCCGCTATTGTCAAGAAAGGACCACGTAGTACGCCTCGGTGCCACAATCCTTATAAAAGGAGCGAAGCTTCTTATTTTTGAGTAAAACCTATCAAACCTTTCATTTCTCAAGGTTTTGCTCAAAAGAACAAGTACTTCCCATATGATTTTCAAAACCTCAACCGTTTATATCACTAGTTGAGGGGAGTATTTGAATTAAAACTTTGTAACTAGGGTTCTCCAAAAGTTATGTACAATTTGATGAAGAAACTTACATTATCTCAAAGAAAAGAATGATAGATATGGGGTTTGGATCACTTTATGAAATGGCGATGGAAGAAATCCGGTTAAAATAGGTCATTTTGTTGTTGACAACTTTATTCCTAGTGAGATGAAGCTTAAGCTTAAGAATAAAGATATTCTAATAACACCGACTTAATTATTTGTTTGGGTGTTCTGTGAGGTATAGATATTCATGACTTGCCTAAGGAAAGGGAGGAGATTTAAGTGAAAGATGGTTTAGGCAATTTCTTTGTTAGGAATCCAACACCTAAGAAGGTTGCTGAAGTGGTTGAGACG
This sequence comes from Chrysanthemum lavandulifolium, assembly GCA_022545495.1. Taxonomy (NCBI): domain Eukaryota; kingdom Viridiplantae; phylum Streptophyta; class Magnoliopsida; order Asterales; family Asteraceae; genus Chrysanthemum; species Chrysanthemum lavandulifolium. Next base: position 177,502,958 of record CM040245.1, on the reverse strand, counting down.
TCTAAAGTTGAAGGAATTTTATTCCGTTTGAACATGTTGGTTTTATTCTCAATTTTTTTGGATTAGGAGGAATGGGTGGGCAATGCGAGACCTCAACAAATTTTGAATTATATACATGAAGATACAAGAATCGAATGTATTGATTGGTGAAATATTTTTCATTGCTTGAATGTCGACAAAGAAACTTGGGTGAGGATGATCCTAGTATCTACTATTGTGGACCTCTGACACTTACGTAAGTGTTCATATCAATACATTATAATTTTTTATAATTTAATTTATACTTTATATCGCTTTTCACATGTGAAAATATAAATAGAATCTATTTTATACTTTATATCGCTTTTCACATGTGATTTATTTTATTATTATTATTTTTTAAACTAATTATTCTTGTTCTATTTTTCGCGACTTATTTATGTGCATTCAACAAAATGTGATTCGTTATGTACCTCATGAAATTCCAACAATCAAATTTTTGAATCTTGATTTGGTTGTTGCATGATTTCAAATTCTAAAAAGAAAGGTATTATTTATAATTGAAAAAATAAAATTGTAATAGCATACACATTGATGTTAAGATCACCTATAAACATGAGTTGATCGTATTGAAAATATTTTGTTTTTGGTATTTTATAATCAATGTAGTAGTAGCTAATATTCATGTGAAGTTACATATTCTTTCTTCACATGTGAAGGATGTTCGACATCCTTTCTTCACATGAAGATACATATTCTTTTCTTCACATGTGAAGGGTGTTTGACAAACTTTAAATTTTAATTAATATTTTCTAGATTAAATGCCAAAATATTTTCTAATATCGGAAGAAAGAAAACTAACAATAGGAACCAGTCTTAGCAGTGAAACCATATAAGTACTATACCCGAAACTATAAACTCGCAATGAGGAACAAAAGCTACTATCAACATCAATGTACTATTACAATTTAGTTTAATTTTATTTGTACTATCTTAATTAGTAAATTTATTTTGTTATTCGTTATATATATTTTTTAATTTTTTAAGCAGTTGGACTCGAAATTGGATAAACTTGATCATAAAGTTGATTTGCTCGAAACAGTTGTTTCGATTTGGAATACCATTTTACCTCATGGTTTTATGAAAATCGGATAATGAAAGGTTGAAAAGATAAAAGCTAAGTTCAACCTTTGTATTAGAAATATTGATCTATATGGAGAAGATATGTCAAGTGTTGTTAGATATGCTAATCAATGGTAAGGAAAAAGATATTGATGGGTTTGAAGTTGATGATGATAACTGGATAGATGACTTAAGAAATTATGGAACAAATGTTGATGATTCTTGGACAAATGAAATAGAGTATTATGAGCTGAAGTGCGATCATCAAAATGAAGAACGATTGAAGACATAGTCAATGATGTGGAAAGAGATGATAACACCGGAGAGTAATCACCAAAATGAAGAACCGATTGAAGACATGGTCAATGATTTGGAAAGAGATGATAACATTTGTTTTCAAACGTTTCAAGTTCCTTTAATAGAAGCGGTGATAAGCGGTGATTGTTTGCAAACATTAAATAATGAAGTAGATAAACTGTTAAATCAAGATGAGTTGAAGCAACCCTCGAAGAAAGTCATATTGATTACGAGATATTGGGGTTTCGGATATTTTAAAAGTGGAAAAGAATATTATTTTTCTGAGATAAAAGTCCAAAGAAGGTTACATTTGCTAAAGACATTGACATTAGGATTTTGGGACTCAAAAACATTTAATCTAAATGAGAATAATTTTGAAGAAGAAAAGTAAAACTTTTGTCATGGTCGTCATGTTTTAGAAATCCGTTTCTTTCATCCCTTATCCACAACATAGTTTGGTTGACAAACCATCTTTTTCTTTGGGTCTGAAATTGAGTTCGATAAAGATGAAATTGAAGATAGAAAGCCGATGATCAATGAAACACCTATTAGGCAAAATCCAAGGCGAGATGTTGGTGTTCTGTTCATGCAAGATCACCGTACAAAATCGGAAGATTTGTCAATTATTCCAATAAAAGCTTGAAGAAAGAGTGGCGATCACGCTTTTATGGCGCTTGATGAGACTAATCCGATGTAATTTTTAAATTTATATCTTTTACTTGTGAAATTTGTTAAAAATTTTAAAAATGATATATATATATTTTGTTTTGGTGATTTGGTATATGATTCTAGTTCAAAGACTTTGTTACTTGATTTTCACTAAGTCATTATCTCTGGTTGAAAGTAAGTGTTATTGAAGGATGGTCGGATATGTTGAACTTCATGGGCGTTACAAATCCCGATAGTCCATCTAGATACTTTTTCAAACCAATTGTTGTAAGTGTTGTTTAATTTTGATTACTTGTTCTTCATACTTTTCACTTGAAGAAAATAATATAGGAATAACTAACTTGCCTAAATCATAGATTATAAGAATCAATATTTTCACTTGTGCAGAAAATAATATAGGAATGAGTTAGTTGTGAAAATCATAGATTATGAGAATATTTGTACCTCAGTTTTGATTATTTGTTATTCAGTGTTGATTTAGAGGTGATTTTTTAAGTTTAGAAATAATATTTTCACTTGTGAAGAAAATCATCTAAGAATGAGTTAGTTGTGTAAATCATAGTTTATGAGAATATTTGTATATCAGTTTTTGATTATTTGTTATCAGTGTTGATTTATAGCTGATTATTTAAGTTTAGAATAAATATTTTCACTTGTGAAGAAAATTATCTAGTTATGAGTTAGTTGCATAAATCAATATTTTTCATTGTTGATTTAAGTGTTGATTTTTATTTCACTTGTGAAAGAAATAAAATATGAATGATTTTTGTTTTTTGTAAAAGACTAATTATGAGAATATTGTTGTTGAGTCTTATCTATAAAGTGCAATTATTGAGTATTATCTTTAATTTGTTATTCAGACGAAGGAATAGTTGATATTTCTACATCATATTTTGAGAAGTATAAGTTTTTGAAGATCTTGTTCTTAGGGTGATTACCAAGTAAAAGGACTTTAGCTTGAAAACTTCAATGTAAATGGCTATTTATTTTTCTATTAGTTTTATTAAATATTCATTTCTAATATTATATGTATTTTTAATTGATATATATATATTTTTTTGAATCGGATATTCTTTCCTATATCTTTGTAGACCACTTCTTTTTGATTTGCTTTGATATAAAGCGAAAAGTTGTAATTATCGACAATTCAATGGTGGATGAAGAAAATGAAAGCGGATATTGTTCATTCGAACTTTTGGTGAGAAAAAATTTAAATATATAATTTTTTTTCTTATTTTTAAAATTTATGTTTATTTTATTTATTTATTTTGGAGACAAAATGTTTGAAAATTTTCACAGACATATACAATACACCAAATATTGATTTTCAATTTCAAAAATTCTGTTGAAAGACTTAAAATGAAGTGGAAGCGTGGATAATTTTTTGATGATGAGTTTTTGATGTCGCATATGAATATGTATTTGAGATACGAGTAAATGGAATACGGTCTTTTTAAAGAAAGTAAGAGCAATGACATTCACATCTCGAGGTTAGTCGGTTCATACGTAATAAAAATGATTGAATGATATATTTATTTTTATAAGATTAAAAGTGTTCATACTTTTTGAATGATATTTTCACTTTTTAATTATTATATAATTTTCACATGTGAAATTTTTATTGATTTTAACTATTGCTATTTCCTTTCTAACGGATCAAAGTTTTGTAAGGATAATTTTGCGGATAATAATAAATCAGGAATAATTTCCTTAAAGAAGTTGCAAAGTATTCTACAATTGAAAAATCGTAAGGAAACAACTTATTAAGCGGCCGTTGAAAATAGAGGAAAAGATTAGGTTTACGAGTTGATGCGAAAATTAGATTTACGGGTTCAAAATGTTTTGAAAGTTAGATTATCCGAACTTAAGCAGTTGTTCAAGGTTTCATCATGCTTAAGATGCTATTATTGTTGTAGACATTTGTTTGACAATATGTTTATCTTTTAACTTTTAAAATTTAATGTTGCATGTTATTTTTATTATTATTCTTTTAAAGTTATGGTAAATTTATTGTTTGAAATAAAATTATACCAAAGAAGACGATGCATATTTGAAAGTAAATTAGCGGAGATAAGATTAAATGCATATTTACATCATGACAAATATGTAAAACCATATACTACTATAACACATAGTAAGAACTATATAATACATAGCAAAAACAGTGCATTAACGGAAAACGATATAACTACTATACCAGTAGGGACTTATATACTAGGCAATGAGAAACCAAAACTAGTACATCGAAAGCAAATATGTAAAGTAGTAACTACTATACCAGCAGAACTATTACATTAGCAACATTAGCAACAATGTACTATTACAACATGAATTTGAGCTAGTCCTTTTGGTGGAATCATTGTTGAGTTGGAAAACATTAATTTTGTTTTCACAGTGAAAATAAATATAGAGTAATAGTAATTGCCTCAAGAAACCTTTATAAAACTTTAGAAAATCATTCATATAATATCTTCATTAATTCTCAAATCTATACATTGACCTTTGTATCTTCAAAGTATCATATTAAAAATGTAAAAATGTACTAACATATCCATTTAGTAATGTCGTATGTCACAAATCATTTTATTTTTATTGTGGTTTATGATAAGTATATGTTAGTATTTGTTACTAGTACGAGTTTTGGACAAATGTCACTTTGCATTATTGATTTTTTTTTTTTTTTTTTTTTGATGAAATTCACCAATACTTTATTATAAGCTTATACTTTGTATTTATTTTATAGATAACGAAAAAAAAGGAACTTATTCAACAAGAAAGTCTACTAGTGGTGATTCTGGTAAAAAACTTTAATCTAATTTTAGTTTCTGTTTTCTATAGATTATAGAAGTTACATAAAACTAATTAATTATTCTGCAGATGAAGAATCATATTTAGATTTTGATAATGTTGTTAGTACAGATTCCGCTAGTGATGATTCTGGTACATAAATTTAGTCTATAATTTTATTTTAATTTAATATATATATTTTTTTAAATTTGCATTATTATGATTTAAATTTTGTTTTTGTTTTTTTGTTTTTTTTTGTTTTGTTTTTTTTTTCGATGAAGATTCGGATTTCAATATGGATAATGTCATTAAAGGTAATATAAATTTTATTCACATGTGATAAACATAAAAGTGAAACTTAAAATCAGCACAAACAAAAACAGTTTTTGAAAAGTTTTTTCAAATTTTTTTTCATCACTTGTGAAGATTCTATTTTACAAAAAATTTCCATACTACAATAACATTTTTTCAGATTATTTTGTCTTGACAGCCTAACACTAAAGCATGCTTTTTTTAGCATAGTTTTCACATGTGAAAATAGTATAACTCATATTTTTAGTATGCATATTGTTAATTTTCACAAGTGAAAATATATTTTATAAATAGTTTTTATTTTATTTTATAGATAAGGCAAAAAAGCAATTGTTGGTAAGAGGAAGACCTAGAAAAACTACGGTGACAATTACGGTAAAAACCTTTAATCTAATTCAATGATTACGCTTTTAATATTGTCATCATTTCATTTTATCATACACTTTTCAATACATTATGTCCTTTGTAATACTTGACATTTAAAAATAAAATAATTTTTTTTCGGATGAAGGTTCGATTACATTTGGATAATGTTGTTAAAGGTAATTTAACATAAACTAATTTTGTTATTTTAAAGTATTTTTTATTGAATTCAAATTAATTATAATAACATTTTATTAAACGTATTTAATATTTACATAATACTTAAAATTATATATCCTTTTAATGCGGTTGCTTGTTCTACACCAAAAAAACCGGTGATTATCTGAAGACCGAAATTTTCCATCAGTTGTTAGTACACATTCTGCTACTGACGATTCTGGTACATAAATTTAATCTATAATTTTATTTTAATTTAATAGATATATTTTTATTTTATTTTTTAATTTTTTTTATAATTATTATTATTATTATTATTATTATTATTATTATTATTATTATTTTCGGATGAAGATTACGATTTCAATATAGATATTTTGTTCTTTTAAATGGTTTTTATTTTATTTTATAGATAAGGCAAAGAAATGTACTCATTCTTCAACTAACCGCTAAGAGAGAAGGCCAAAAAGTCTGTTGGTGATATTTACGGTAAATATTTTTAATCTAATTCCATGATTACGTTTTAGCATAGCCATTATATCATTTTATGATACATTTGCCAACATCCTTATTAATGACCTATTTTTCACATGTGAAAATAGTATAACTCTTATTTTTAGTATGCATATTGTTAATTTTCACAAGTGAAAATATATTTTATTAATATTTTTATTTTATTTTATAGATAAGGCAAGAAAAGGAACCGATTCTTCTACTCTTTGGTAATAGGGAAGACCAAGAAAGATTCGGTAATGATTACGGTAAAAACTAAATCGATTCTATGATTCTTCTTTATTATTGTCATCATTCAATTTTATCACACTCTTTTCCATACATTCTGTTTCTTTCTAGTACTTGACATTGAAAAATAAAATAATTTTTTACGGATGAAGATTGATTTAGATTTGGATAATCTTTGTTAGTACTGATTCCGCTAATGACGATTCAAAAAATGTACTCATTCGTCAACTATTTGGTAAGAGAAAGACCAAAAAGTCTGCTGGTGATAATTCGGTAAATAACTTTAACATCTTTAATATCATTTTATCATACATTTTGCCATACATCCTTATTAACATCTTTCGGTTATTCCTTTTGTTGAAAAAGAACTATTTCCTTTCTACAATAACACTTTTTAGATTATTTTGTGTTGTGACCTAGTTTTCACATGTGAAAACAAGAAACTAATATTTTTAGTATGCATATTGTTAATTTTTCTCAAGTGAAAATATATTTTATTAATATTTTTATTTTATTTTATAGATAAGGCAAGAAAAGGCCCGATTCTTCAACTCTTTGGTAAGAGGGAAGACCTAGAAAGACTCTGGTGATGATTTTGGTAAGAGAAAGAGGAAAAATAAGGACAATGATGATCATTTTAAACCAAAGACAAAAAAAAAGAAAAGTAATAGATAATGATAAAATTCCTTCTATTAGAACAAGGACACACCAATCGCTCTGTTTTCGCAATAAGCATTTTAAATGCTAAAAGGCAAGAGGTTTTGATAGAAATGGGTTTTGGAGGTTTTGTTGAGATGGTGATTCACGATATCCCGGATGTTTAGGATATTATGTTATTTCTAAGTTAGATCTGGAAGTAATGAAATTACCATTAAGTAATGGTTATATAGATGTTCTGAAAGTAAGGTACATGAAGTTCTTGGTATTCCTATAGGAAGAATTTCATTAGATTCCTTGAATGAAAGAAAGGAGATGATCCTTTATCCAAGAATGGTTAAATCAATTTTCTTTTAAGTCTAGGAAGAATGACATCGAATCGAATGATATAACGGATGTTATAGTTTCAACAAATGATTGTGGGAAGTTGTTTAAAATGAATTTTTTGATACTCTTTGCAAATACAATGGGGATGTGTGATACGCAAGGAGCATGTAATTTGAATATTTTGAAGAGTATAAATGATGATGTCCTTGAGAAAGTAGAAAGTGTAAATTGGTGTAAATATATAATAGATTGTTTGGCTCCAAGCATAAAAAAGTGGAATTACAGGTCCAATTACATTTATGACTGTAAGTAATCACTCATTACATATAAATTCATTTATAGCTTATTTCACTTATTTGAATTTATTATTTACGTAAATTTTTTAATTTGTAGCTCTTATATCTTGATTCAACAAGATGTGATCGTTTTCTTGTTTCTCGTCAAAGGCCAGTAATTAAATAATGGAAGACAATTCAAATGAAGTATAGAGAAATTAGAAATCGAGGTGGGTTTTGGATTACTACCGAAACAAGGCGATTTTTATGGATTAGAGTCAAAGGTATTTTTTCTTTAATATATTTTATAATGTAGTCAAAGGAAAACAATACTTTTAAATCACCTCAAAGAATTAGACCAACCCTAGTAGGCGAAGAGATATCTTGAGTAGAAACCTCGGTGTCTCTAAAAAGAAATAGCTATATGCAAACATTTTAACTTTTTATGCATCTTATCACTACCGTGACAAAGGAAGTTCTATCGTGAAACTTGGGGCCCGAATCTCTCAAAACTATGACATCGATAGGCTATGTTATATTTCCTTCGATTAGAAGTTAGAAGTTAGAACCTTTAAGTAATCAAATTAGTATCTTCCATACCTTCATGGTTAACAAACACAATCTTTGATTTTTCGAGATTTTCTTGATTTGGCGAGAGGAAGATGATGATTTGGTAGAGAAAGGAAAGGATTATGGGAGATCATGATATTTCAATGAATGAAACATCAGTCAATTCAGATGATGAAAGTAAATTTAAATCCATCTTATGTAAGGAAAGTAAATTCTGTCACATGTGAAAACTATTTTTTCTTGCTTTATTTTTTTAATAACTTATATTTTTCACATGTGAAATTATCTTTAAATTTTTATTAATGCTAATTTTTTAATTATTAGGGAGATGATCACTGCTTTGAGATATTCCATCATAAAAAAATCCAAGAAGACACACAAGCTGGACCTGAACCTGAACATGAACCTGAACCTGAACCTGAAGAATATCCGCCAAAAGCGATGAATCTGAATGTGAAAAGTTTTAGAATCATTGGTGAGCAAGATTTACCAATTGATTGATTGTGTAGAAGAAATGACAATTTGTTAATGTTGAAAATGTTCACGAAAACAACCTAATAAAGATTTGAAGATTCATGAACTCGAACTGAACAAGCAAAAGATTACGAACTGAACTCGAACACGAACTCGAACACGAACTTGAAGAATATCCGCCAAAAAGAAGTAAAAATGAATGTGAAAAAGTTTTAGAATCTGTTGGTGAGCAAGATTTACCAGTGATTGATTGTGTAGAAGAAATGACAGCTGTTAATGTTGAAAATGTTCCTGAAAAACAACCTAATAAAGATTTGAAGATTCATGAACCTGAACCTGAACCTGAACAAGCAAAAGATTCTGAACCTGAACCTGAACATGAAGAATATCCGCCAAAAAGAAGTAAAACTGAATGTGAAAAAGTTTTAGAATCTGTTGGTGAGCAAGATTTACCGGTGATTGGTTGTGTAGAAGAAATGACAGCTGTTAATGTTGAAAATGTTCCTGAAAAACAACCTAATAAAGATTTGAAGATTCATGAACCTGAACCTGAACCTGAACAAGCAAAAGATTCTGAACCTGAACATGAAGAATATCCGCCAAAAAGAAGTAAAACTGAATGTGAAAAAGTTTTAGAATCTGTTGGTGAGCAAGATTTACCGGGTGATTGATTGTGTAGAAGAAATGACGGTATTAATGTTGAAAATGTTCACGAAAAACAACCTATTAAAGATTTGAAGATTCATGATTATCAAAGAGGTGGAGAAACAGAATGTGCGAAATTTTGGGAATGATTGAAGACTTGGGAGTGATTCAATCTAAAGCTGTAGATGTTCAAGATTCATCAAAAGCGGCGAAGATAAAGATGAAATTAGCAATGAAAACATTCAAGTTGAACCTCAAAATAATTCTACTACTTCCAAAGAAGATCCCTCAAAAAGAGTAAAGCGAAAAGAAGAAGTTTTAGATGTATTTGAAAACAAAGAACAAGCGGATGAAGATTTAGATTCTCAAATACAAGTTTGATTTTACGGTAGATGATCAAGGTTTAGTTTATTCTAAAACTTGATGATTTGTAATTATTATGGTTTGTAATAATATTTATTATTAAAACTTTTTTTTCAATTATTATTTTTGCATATTTCAATTATATTATTTTACAATTTTCAATTATATTATTTTTACAATTTTATTTTCACATGTGAAAAACATAGAATTTTTAATTTTATCACAATTTATAGTATTTTCACATGTGAAAAATATCAATTTAAGTTTTTTTTTTAGTTTTTTTTTTTTTACATTAATAATGTTTATAACAATTAATATTATTTTTATTATATATTTTTTGTGATTTTGGATTTTATGGATGATTTAAATTATCTTTGATGTTGATATATATGATGGACGGATCGTCTTTCTCCTTTTCAAGATAAACACAGAAACCCTAAAAGCCTCTTTCGGAAGATGAGCAAATTGTTGCTAATACATTATTTGCAATGACAGCGCCTAAATGGTAACTTTATTTTAAAAAAACATTAATATTTCAAATTTCCTTTTTATATATTAAATATTGACTATATGCTAATCTTATTTATTTATTTTTTTCAAATATTACAGGGAACCAATATTTAAAAGTGAAAGTGGCCATTGTTTAAATCATATTGATATGGAAACATTAACCCCAAGTTTGGAATTGTCAACGAATGTCATCGATATATGGTCAGAGATTCTCAACGTTTTGGAAATATATAAAGAAGATGATACGTTACCATCCAGATTTTTCTTTAAAATCTCTGTAATTGTAAGTAATTTTGTTATATATTACTATATATATTTATAGTATTTATCATATTTAAAAACAATAATTTCATTATTTATTATCGAGAATCCATCATACTTTATTGAAAAGCATCTTGATCGGAGAAATTACAAGTGTTCACAAAAGAATTAAAGAAAGTTTTAGAAATGATGAAAAGCATCTTATGTCATTGAAAACTTTTGATATGGTATGTTTTTAATTTTTTTTAAAATTCGGTAACTAATGTATAGTTGATATGTAAATTTAACAAAATTTTTAAGCTGCTTTTATTTTTACTGCAACTTTTCTTCCCTGTTTGTCATAAAGGACACATGCATCTTATATGTGTTGATTTCAGAAATGGTTCGTTTAAAGTTATTGACAATAGTGCCAATGGACCTACTTTCAGTAAAAGATATTATGGCATTCCTGAAGAAATTGTAAGTATATTTCTCCCTTTTATTCACATGGAAAATTTTAGATGGAAACATTAGCCGTTTGTTTACACCAATCCTTATCAGATTTCCTAGCAATCATTAAATACTGCTCATCACTAGCGTTATTTTACTATCGTCCCATCTGTTTTTATATATGTTCTTATAATAATTCGTAATAAAATTTTTTTTTTTTCTTTTCTTATTAATTTGTTTTGTAGAAAAAAGTTGTTGTTGCCTATTTAGATCACGTTAAACATCCAAAGTCTGAAGATGTTAGAAATACAAACCCATCAAGGATGCAAATGAAATGGAGGACGAAGAATAATCATGTGGATTGTGGTGTTTTTAATGCTTCATATGGAAATTTATAACGGTTTAAAAATTGGGATTGTGGTCTTTCTTTGAGTCTCAAAAACAAAGTACACAATCGAATTTATTGCGATCAAGATTTGTCGAAGATTTTATTATCGACTGAATTTGTTAAAGAATAAGTTTTTGAAGTTGGTTCAAGAATTTGAGGATAAATCAAGATGAAAGGAGGAAGATGATTCTATATGCTATTGCTAATAGGGATGTACGAGAAAAAATGATTGAAGCTTAGAGGAAAATGATTTCGATATATTGGCCAAAATGTTTCAAATTACATTTATAGATTACAACATATAATTTTTACATAAGGTTATATTTTATTGTTTTATAGTTAACAATGACATATATTTTTAATAAATTTAGCTTATAAAGATTATGCGAAAATGCTAGGCGAAGTTGAAATATTATGAAATGTCAAGTAACCTCTATCTGTAAAGTATGCTGTATCTGTAAAGATTATGCAGAAAATGCTAGAACTGAAGTTGGAAGTTCCTGCTGATTGTTATCCTTCTTTGCTCATAATCACCAACATCATATAGGCATGGGTGTAGACATTGTTAAAGCTTAGGAGATGGCTATGTACAATAATTTGTAGTTTAATATATAGTTCTTTAGTTAGTTTGAAAAATTAAAGATACTTAAGTTTTGATTTTTAAATACTTTTTTTTCACATGTGAAAAAGTCATTCAAATCTTTGTATATTAAATAATATTCATATTTTAATCAAAAAAAAATTATAATTGACATTATATATTATTGTTATTGTAGATGCTACTTCTAAAGCCATTGAATGCAGTGATTATGGTATTTTATCTTTACTTTAGTTTATATATTTTTATTATATTATTCTACTGAAGTTATATTTATTTTATAGTTAAACACGAAAGACAAATGGCATGGACCTCATCTTTTTTATTTAAATAAATGGAAACAATTGAGTGTGATGTTTCAAAGTATCTTGAAGCTTCTAACACACTTCCGTAAAGGTAAGAAAATATTTCAAATCAATAGATTATTATATTATCCGAGTAAGGCCACTATTATCATTCTATTTAATTTCCCAAAATGTTTGAATTTTTCGATCGGTGAATACACTCTTCCGGTTTTCGATATTGTAATAATGTAAAAAGCAGGTAAATTAATATACATTTTTTTAATTCTTAAGCATTTATAATGATAAAGGTGAATTAACTTATACTTTAATTAAACAATTGAAATAACGATGATGATAAGGACGTCAATGATGATAAGGAGGTTATTTTAATTTCATCGGGTTAGCTTATACCTTTGTATGTTTATTTTAAACAAATTATATGAGTAAAATTTCATCAATATTGAATTTTCATAAGTGAAAATATTCAAAAACTTTAAAATATTTTATTTTTACATGAGAAAATATTCTAAAAGTTGAACTTTTCAAGTAAAAATATACTAAAATATTTTATTAAATTATTAAATATATATATTTTTTTTTTATGTTTTTTAGGTGAAGATTGTTCAGATCATTCCTCATCATGAAGAAGGAAGGCAATTTCAGGTCCCCATATTGCATGTTTGTAAGCATGATATGGATAACCGAAGTTTTATGTGTTGAAATTATGTAATGTTGTGGATAATTAAGATTATATGACTTTTTAGAACATCATGTGGTATTCTATGTAGTATATTCTGTATGTTTTAGGTGAACATTTTATGTTTTTAATTATGTTATGTTGATGGTATTCATATATTAGGTTTTTATTAATACTGATGCGGCATATGTTTTGATATCTTCAAACAACCTATAAAACCAATGTAAAAGCTTTATGTGATCAAGTTCACATTTTACAATCTATTAAACACTTTCATGATATACTACCAACAGACATTTTACTATCTATTAAAAGAAACACGAAAACAACTATTTCAAACTCCACCAAATAAGGCGAGAATCCTTAAAGGGCCGGGATCGATCAAGGCGGTTGAATATTCATCAAATAAAGCGAAAGTAATTCACCACTTACAACCACAATTCTTGAAGCCGAATTGCTATTTTTGAAATTGAAGAGTAAACACCATATTATATGTTTTCTATAAGTCTAATTTTCAAGGTATTTTCTCTTAAATTTCTAACATCGGACTTGAAAATTCAAATGGAAACAAAATATGATATTCAGTTCGGTTCACGGGTCCTAAAATATGACTTTATTTCAACCGTGTATACCATTCAAAAATATTTTGGGCTTTAGTTTTGTTGGACAAATAATTTTATATCTTATTACCAGTCTTAAATGAGCCCATGGCCCAAAACGACAAAGTTTGTTGACGTTGAATTAGTATTTAGATAAATATCTTCTATACACTCTCTCTCTCTCTTATTTTATTCCATATATTATATTTCACAATAACCACCTTTCAAACTCTCTCTCTTATTTTATTCGGATGAATTAGGATTTAGATAAATATCTTCTAAACACTCTCTCTCTTATTTTACACACTCTCTCTACACACTCTTCCAAACTCATGAGACGATAAATCTATCATAGGTATGTTATATTGTTATGATAATAAATATATCAATTTCTTATTAAAATCGGTCTATATATAAGATTAACAATTAATATATTTTGTTTTCCTAAATCGATTGTGTGCTCGAAGAGAAATTCAACAGACGTTTATAATCTCTCAAGAAGATGAAACCTAAAAGTGTTAAAGGTAATTTTATAATATTTATTACCTTAATATTTTTACTGTTTATGTATAAACATTTAAGCGATTATTTCATGTATTTTATTTTAGATCCGATGAATTAGTATTTTATTTTGAGATCACTGTATTTTGTGTTCGTATATCTTTTATTAGTTGTGTGATTGTAAAATATAAATATTATTTAGATCTGACTGAATTATGTTTGTATATGTTAGATATTAGTTGTGTGATTGTAATTTGTGTTGTTAAAATTTAAATATTAGTACTATTAGAATGATTTTATTGAATATGACGGAATTATGTTAGATTTACATTTTGTGTTGATCTGGTGCTAGTTTAGGTTTTTATGAATATATAAATCGACGATAGTTATGATATGGATGCAAATTGGCGTTAATTGGCTTTTATTGCTTTTTTGATTACATTATGATATTTTAAAATTGTTTAATATAGTAACTGTGTTTGTTTTTTTCGTAACAATATTTAACTATATCTAGAAATTACTTAGTTTCAAAAAGAGCGGTTTAAAAAATTCTTCTGTGTGTGTAGTTTTGGAGACTTGGACTCTGACTTCTGTGTTTCTGCTGATTGTTTAAAAATTTTCACATGTGAAAAAAAATCATTTGTACATTTTTATTAATCATTTATTATACTAGAGACTAAACTGTTGAATTTTGTTTATCTATCGCCTAAGGATTTTATTTTCCAAGTAGTGTGTGTAGCTTTGGAAACTTGGAATCGACTTACGTGTTTATGTTGATAGTTTATCTGAGTCTATTATTGAATAATCATTAATATTTTAGAAAAGTTCCATTTAAAATTTTCACATGTGAAAAACATTTTTTGTACATTTTATAAATCATTTATTATACTAGAGGCGATTATCTATCGCCTAAGGATTTGATTTTCCGATAATGAGATTATTTTTATTTCTATTTGTTGTATATTAGTTGATTAAATAATCGTTTATATGTTTAGAAAAATTCCATTTAAAAATTTTCACATTTGAAAAAAATCATTTGTACATTTTATGAATTATTTATTATACTAGAGACTAAACTGTTGAATTTTGTTTATCTATCGCCTAAGGATTTGATTTTCCAAAGTAGTATTAGAAGAAAGGGAAAGACTAAAACATCTAATTCTAAAGCAAGCGAAAAACTATTTTCGAAGATTACGGAAAAAGAAGGAAAACAACTACGATTTAGTGGGATGCGGAAGAAACCACTCCAAGCATTTGATTTAAAAGATCTGTTTAGTAATGAGAAATTAAAAGATGCTAGGATTGTTTCATATAGGAGAATTTCTTGTAATTCAGAGGAGGAAGATGAAGATGATAAAAAAAATGATAAATCTAAAAAGAGAAAGAGGAGGAACAATGTTTCAAAAAAGTACAAAGTTCTTGATGAAGATTTTCTTGAGCAGATTGAGCTGCAAGTTGAAGTTAACAAGGTTAAGAAGAAGATTAAAGTTTGTGGTGAAGAAAATTGTTTGGATGAAGATGAATGGTTGTCTATTAGAACTAGGGGTTCTCCAAAAGTTATGTACAATTTGATGAAGAAACTTACATTATCTCAAAGAAAAGAATTGATAGATATGGGGTTTGGATCACTTTATGAAATGGCGATGGAAGAAATCCCGGTTAAAATAGGTCATTTTGTTGTTGACAACTTTATTCCTAGTGAGATGAAGCTTAAGCTTAAGAATAAAGATATTCTAATAACACCGACTTAATTCATTGTTTTGGGTGTTCTGTTGGAGGTATAGATATTCATGACTTGCCTAAGGAAAGGGAGGAGATTTAAGTGAAAGATGGTTTAGGCAATTTCTTTGTTAGGAATCCAACACCTAAGAAGGTTGCTGAAGTGGTTGAGACGTCTAAAGTTGAAGGAATTTTATTCCGTTTGAACATGCTGGTTTTATTCTCAATTTTTTTGGATTAGGAGGAATGGGTGGGCAATGCAGACCTCAACAAATTTTGAATTATATACATGAAGATACAAGAATCGAATGTATTGATTGGTGCAAATATGTTTTCGACTGCTTGAATGTCAGCAAAGAAACTTGGGTGAGGGATGATCCTAGTATCTACTATTGTGGACCTCTGACAGCACTTACTGTAAGTGTTCATATCAATACATTATAATTTTTTTATAATTTAATTTATACTTTATATCAGTTTTCACATGTGAAAATATAAATAGAATCTATTTTATACTTTATATCGCTTTTTCACATGTGATTTATTTTATTATTATTATTTTTTGAAACTAATTATTCTTGTTCTATTTTTGCGACTTATTTATGTGCATTCAACAAAATGTGATTCGATACATGTACCTCATGAAATTCCAACAATCAAATTTTGAGTCTTGATTTGATTAAAAGAGGCAAATTTTTGAAATTCAGAATGGCGGATTTGGGATTGTTGATATAAATCAAGATGATTTCAACGACAGCGATTCTACAAAAAGAAAGGTATTATTTTATAATTGAAAAAATAAAAAGAAAGGTATTATTTTATAATTGAAAAAATAAAATTGTAATAGCATACATTGATGTTAAGATCACCTATAAACATGAGTTGATCGTATTGAAAATATTTTGTTTTTTTGGTATTTTATAATCAATGTAGTAGTAGCTAATATTCACATGTGAAGTTACATATTCTTTCTTCACATGTGAAGGATGTTCGACATCCTTTCTTCACATGTGAAGATACATATTCTTTTCTTCACATGTGAAGGGTGTTTGACAAACTTTAAATTTTAATTAATATTTTTCTAGATTAAATGCCAAAATATTTTCTAATATCAGAAGAAAGAAAACTAACAATAGGAACCAGTCTTAACAGCAGAAACCATATAAGTACTATACCACAGCAACTATAAACCTGACAGCAGGAACAAAAGCTACTACATCAGCATCAATGTACTATTACAATTTAGTTTAATTTTATTTGTACTATCTTAATTAGTAGAATTTATTTTGTTATTCGTTATATATATTTTTTTAATTTTTTAAACAGTTGGACTCAGAATTGGATAAACTTGATCATAAAGTTGATTTGCTCGAAACAGTTGTTTCTGATTTGGAATACCATTTTACCTCATGGTTTTATGAAAATCCAGATAATGAAAGGTTGAAAAGATAAAGCTAAGTTCAACCTTTGTATTAGAAATATTGATCTATATGGAGAAGATATGTCAAGAAGTGTTGTTAGATATGCTAATCAATCGGTAAGGAAAAAGATATTGATGGGTTTGAAGTTGATGATGATAACCGGATAGATGACTTAAGAAATTATGGAACAAATGTTGATGATTCTTGGACAAATGAAATAGAGTATTATGAAGCTGAGAGTGCGTCATCAAATGAAGAACCGATTGAAGACATAGTCAATGATGTGGAAAGAGATGATAACACTGGAGAGTGCAATCACCAAAATGAAGAACCAGTTGAAGACATGGTCAATGATTTGGAAAGAGATGATAACATTTGTTTTCAAACGTTTCAAGTTCCTTTAATAGAAACTGGTGATAAGCAACTGACTGATTGTTTGCAAACATTAAATAATGAAGTAGATAAACTGTTAAATCAAGATGAGTTGAAGCAACCTACTGAAGAAAGTCATATTGATTCTGAGATATTTGGGGTTTCGGATATTTTAAAAGAAGTGGAAAAGAATATTATTTTTTCTCTAGATAAAAGTCCAAAGAAGGTTACATTTGCTAAAGACATTGACATTAGGATTTTTGGGACTCCAAAAACATTTAATCTAAATGAGAATAATTTTGAAGAAGAAAAGAAAGTAAAACTTTTGTCATGGTCGTCATGTTTTAGAAATCCGTTTTCTGTTTCATCCCCTTATCCACAACATAGTTTGGTCGACAAACCATCTTTTTCTTTGGGTCCTGAAATTGAGTTCGATAAAGATGAAATTGAAGATAGAAAGCCAGTGATCAATGAAACACCTATTAGGCAAAATCCAAGACGAGATGTTGGTGTTCCTGTTCATGCAAGATCACCGTACAAAATCGGGAAGATTTGTCCAATTATTCCAATAAAAGCTTGAAGAAAGAGTGGGCGATACGCTTTTATGGCGCTTGATGAGACTAATCCGATGTAATTTTAAATTTATATCTTTTTACTTGTGAAATTTGTTAAAAATTTTAAAAAATGATATATATATATTTGTTTTGCAGTGATTTGGTATATGATTCTAGTTCATCCAAGACTTTGTTACTTCGATTTTCACTAGAGTCATTATCTCCTGGGCTGAAAGTAGAAGAAAGTGTTATTGAAGGATGGTCGGATATGTTGAACTTCATGGAGCGTTACAAATCCCCCGATAGTCCATCTAGATACTTTTTCAAACCAATTGTTGTAAGTGTTGTTTAATTTTGATTACTTGTTCTTCAATACTTTTCACTTGTGAAGAAAATAATATAGGAATAACTAACTTGCCTAAATCATAGATTATAAGAATCAATATTTTCACTTGTGCAGAAAATAATATAGGAATGAGTTAGTTGTGAAAATCATAGATTATGAGAATATTTGTACCTCAGTTTTGATTATTTGTTATTCAGTGTTGATTTAGAGGTGATTTTTTAAGTTTAGAAATAATATTTTCACTTGTGAAGAAAATCATCTAAGAATGAGTTAGTTGTGTAAATCATAGTTTATGAGAATATTTGTATATCAGTTTTTGATTATTTGTTATCAGTGTTGATTTATAGCTGATTATTTAAGTTTAGAATAAATATTTTCACTTGTGAAGAAAATTATCTAGTTATGAGTTAGTTGCATAAATCAATATTTTTCATTGTTGATTTAAGTGTTGATTTTTATTTCACTTGTGAAAGAAATAAAATATGAATGATTTTTGTTTTTTGTAAAAGACTAATTATGAGAATATTGTTGTTCAGTCTTATCTATAAAGTGCAATTATTGAGTATTATCTTTAATTTGTTATTCAGACGAAGGGAATAGTTGATATTTCTACATCATATTTTGAGAAGTATAAGTTTTTTGAAGATACTGTTCTTAGGATGATTACCAAGTAAAAGGACTTTAGCAAATGAAAACTTCAACTGTAATGGCTATTTATTTTTCTATTAGTTTTATTAAATATTCATTTTCTAATATTATATGTATTTTAATTGATATATATATATTTTTTTTGAATCGGATATTCTTTCCTATATCTTTGTAGACCACTTCTTTTGATTTGCTTTGATATAAAGAAACGAAAAGTTGTAATTATCGACAATTCAATGGTGGATGAAGAAAATGAGAGCAGATATTGTTCAGTTCCAGAACTTTTGGTGAGAAAAAATTTAAATATGTATAATTTTTTTTTTCTTATTTTTTTTAAAAATTTATGTTTATTTTATTTATTTTTTATTTTGCAGACAAAAATGTTTGAAAATTTTCACAGCATATACAATACACCAAATATTGGATTTTCAATTTCAAAAAGTTACCGCTGAAAGACTTAAAATGAAGTGGAGAACTGTGGATAATTTTTTGATGATGGAGTTTTTGATGTCGCATATGAATATGTATTTGAGAATCAGAGTAAATGGAATACGGTCTTTTAAAGAAAGTAAGGAATGCAGACAAGCAACTTCACATGCTCGAGTTAGTCGGTTCATACGTAATAAAAATGATTGAATGATATATTTATTTTTATAAGATTAAAAGTGTTCATACAGACTTTTTGAATGATATTTTCACTTTTTAATTATTATATAATTTTCACATGTGAAATTTTTATTGATTTTAACTATTGCTATTTCCTTTCTAACGGATCAAAGTTTCTTTAAGGATAATTTTGGCGAGATAATAATAAATGCAGGAATAATTTCCTTAAAGAAGTTGCAAAGTATTCTACAATTGAAAAATCAAGAAGAAACAACTTATTGAAGCGGCCGTTGAAAATAGAGGAAAAGATTAGGTTTCGAGTTGATCGAAAATTAGATTTACGGGTTCAAAATGTTTTGAAAGTTAGATTATCCGAACTTAAGCAGTTGTTCAAGGTTTCATCATGCTTAAGATGCTATTATTGTTGTAGACATTTGTTTGACAATATGTTTATCTTTTAACTTTTAAAATTTAATGTTGCATGTTATTTTTATTATTATTCTTTTAAAGTTATGGTAAATTTATTGTTTGAAATAAAATTATACCAAAGAAGACCGATAAATGCATATTTGAAAGTAAATTGATGAGATAAGATTAAATGCATATTTACATCATGACAAATATGTAAAACCGTATACCTACTATATAACACATAGTAAGAACTATATAATACATAGCAAAAACAATCGCATTAACAAAAAAAACGATATAACTACTATACCAAAGGGACTTATATACTAGACAATGAGAAACCAAAACTAGTACATCGAAAGCAAATATGTAAACCGTATAACTACTATACCAAGAAGAACTATTACATTAGCAACATTAGCAACAATGTACTATTACAACATGAATTTGAGCTAGTCCTTTTGGTGGAATCATTGTTGAGTTGGAAAACATTAATTTTGTTTTCACAAGTGAAAATAAATATAGAGTAATAGTAATTGCCTCAAGAAACCACCGTTTATAAAACTTTAGAAAATCATTCATATAATATCTTCATTAATTCTCAAATCTATACATTGACCTTTGTATCTTCAAAGTATCATATTAAAATGTAAAAATGTACTAACATATCCATTTAAGAATGTCGTAATGCAAATCATTTTATTATCAATCATCGTGCCTTTGTTGAATCACTATCTATCACAACTTCATTCTCTTTTCTTTTGCAGTTCCTACTGTTAGCCTTGATTATTTTTATTAGAAGTGATGGTCATTCACGATTAGGAACTTTGTAATGTGTGTTAGATATCGTGATAGAATAGTCAACGGGCTCGTGGATTGGGCTAAGCTAATTGGGCATTAGTTAAGTTAAGCTAGCCTTGTCTAGTTCGTGTAACCCAAGCCCAATCCAAGTCCATCTCAAGGCCCATGGCCAAGCTTTAGGGCAACAAACCTCTTGTACTATAAATACCCTCAAAGTCTCATTTGAGGGTGTGCTTGAGTGTGTGTGTGTGTGTATTTTCTCTCTCAAGGAATATACAACTTATTGTTTGCATATCTTATCCTCACATCATACACGGATTCTATATTCAAGTCACCATATCTTCTTAATCTTTTCTTTCTTTTACGCATATGTTTGTGTTGGGTTTCACGAGTTCCACGCATAACTTTGGTTAACGTGGGTATTACGTGATAAGGTTGATATATAGTAGTGGTCCTACAATTGGTATCAATCGCCTAACAATGGTTTAGGAGTGTTTGTGGTTGTTTTGAAGTGTTGGTACTGTTACGCGTATAAGCTCACGTTAGTCAATATTGTGACGCTTAAAGCTTTAATTTTTGCACTCAAAAATTCAAGATTCTTGTGGTTTAAGGTTTATTTGGTGCTAAAGTTTCGTTTTTGCAAAAGTTCCAAGTTTTACGTGTTTTCTTCATTTTAAGCTCGTTTTTGTTCGTTGGTCATTTCTACTCGTAACTTTTCTAGCCACTTTGGGTGAAAAGGTCACCATTTTGGGTTATTCGAGTGTTTTTAAGGCTTTTACGTGCAAAAGAAATCATTTGAATCGTTGGAAATTTCTTACAGTAGAAGTCAAAAGTCAAAACCTAGTTTTCTACTCGTAACTTTTCTAAGCACTTTGGGTGAAAAGGTCAACATTTTGGGTTATTCGAGTGTTTTAAGGATATATGTGCAAGCGAAATTGTTTGAATCGTTGGAAATTTTTTACGAGTAGGTCAAAACCCTAGTTCTACTCGTAAGAAAGTCAACTACTCATAAGGTTCTACTCGTAACTTTTTGGTGAAGATTCTTCATGCTATAACGGTGACTCAGTGCTTCCCTCACTTGAATAAGTGTGTGGAACACTTCGACTTGTGGATATCTTTTACGCTGTGACAGTGTAAAGGATTTTTGGTTTTTAACCTAAGTTTACGCATAAGCATAAACTCTTACGAGTAGAACTCTACGCATAAGATCACACTTACGCGTAAGGTTTTACGACTAAGTTTTTTTGTTTACGCATAAGCCTAAGGTTACGCGTAAGATACTTTCTCGCCTAAGGAATCCTCGCCTAAGCTTCCTCGCGCATAAGATCCTCGCCTAACCATATCCTACTCGTAACCATATCCTACTCGTAACTTTTGTTCTCTACGCCTAAGCCCATATCCTACTCGTAACTTCTTGGTCTAAGCCTAAGCTCTTTCTACGCATAAGGTTTAAAAAAAAAATAAATAAATAAAAAAATAAATAAATAAATAAATAAATAAATTTTTGGACCCAAATTCAAATTTTTTAAATTTTTAAATTTTTGAGGAGACTAAACGTTCAATTTTTACGCGAGATTCAAATTTTGGTTTAACTGTGAAAATTTTGGTCAAAAATTCAAATTTTTGGACCCAAATTCAAATTTTTTAGGTCAAATTTGGCGTCAAAATTGTCATAACTCAAAATTTTCATACGTCCTTAGAATTGATTTTTATAGTGAATTTCAAATTTTGGGCGAAAATTTTTAAGAACCGAGTTCTGAGTACGACTTTCGGAAACACCTCAATGAGCTTAATCTTCATCAACCACAACTCCTTTATCGTTGAATCGATCCTACATCAACTTTATCGATCATACCTTCATCAATGGCAACTCAACAAGACATTCATGCAGCGGGTGCGAAAACCGACCTCCTATGTTGGCAAAGGTGGTTATCTTCAATGGACAAGTCGAATGCCGTTACATAAAGACCAAACCTAATGGCAAACTCATGATTAAATCCATTCGGGATGGACCCTTCAAGCCTCGACAAGTCCATGTCCACGAAATGCGGATGCAACACCTCCCATCCCACCATCCTCTCATCTTCAAACCGAATCGGAATACATCAAGAGGATCGAAACAAGTCGATGAGATGACATGGCAATTCATATTATCCAACTGGGTTTACCAATAGACATCTTTGTTGCGGTAGAGCGGTTGTGGCTGCTTCGATATGTGGGAGCGTGTTAGACGGCTATGTTATGGAGCGAAATTGGTAAACAAGACATGGAGAACAAGTTGCTAGCCGAATGGGAAAAGTTTACATCTACACCGAGAATCCATTGAATCCTACTATGGAAGGTTTTGCACTTTGATGAATGAGCTTATCGAAACAAGTTGGCACCGAACAATCGTTCAAAACATCAAGTTCTGAATAATCTTCCGAAGAATGGGGACGATATGTAACTATTGTCAACCAAACAAAAGACTTACATCGGGTAAACTTTGATCAACTCAACGATTTTTGAAACAAAACCAAGTCAAGCGAATGAAGTCGGGAAAGAAAGATTGGCAAAGAATCATGATCCATTGGCTTTTATTGCAAAGACTCAACCTTCGATTAATACACAACAACAAGCTTCATCATCTTCCACCAACAACAACTTGCAAAGAATACATTCCACAACCTCAACAACAATTCTATCCACAAGAACAACAAGTCATTCAACAACCGTATCCACAATACCGAGAACAAGGAATCACCGATCCGAAGGCGAAGTAAAGCGACCTTACAGCGTATTTTCTTTATTGGATAAAGCATTTAGCGATCGCATGGTAATCGAGCGGTTCCGTATTAGGTAATCGGTTGGGTCGAATGTTGGAAATCGATGGGACGAGAATGTTGGGAATAGAGCGATGGGTAATCGAATGGCAATGTTGCGGCTCGATCGTTGGGAATTATGGAGATGGACATCAAGGGGTCGATTGTGAATCGAATATGGGATATCAAAATGGGAATAAGCTGTTTTATGACTTCATTCGAATGCTACCTCCGAACCTCAAAGACAAGATTCAGGATCTAGTGTCATACCAATGACAAAGCTTGAAAAGATCCATTACATGTTGATGTTAGCGGAAAAGAAGAGTTGGGAATTGAGTTGTTGCCGAGGAAATAAAATTGGTACCCAAAATGGGAAGATAAAGCAAGCGATCATCGCAACCTCGATCACACAATCAATCAACAGCCACAACATCAAACGGTACTTATGACACAACTCACATCTACGACACGATTCACTCAATGAGGTACCACATTCGTTTACTCATGAGAAGCCACATTACATGTCTCCGAACCTTATTATGACACATATGTAGGAGAGCAAGTTAATAGCAATGTTAACTCGAAACTCCATATATGGATCCTAATGGAGGTCAAGTGATACAGAATGGTGCTAATGATGAGGAAACTCGTGCTTATTTTGAATCATTAATCAATCAATGTGGCATTGAAGTTGAGAAAGTAAGAACGGTCAATCGCGAGGTTAAGGCCGCGAATAAAAATTGACCGAGCTTGAGAGTTACAAGGAGCACGCCAAAGCCTTTGAATTTCATACAAACAAACTTTCGAATTAGAAATTGGTTATCGAGATTCTGTTTTAAGAGAACAACAATTGCAACTCAAGTATGACACACTTGATGTGAATCAATTTGAAAATAAAATCTTTAAACAAGGAAATTTCGATCTAAACAACCAACTTTCTAAACAAAAACACATTTTCGATCTTGAAAAGAAAAGCAGTTGATTCTTGATTTTCAAAACGAGAAGATTCTCTTCTTGATGAGATTCTGGACAAAATGAAATGATCAAAAATTGGACAATTTACTTCTTACAACGGGTCATTCCGCTAAGACAAACAAAATGCTTTCTAATCAAGTAAATCCGATTTTTCACACATCTCACAAAATGGCTCTTGGTAACTCACCTCCTTGTTTTCTCAAGAAAGCTCGAAATCTCGAGAATGTGTTGCACAATGGAAAACCATTGCATGAACCCATAATTGTGCATGATTCGCTTGAAACGTTGGAACTATCTGAGGAGAGTAGATCAAAAATGAAACAAAAACATCCGGAAATAAAACCTATTGATTATAACAAATGGAACAAAATTAATGGTATTTCGTTTGTTTCTCATAAAGAACAATCAACGTTTTCCACCACACCAAGTGTTTCAAACAAAGTGTCAACATCTGTTTCAAAATCAGTTTCAACACCAGTAGTTGTCTCAAAATCTTTTTCGAAAATCGAACAAATGTCTTCAAACAATCCTTTTAACACAAGTGAGACTAGAAGCATTTTAGATGACGTTAAAACTAGAATTGGGTATCTTCAAGAGATCATAAAACTAAAACCAATATTACTACAAACATCCGGTTTAATAGTTTTGATAATGAGCAGAAAAAGTTTTTGAAACTCTAATTGCCCCTCGGTGAATGCCATCGGTGCAAGGGTAATTCATGTTGAACAAGCACTTTTGAAAGAAACAATGACTTTGTCAAGGACCATAAATCCACGGTAAAGCAAGCTAATGAAAGTTTTGAACACATCAAAGTTTTGGAAAATCTAAATGATTCTCTCTTGAAGATGTTATGACTACCGATATCATGTCCATTATCTTACAAACATATTACATTGAAGATTATGAAAGACTCGATCGAGACCTCAAAATTGTTTCTAAATATGAAAATGCTCTTGCAAAACTTGAAAAAAAACGTGTCCTATTTCAAACAACTTGATCGAAAATCGAGGAATGCAAGTATGACAAAGCTGTCATATGAGCGTGCCTACAAGGACATGCAAGAGCAAAATGATCTTTTGAGAGCTCAATTGGAATGTCTAAACGGGAAGGTGTGGATACTAAGATTGCAAAACCATTGACTAAGGAGAAGGAAAATGTTGCAAAACCGGTTCTCAAACCAAAATGTCTATTTCTATGCCTCCTCAAAAGTCAATGAGAAAAAGATTTGTCAAAACCAGTCACTCCACCTCCTTGCAAAGGCAAAATGAAAAGATTGTTAAAAAGGAAAAGCGATTCTTTGAAACACCAAAGTGATTACACCTAGCCTTTCTAGGAATAGTACACGAATGTGACCAAAATCCGATTAAAGAATCATCGGTTCTAACAACATGGTCAACAATCACTATCTAGAAGATGCTAGGAAAAGGCACAGCTCGAAAAGGCGAATTCTAGGTACATCATCTAGGGTGATGAATTGACAGATTTCCGAGCACCGCTAGTAGTAGTAAACCATTACCTAGGAACACTCTACAAAAGACTAGGGATTGGCTTGCATCTAAGAGTAGTTGCGAAAAGAAAATGCTATGCCCGTAGAAAACAACACTAGGAATTCTAAGTCTTTTCGAACAAGAATCAATTTCAAAAGATGTAGTGACAAAGTTAAAGTTCTTTGTTTTAAACAAGAATATTGAATTTATACGTACTACATGTAAAAATGTATCTTTTCATTAATCATGATGCATGTGTCTTACAATATCTCAAGAAAGATAATTCTCGTGCCAAGGCACAATCCACTAAGACACCAAATAGAAACAAACCCGTTGCCAAGATGAACATTAAAAGGAAACCTAATAGGTGGATCTCTTGAGACGTAGTTTTCAAAAATGAGTCTTCCATGAATCGATAAGAAAACAACTCCTAGGTCTTAGGTGGATTCCACGGAAAGATTTTGATACTCGCACCAACACGGATAATAGTGAAACTCATCATGTTAAGGAAGTCGAATCCACTACAACCGTTGATAGTGATCACCCTCGCCGTGAGGAAACATGTACTTCTAACATCGTTATTTGTGAAAATTCTTCTTACGTGGATGCGGTACTTGTAAAAGTGTTGAAGGTTCTTATACCCGTGTGGTAAAGAAGAACTTTATGCCAATTTCGCATGTGGAAATCCTTTTCTACTTCCACTCTTAACTCCACTTTTACTTGTCCCAACTTAATTTCTCTTTCTTCAAATCTTCTTTGTAAATATTCTTTGAAAACAAAATACAAAATTTGAAAAACCAACAAAAGCAAAATATAAAAATATAAAACTTTCAAAATACAAAACAATAGAAAATCAAAAATCCAAAATATTCTTCTCACGACATGTCTCTCGTATAATCGATATTACATGCGTTTCTAGAAATGTCATTCAACAATGATACGGGCATGTACGGATGCTTGAGCGAGAGTTCTTTAATTGTTTTCTAAAACATGTCGTTTCTCAAAATTTCTTCAATAATGGCTTTCGTATACTTGATGAAACCCGGACTTCAAATTAACGACTTCGAACACATCGATTCGGGACCCGCGCTTCAAAGAAAGGAAAGTGCTTATCAAAATCAAAGGCTTTAAATATTTTTTTCAAGCGCTATTCCTAAAATCATAATGGCTTGTAAGTATTTCAGCTTGCAACCCGATCTTTAAAGAAAGGAAAGTGCTACGCAAAATCGATTTTCATAAATATCGAGCATTTATCCTAAAACAAATGAAGATATTTTTTCTTGCGTACCATTGATTCGAAAATTTTCAAAAAGATTTTTCAAAATCTCTCACACTTGGTACCAAGATAACTCCCTCTAAACCCTTAATTGATTCTAAATTTTCTGTATGAAAAATGTGCTTTCTTTAAGGGGGAGTATTAAACTAAAATTGTTCCTAAATTCATGCTAAATCGGTTTCTCCAAATGTTTTGAAAAACATATCTTTTAATCATTTTGTTTCAAAACATCATGGATATGCTATTTTTGAGGGAGAAACGTGATTAAAATGTGATCAAAAGGTTTAATGATCGTTCTTTGAATCTCATAATGAGCTCGACTCGAGACGGAACCAATGAACCGACGAGCAATCATGTACCATCTCGAAACTTTCTATGACTTGACCAGACGGGTAATAATTTCAAGCTAGTTCTCTAGTGATGTAAGCGTGTCTCGAATCGGTCTTGTTCATTTAAAGTCGATCAATTCAAAAGTGCGAACTCTACCCTCTATGTGCGATTTACATCAAAACTTATAAGCACATGTGAAGGGGAGTGTTTACGAAAATACAAAACTCATGGAGTGTTGCAAACATGTTTTCTATCATAAACACTCTGAGAGATTTTCAAGAAAAATGGTTTATGGCAACAATAGGACGATCATGGGTTATAAGGTGACTAAGAATAGGAAATTAGTCCTATGATCCGCCAGAGCGGAGGGATCTACCCAAGGACATCACAAATAGTTAGTATTAGAAGTCCTTAGGTATGATTGAAAAAGGAGTAATGTGAGAAAGGAGAAAGAAGGGTTGAAGAATTAAAAGAAATGTAAAAGAAAGGGTGAAAAGAAATAGCCCTCCATATTCAACCTTAGGGCGAAACCGGGTTCAATTCATACGCTACTAGTTGTCACTAGTTGACACTGGTATTGAAGACAAAGGCGTCATGGACCCGTGACGACCTGCACTAAACCTTCTAGCCACTCAATTCCTCTCAAAAGGATTTGTTTCATTCTCGGGGAACCACGCATAATCTATCGACTTTCTCTTAGAGATCGTTGGTATTGAAGAAGGAGACCCTCTCCCTAGTCTCCGCTCGGAAAACCAAAATGCACTAATTGAGTCTAGAGCCACGAGATTCATCAAAGATCTCATAGGAACACATGACATGACATTGCTTGTTGTTCATCAATAAGGACACAAGTGATATATTATAGAGTCCCACGCAGATCTTAGCAATCGCCGAACATTTATGAGAGTTTCACATCCGTGATCTTGATGATTGAATGGAAACTCCGCCGTGGTCAACATCAAGCAGCCACGGCGGTCACTTGGTAACTCCCGTGGATTACGCTTAGTGTGTCTCAAACGGTCTCTGATCGTGGGGTGATGCTTGGTGTACCTCGGCGACTCATCCGAATCAGATGTACTTGTATATCGTGTTATCTCACTTGTGGGACTCAGGTTCGAGAACGGCCTCTGTAAGAATTAGAGGCGTGTTTTCACACTATCTTGTTAACACCCTCGAAATTCAAACTTGTAAGTGCCGAAATCCGCTTATTACTAACCTGTTTTATGTTTTCTTCTTATGGAAGCTCCGGAGCGGATGGATCGTGCAGACTCGCCACATGCTCATACCAACAACACATGAAAGTTCTCATCAAAATCAAAGGCAACTCAAAGTTAAAGATGATTCTTCATCAATGTCAAAGAATCTACAAAGTTTAAAGACTAGAGAACTTCTTCATTGGTAACCAAAAGACAAATAGAAGTGTGAGCATGGTGGAGAAAGGCGTGGAGACACCTAACCAACGAAGTTGACAACGGCAGACAACCACATTAACTGATCACAAAGCATGAAGGAACAAAGAATTAAGACTATTCTATATCTACTCACAAAGTTCAAGCTCAAAAAGATTAAAGACCTATTCAAGTGGAGCATCTTTTGAATGACCACCCTTAGGGAGATTGTTAGCCTTGATTATTTTTATTAGAAGTGATGGTCATTCACGATTAGGAACTTTGTAATGTGTGTTAGATATCGTGATAGAATAGTCAACGGGCTCGTGGATTGGGCTAAGCTAATTGGGCATTAGTTAAGTTAAGCTAGCCTTGTCTAGTTCGTGTAACCCAAGCCCAATCCAAGTCCATCTCAAGGCCCATGGCCAAGCTTTAGGGCAACAAACCTCTTGTACTATAAATACCCCTCAAAGTCTCATTTGAGGGGTGTGCTTGAAAGTGTGTGTGTGTGTGTATTTTCTCTCTCAAGGAATATACAACTTATTGTTTGCATATCTTATCCTCACATCATACACGGATTCTATATTCAAGTCACCATATCTTCTTAATCTTTTCTTTCTTTTACGCATATGTTTGTGTTGGGTTTCACGAGTTCCACGCATAACTTTGGTTAACGTGGGTATTACGTGATAAGGTTGATATATAGTAGTGGTCCTACACCTACTGTCATGTCTTCTCATCTTTTGACATTTTCTACAATATCTTCTCCTCTTCTTCATATATTCTCTTACTTTCTCCAAATCACCCTTCATTCTTTGCCCAGCTGGAGGATCTCCTTTGTTTTTACATTTTGTTGGATTCTGAACATCATTGGTTGCTGGCTTTTCTACTCCAAGCTGAATGTTAAACATTTCCTTCTTAGTCAAGGGTTTAGCATTTGGATTTGCTTCTTCAACTTCACTCCTCGAATTTTAATTCTTTCCACAAATTCGATCGACTTTGGTAAATCTTTGCCAAAATATTAAGGCAATAGTCTCTTTGCGAATAAGTCGTAGTTGAAAGATCCACAAATTTTTTCAAAGATCCGAACCCCACAAATGTTTCTTTTCCGAATATCGGTGGCAATATGTCTCTTCCATCGCCGTAATATGTATTTATCCTAATAACTTCAATTCCTTTTCCTTTCATTACACAAAATACATGCACGCACAAGAATCCAAATCTTGCAAAGTTCATGCATGAACATACCATCGTCCCATCGACACATTAGTTGACACCTACATAATCATAAAATAGATTAAAAATTAGGTGTTTATAGAATTTTCACATGTGAAAAAGATAATTTATAAACTAAATCAAATTATTTATATACAAAACTCAAATCAATATCATCAGCAAATATAATCAAAATCAACAATTAGTTATTCAAACTAAGCAAGCTATAACCTACTAAACAATTAATAATATCTGTTGATAGATTTTTCACATGTGAAACATATCATTAAATTATGTGCAGAAATCAAACATATCACAAAATAAAGTAAATTTATAGACCAATCAATAATTATCCAATGCACAAACAATAACTCAATATGTTGTAATTCATAGAACTTTTAAGAAGAGAAAATACCTTGAAACGTAGCTCTTTTTTTGTCCCATCCCTTCTGTTTTGAACTTCAGTTTCTTCAAAATTATATTTCTTCTTTGATTTTCTAGGCATTATTTCTCTAAGTTCTTTTATTGTCAGAACTTCTATGCCATCTTGAATAACTTCGACACTTGATGACAATTATAAGCAATGAATTTATTTCATCTTGAATCAAGAAAAATTGTCCTTGTGTAGATCTTTGCAGCATGACGTTCTATTGCCAATTTAGTCTTGTATCTTGGAACTTTTTGAATTGTTTGATCATCTAAAACTTCTTGTTTATGCCTTTGTCTTTCCATAGCAGATTCAAAGCCCATCATGAAGTTTAACAGTGTTGATCCACTGGAAGTAAAGTTTGAGAAAAACGAATTCTCACTCTCTGATCTTGATGTAGTTCTCATAAGCCCACACAATTCAACATCTTTGAAGTAAGCTGGAATCCATCTCTCTCTTATTTCAAACATATCTGATAACCATTTGTTTTCTTGCAGGTTAAATTCATTAATCAACGACAACCATTTTCCCACAAATTCTTCTGGATCTACATACAGACTCCAAACTAAGCGGTGCAACCTTCTTCTAGAAGTACCATTGTCTAGAATGGTTTTGCAAATCTGAAAATTACGCTTTTTTATAACCTATGTTAAAACAAAGCACAATAATCTATAAAAATAAATTTTATTTTGTGATAACAAAAACAAAAATCGTCTAATTGTATCAAAATATAATTCTTAAATGAATTTTTTCACTTGTGAAAATACTTTATATCTTTATAGATTATTGTGAAAATATCATTCAAAAATATTTTTCACATGTGAAAATTGTATTTGAAACATTAAAAAAGTAATATTTTTTCTGATTGTTTTCACATGTGAAAATTTCATAATCAATAAATTCCTAAAATAATTATAGCCAGTCTTACTTCACTTATAACTTTAAAAATAATTTTCACATTTGAATTTAATGTCTTACCTTAAATGGAAGCTTGTTTGTTATGTGCCACATACAAAGCCTGTGTTTTGACTCTTTAAACACCGTAGCAATAGCTTTTCTCATAGCGGGATCTTGATGGGCCACTACTAATCTTGGTTGCTTTGAAAAGGCCTTTAGAAAACATCTCGAGCAACCAAATGTATGACTTTGTCGTTTCATTAGATAGCATTCCGACCAAATGTGACACACTTTACGTGGTTGTCAATGCCCGTAAAAGGTACAAATACCATTTTATATCTACAAAAATAAATTTATCGATTACTTTTTCACAAGTGAAATATATATTTTATAAATTAGTTTTATTTTTCCAACACATGTGAATATTATCTACTACAAACTAAAATCGAACAAAACTTGAATTAGATACTTATTTTTTCACATGTGAAAATTACTTTAGCTTCACTACTAAAGCCATTTAAACATATTTTCACATGTGAAAGTTTCATTAAAAAAAAATTAATAAATTAAACTGAAAGAGAACATACTTATTTGTTATGAAAGTTGCGTCAAAAGATATAGTGTCTCCAAATTCTTTGTAATTATACTTTGCCATCTCATCCGCCCAAAAGCAGTCAATCAACTCATTGTTTTCAACAAAGATATTCAAAAGAGAAATTTGCAACATGTTTTTTCCTGTTTTCCATCTTTGTAATCAACATTTGTGCATCACTATCACCAATATGACTGTTCAAATCCCTTTTATTATTCCTAAACTCGGTCTCTGTTGCATCAACTGAATCGTATCCTCCATTTGTAGCTGCATAAAGATGATGAGCTCTTGTTGCACCTATATTTGTTCCTCCAAGTTGTTGCATATATATTTGTTGTTTGTGACTCATTTTTTCCTCTTCTTTGACAGATTTCTATAGACTACGGAATGAATGTATGATTATGGTTTTCTTCAAATTATACAGTTCATATTTTGTATGATCCGAATTGAGCTTGAATTTAACCTCGCCATACATCCAGTCCTTGATATACTTGACGTTCTAATCTGCGTTTCACTAGTCTCTTCACTCATAGTATCCTTATTAACACCTTTTGGCAATCCTCTTTGTTGCAAACTAAATACTTCCTTTCTACAATACCGCTTTTGAGTATTTTGTGTTGTGACTTAACATTGAATCACCTTTCTCGAGATAGTTTTCATACATTTTTATACACTCTTCAATTGTTGTATACTCTCTTCCTATTTTCGGTTTCAAAGATTCATCAACAATTGGCTTGTAATGAAAATCTCCTCCTTCTACTTCAACTTCTTCACATATATCTGAATCGTCTTGTTTTATATAATGTATACCTTCAAAAAAAATTCAATTTCATATAATAAACAGCTTTTCAACATATTTCAAAACAATAAATTAATTATTTCAAAAATGATTTTTTTCACATGTGTATATTTTATAACTATACTTAATGGCATCAAAATT
This sequence comes from Chrysanthemum lavandulifolium, assembly GCA_022545495.1. Taxonomy (NCBI): domain Eukaryota; kingdom Viridiplantae; phylum Streptophyta; class Magnoliopsida; order Asterales; family Asteraceae; genus Chrysanthemum; species Chrysanthemum lavandulifolium. The sequence goes on along the minus strand of CM040245.1, from coordinate 177,469,727 downwards.
TCATTCATAAATGATAGTTTTCACAAGTGCAAAAAATTGTAATCAAAGCTTTTAAATTACAAAATTAACAGCATGAATCAACTGATAGTAGGAACCAAAAGATGGAATCATCTAATTGAACTAATAACTAGACTTATTTGAAATTATAAACTCCAAATTCCTAATGTAATCAAAGCTTATACCTCATAGAAACCATATATCTGTGATACCTGAGAGCAGCAAAAATCCTACATCAGCAGCAAAAACTACTACATACCTGTCAGCAGGAACTATATATCTTACAGCAGGAACCAAAACTATTAAATCAACAGCAAAAATCCTAGATGAGCAGCAAAACAAAAACATCAAACTACATCAAAGGTTAAATCACCTAATTGCAACAAAAAATGATTGCTAAATGCTTATCTTCACATGTGAAGATTCTAATAACTAGGATGTTTACTTATAAACTTAAAAACGCTAATGTAATCAAAGCTTAAATCGCTTAATTGCATAAAATAAATGATTATATTCACCACGTTACAGCAACTACTAATATAATCAAGACTTAAATCACCTATTTTCAACAAAAACATATTGATAAATGCTAATAACTAGACTTATTTGAAATTATAACCTTTAAAATTCCTAATGTTATCAAAGCTTAAATCGCCTAATTTCATAAAATAAATGATTATCTTCACATGTGAAAATTTTAATAACTAGACTTATTTTTACTTATAAACTCAAAAATGCTAATGTAATCAAAGCTTAAATCACCTAAATTTGCATTTAAAATTAATTTCTAAATGATTATCTTCACATGTGAAGATACAAATAACTAGACTTATTTGAAATTATAACCTTTAAAATTCCTAATGTTATCAAAGCTTAAATCGCCTAATTGCATAAAATAAATGATTATATTCACATGTGAAAATTTTAATAACTAGACTTATTTGAACTTATAATCTCAAAACTACTAATCTAATCAAAGCTTAAATCGCCTAATTGCATCAAAAACTCATTCCTAAAGATACTAACAACTGGACTTATTTGAACTTATAATCTCAAAACTGCTAATCTAATCAAAGCTTAAATCGCCTAATGGAATCAAAAACTCATTCCTAAATGATTATCTTCACATGTGAAGATACTAACAACTGGACTTATTTGAACTTATAACCTCAAAACTGCTAATCTAATCAAAGCTTAAATCGCCTAATTGAATCAAAAACTTATTCCTAAATGATTATCTTCACATGTGAAGATACTAACAACTTGACTTATTTGAACTTATAACCTCAAAACTGCTAATCTAATCAAAGCTTAAATCACCTAATTGAATCAAAAACTCATTCCTAAATGATTATCTTCACATGTGAAGATACTAACAACTGGACTTATTTGAACTTATAATCTCAAAGCGCTAATCTAATCAAAGCTTAAATCGCCTAATTGCATCAAAACTTATTCCTAAATGATTATCTTCACATGTGAAGATACTAACAACTGGACTTATTTGAACTTATAACCTCAAAATCGCTAATCTAATCAAAGCTTAAATCGCCTAATTGAATCAAAAACTCATTCCTAAATGATTATCTTCACATGTGAAGATACTAACAACTGGACTTATTTGAACTTATAATCTCAAAGCGCTAATCTAATCAAAGCTTAAATCGCCTAATTGCATCAAAACTTATTCCTAAATGATTATCTTCACATGTGAAGATACTAACAACGGACTTATTTGAACTTATAACCTCAAAACGCTAATCTAATCAAAGCTTAAATGATTATTTTCACATGTGAAGATAATTTATCAAAATTAATTACACTAACTCTTAAAATTAAACAAGCTAATAATATTAACAATTCTAAACAATTATTAATAAAATTAATTAAATTATAATAAAATATAAATTTTACTTGATATCTTTGAGTTTTCGGTGATGATCCGGTAATATCGGTAATTTCATCTCCGCCGATTCGATTCGATTCAATTACATTCCGTTGATTGCTTTGATTGAAAGACGGTGTCATTAGCGTGTTAATCGCGGTGGCATAATGACTTGAGCGGCGGTTTAACGGAGAATTAACGCGTTTAACGTCGGTGATATAATGGCGGTTTAACGGCGACTTTACTGATGTTAACAGCGGTAGAAGAAGGATTTTAATGGCGGTAGTTGTGACGGTTAACGGCGGTAGAAGAAGAATTTTAATGGCGGTAATTGTGAGCGGAAAATATCTAGGTCGAGAGAAAATATCTAATTTTCACCTTCGCTTTTTAGGTAAAGTGTGTGTGTTTTTTATATATTAGATATTTGTTTGTAATTTACATATTTGCCCTTGGTTAGTGTAAATGTTTGGCTAATCTTAGCCATTAGATCTAAAAAGGAGGGACTAGATGGAGGCTAGGATCTCTTCTCGCGTTCTCACCAAAATTAGACTTCTCACAAGAAACACCCCTATATATATATATATATATATATATATATATATATATATATATATATATATATATATATATATATATATATATATATATATATATATATACGGGTTTTCATACGAGGTCATAATGTTAATTTTGATTACAAGTAACAAAGGGTTCTAGCACGAATGTTAAGGTCATACAAGAGAATGAACGAATCCAACCTTTTCACACTAAATCATAGCAAATCCAACGACTTATCATAGCATTACATAAAAATCATGGCAATCATAACAAATGCACCGAATCATATCAAGCACATATAAAGTCATAACAATTAATATAGATTAGAAAAAAGAAAGCATACCAAGTCACAACAATTATCATAATCAGATGAAACAAAATAGAAGGGGTCATATCAAAGGCATATTATGCAAATTAAAATATAAAATAGAGCGGAAGTGATCGGGCTCAAGTGTCGAATAATAACCGAGATTTATGAAAGGTGTCCTTACTGAAAGGACGGGATATTTTGTACCTCAAATACACGTGCAAAGGAGAGAAGCACACAAGCATCGGAAAGCAATTCACTCCCTCTTCACAATATCTACAGTAATATCAACCCTTGCATTTACTTTTACTTTTATTTATTGCTTTCTACGTCAACAACTTCTGTCGATGATGATTTGTGCTCCTTATAATTCACCGGCTCCACTGGCCCAACAGATGTATAGCTTCAGCCTATTTATTTTGTGGCCCAATCAAAGTATGCAGGGTATCTAGTACATATCACAAATATGCCTAATATATAAGCTTTTCTTACTTTTATAGGTTTTATACTTCTTATTATACTTATAATATATTTTATTCTTAATACTTCAACTCTGGACCAGTTTTGTACGAATTTACAAGCCCGCCAAATGAACCCCAATAAATTTGGGAAAATTCCCAGGTGTTCCCACATCAGTTAGGTAAGTTCGAAAATTTTTGTAGATTTTATTTCAAAGCTTAGGTATGGTTTCAAAAATCATCTTTCCAGACCTGTCCAGAAAGGCTACTGCAGAAACACCCCAAAAGTTTGGACCTAAAGACCATCAAATCAAGTCAATAAATTTCATCAAAAATCACAAAGGTCTCACATATCCTAAAAATCATAACTGGAGAAGGATATGTCTAAACCCTTAATGTTTTGGTCATGAAAAATAAATACTACAACACAAATTCTGTCCCAGATTATCAGATTTAACACCTTAACTTGTAAATTATAAAAATCACACTTCCAGGTCTCAAATAAGAAATACTCAACATAGTTTCTTACATTTAGACCCAAGAACCATCTAAAAACACTTAGGCATCATCAAAATACACTTATTCTAAAGTGACCTAAATTCTGGACAGCCAAACATGCAAAATATTCAACTAATTAACATATCCAAATCCACCATCCAAACCCTGTTTTCTCATCAATGATCATGTAAACATAAATCCACATTTAGACACATCATGAACATCCACTTAGATAACATGGTACACATAGATAGCAATTTGGACAGTATTTTAGGGTTCCAAACCATTCTTTACATCATAAGATAAGTTTGTTAATCCATTACGTCACCATGTTTATCCTATGTTCAATTGATTGTGTGTATGCATGTTTATCTATCATGAGTAGCAAAATTTCTATTGTGTTTGCTTAGATCTATGAAACCTAGTTGCTAGTTATTGTTAGGTTGTCTCTTGTCTTAATTGGTAGATGCTAGAGTAAGGAAAACTGGCTTCTTCTTTAATTGTTGCGAGCTTAAACGTCCTAAATAGCATAAAGCTTAAGAGTGCACTTGATCCATCGTTGTGTTTATTGTGTGAGTTGTAACTTTAGGATAATAGAGTATTCGGGGGATATACTATGGTACTTGGCGATCCTAGATAGTCTAAAGGAGAGTTAGAATTCATAAAATTAGGGAATTAGGCACCCCCTATGACCACACGGAATCCAACGCACCAATTAAGATGAGGATGTGACAATTCAACCGACTGATAAGAGATAACTAGGGAGTAAGAACATCTAAGTAAACACACTTTTAGAAATCATAAGAACACACTTTACAATACATAGCCTATCTTTATCTTTTCATTAGTTTAAGGGAAAATTGGTCAAATAGACCACGCGCCCTGATGCATATCACTTTATGGACCACGCCTTTTAAAATTCGAAAATAGACATGTTGCCCACCGCTTTTCTTGGACCCAACCAGTAATGCCATGTGTCCGACAACTTATGACACAAGTACGTATTTTGAAGGTATATGTCATGTATTATAACGTATTGTTTTTGGGCAACTTGTATTGTTTTTGGGCATCTTTATGTTTTTGGGCAACTTGTATTTATACACGAGGATAGTTTTGTCATTTCATATTTAAAAAACAAAAAAAAAAGCCCACAAAACACAGTACATGTCCTTTAATGTCTTGTGTTCCCAATCACTTTCTTCTTTCTTCAATATAATTTGTTTAACAAAATCTTTCTTTCTTCTTTTGGTCTATTGACTTCATATCTTTATCCCAATCTTTATGCTTTGGTTTAGAAAATATGTCTGACAATATCCCACTGGATGTTCAACTAGATATCATCCGTAGGCTACCTCCTAAGTCTATACTCCAGCAACGTAGTATTTGCAAGTTATGGAAGGCTAGTATAGATTGTGGAAGCTTCATCTTTAATTACGGTGTTCGTCATAATGATCAGTGTTTATTTACGCTAACATTCGATATGGGTGACCAAGGTTTTGTGTTAGCTTTAGATGAGCGACTAATCGCTCGCCACTTATCTGATTTAATGCTTTCATCTATGATTCTGATTGGCAATTCTAATGGTCTTTGGTGTTTTGTCTATGGTTCTAATCTAATGATCATTATTTGGAACCCGCAATCAAAAATCACATGCGATGTTGTCCGGTTTACGTATCAAATCGAGCGTCAAAAGATTTGTTTTGGTTTTGTCGTCCGTCCGGACACTCTTGACCCGACGATCGTGAAGGTCTCCTATTCATTTTGAGTGGTTTCGGTATGTGTCATCTTTTCTTTGAACTCTTTACGGTGGACACGCTTGAAAATTTCCACCCTCGTGAAACAATCAAATTGAAACGTAAAACTCGGGCACTTGTGGGTCGTTTTATCTATTGGATGGGGTGAAAAGTTAACTAATGAGGACGGTGTTATTTATAAGATTTATATGTTGATTTCTTTTGATTTGGTAACCAACCAATTTAAAGTAATAGACCTACCACAGATTTTAAAAATGAACTCCAGTTCCATTTAATGTTTTCGATCTTGGAACCTCTAGTGATTTACGGGATGATCATTGGTGAAGATATTCCATTGTTTTGCGGATGGTTGTTGGACGTCAATTGTTCTTCCATAACATCATTTAGAAGCCTATTCGCCATCCCTACCCTATATTCGGTTCGTTTGCTTGGGTTTACAAAGGATCAAGCTCAATAGTGGAAGCGTCTGGCGCCAATCATTTGGGTCATCGGTATTTGTGTACAACAAAGAACTTGAATTATTTGTCTGCATGGGAATGTTAGGAGATGCGGATCTTTCTACATCGCCCCATATAAAGAATCTCTTCTTTTGTTAAATCGGCCTGACCATCTTGTTTATAGTATGTTTTATTTTAACTTACCATTCTATTAATGTTTTATTTTTAACTTACACCATTATATTCATGTTCAACAGGTTTGTTCGGCAGAAGTTAGGGATCATGCTTAATGGGAATGAAGCTTTGTGGTTTTAGTACGATATATGTATGTGAAGGAAGCATGGAGTGGTTAGCTTTTTCTGCGTACTTGCTGAATTTTATAAATCAAGTGGTTATATATTATGTAACCATTAAACTCATAATTATGTAGTAATCGTAATAAGTAGTAGGTTGTCTGTATGAAACGTTGTATGTCAACGTATTTAGTATTTCCTATGTTCTTTAATCCCATTATACATCTTTGTTTAATCTTGGGAACTAGCAGTTGTTTCCAATAAACAATGTGGCAACTAACTGTTCTACGTAGGGCAACTTCTTTTCCTTATTGACTAATTTTATAAACCAAGGAGTCCTTCTAGTTGTTACAATTCGTATTCTACAATCAACTAATAACTACCAAGTAGTGACTATGCACACTGAACTTAACAGATTTACCATTCAACACTAGTACAATTTAACTAGCGGTTGTAAGTTTAATACTAGCAAACACTAAACCAATATGTCTCTATTCGGGCCCGAATAGTAAGACCAACACCTACACAAGGGCACCGTAATGGTATCGAGAGCACCTACACACGGCAAAGGCACAAACATGGCCCTACACAACAAAGTTAACGACGGTGGCATCATTTCGTTGATGTGTTCTATCACAAGCGATGGTTAAAATAGCTAGCAAGAGTAACTCAGATCTTGGCGGTTGTAAGTATACAACCAATTCGCTTTACTAGCGGTAGTAAAATAACTATAGCGGTAGTAAAAATGACTAGCATTGTAAGTCTACAACCACTTCAGTTTACTAGTGGTAGTAAAATTAACTATAAGCGGTAGTAAAAATAACTAGCATTGTAAGTATACAACCAATTCATTTTCAATGTTTGGCGTTGCTTTCATGATTCAATGTTTTCAATTTTACGTAGTTATTTCATTTGTTGTATCATTAAAATACATACCTAACTTTGAACTTAGTTTGCGACTCATTAAACTGAAATATTGAATAAGCCAAACATGTATCACGTAACAAACGTAATAAGAGCCATCTCTTCATCTTGATTAGTAGGTTCTCTTGTATGTTGCAAGATCACTGTAGTGCTTTTAACTACTTCTATACCAAGAGCCATCTCTTCATCTTGATTGGGATCAAGAGTCTATGTCATTGCATCAAGTTCATGTTCACTATTTTCTTCAAAATCATCTTCATCTACGTTATGTTCCTCGTACCCTCCATCGTCATTATCATTCATGTTGCATGCCTGCATAATGGTAAACCAATATAATACATCAATAAATAATGTCGTTTGACAGAATAACAATTTATCATCACTTTACAATCATTAACAATGGCCCTAATAAACCATAACATGTACTGTTGGTATTAATGTAGTTGGATATAATTAAAAAGCAAACAACAACAATAAAGAATAAATAATCTACTAAAACTCACCTTTCACAAATTTTTCACAACAAAATCTAAAAATATTCTATTTAAAGTATCACATGATCAACATTAAAGGAGGCGACGTTTTGTTTTCTCTAGATATTTGACTTTTAATATAGAAGACTAATAGGTTTTATTGGGCCCATCAAATATTTAACGGCACATGACCTAGGGTACCGTCCCGCGCCCTTAAAAGTTCAGGGTAGCAGGAATTCCAGTTAGCCAAGTTTGAGGCAGTAAAATGGGTTTTGGCCATATTTTACGGACCAAATTTGAAAAGCTTGTATCTTGGGCGCGCGAATTAATGAACCAACCCAACAACCACATATAATGATCATAACACACCCTCGTTCTGACCATCAATTGCAAATCAACAACCTCATCCAAAGCCTCCGTCGACAATTAAAAAACCAAAAAATTTTCTTGAAAACCATGTCGTTTCGAGCTAATGTTATCACCATTATGAGAGATTATATTAGCAACATGCGGATCGATGATCGGTAACATTTTGAATCGGTTGCCAATAACGAAGCGGTGAGCACCTCTATTTTATCTACAAATTGGAGGTTTAAGTGGACCTTGCTCATCAAGTCATAATTGATGAGGATTTCTTTTATTATTTAACATATAAGTTTGATGGGAGCCATGTTACTAGACTTTTAAATCACTTACGGGTCCCATAAAAAGTTTGTCTTCTCAGAGATCCCAAACCGTTGTCCGGAATGGAAGACTTGAATTATGAAGAGATTCGTGATTGGCTTATGTTTTTGGCACCGCAAGGAATTCAGAGTCGACAGCTAGAAACTGAGGTATGGACAACCGCCACATTGCCAACCGAACTTTACGGCATATTGAATTGAAACATCTTGAAATTCATTGTTGTGATTTTCCTAGTTTGGTGTTTTCACTAGTTTCCAAATTTATTGAGCTTAGAATTGTGTTTAGTCAAATTTCTTACCGTGCAGTTTGGGATTTAATTCTTGGTTGTCCTTACTTGAGTCTCTTAGATTGGATGTTGAGAGTACAAACGGGATGAAACTATGGAATCTTGCAAGTCTTAGGAATTTGAAGAAGTTACATTTGTCATTCGGTATTTGAATGTCATTCACGACAATCATAGCATCCAATATCTTTCACCTGACAAGACTTCCATCTCTTGCGACCCTTAAATTGGATTTTGACTATTGCACGGTAAGACCGTTTTGAGATTTACACTTCTAATTTTACAATGTTAAATATATGTGTAACGTAACTACATTTAATCTTTGAAACAAACCCAAAACTCGACTGTTGTAGTTGATGCGTGATGGTAATTCCAGGATGAATATCCCTTTGCCGCTTTGTATCCTCGTTAATCGAATCTAAAAGGAGTTGATTTTGGCGAGATCATATCGTGTCACTCATCGTCCAAATGATTCGCGATCTCCAAACTTGAAAAAGCCGGAAACCGAGTAAGTGTAATACTTTATTACTCTATTTCATACGTATCAAATAAACATCCGTAAACTGCCATGTTTTTCTATCTCAATACTATTTGATTTTCCAAGCTGCACACACGCTTAGTGTTTTACCTTTGGAACAACCTTCATTTGATTTAGACACAACCACATTCAGTCATGGGCAGATTCAGACAGTGATTTTTTGATCCTTTCCTAGATCACATAATGAATTACACATAATAAAGTTTATACTTGCTTGTTCCACGTCGTTAAAGAAATTGTATATCAGGGCCAGCGATTTGATGGACGATGGTTATGGTAATATCAAGACGAATTGGGAGTTCGCTAGGAAGTTGTTGAAACTCCCCCGATCTTCCGTCACAGCCGTTGTAAAATTGTTCTAGTGGTTGTAGTTTTATGTATGGTTTCAATACCCTGCGTCAATTAAATTTGTGTACACAAAGTTTGGTGTGTCTGTTTATCAAGGGTTTATGTAGTAATCGTAATATGTTGTAGGTTGTCGTCTGTATGAAACGTTGTATGTCAACGTATTTAGTATTTCCTCTGTTGCCATTATCCATTTTTATTTCATCTCGCCAACTAGCAGTTGTTTCCAAATATCAATTTGGCAACTAACTGTTGAACGTAGGGCAACTTCTATCACTAGCGCTTGTTATAATAACTAGCGCCAGTGCGTATAATACTAGCCGTTGTAAGTATACAACCTATTCGGTTTACTAGAGAGTCGATTGTTTCCAAATATCAATTTGGCAACTAACTGTTGAACGTAGGCAACTTCTATCACTAGCGTTGTTATAATAACTAGCGCTTGCAGATAATACTAGCGATTGTAAGTATACAACCTATTCGGTTTACTAGCGATAGTCGATAATTAGCGATAGTAAAATTAACTAGCGGTTGTAATTTGGCAACCAATTCATTTTATAATTACGGATATTTAATTTAAGTAATCAAGCATAAAAGCATTGTACCATTTTTGACGCTTAGAAAAGTCGCATAAACCTCAAAATAATCAACTCACTCTACACATATAATAACATGAAGCGTTATGTGCTTACGTCAAACTGATGATAAACTCACTCTACACATATAATCAACCAATTAGGAGCAACCAATTGTGTTGCTCTTTATAACAATTTTGTGGTATTTTTAAAATCCGTGACCTAACAAAAATAATGTAACATTTTTTTAATCTAAGTAGTTACAATACATCGACATTTCTGTTTCATCAGTGTTCACTTGAATAGTATGTTTGAAAACAAATATTAATGTTAACAAATTAAATTCACACCAATAAGTTATGGTCTATTAAATACCTACAAATATTATTAATACATGAATACACTGAATAGTATTAGCGAGTAGAACCTTGGAGTGTATCGACTCTAGCCTGGACCTCCTTTTATAGTCTAAGGAGTCCTTTACAATATACAGGATAATTATACTTAGCATACTTATCTAATACAAAATATCCTACCCAAGAAATTCAAGAATGTTACATATTAAACCGAAACAATCATACTAGTAGTGAAAAAATACATTAGCAGTGGTTTGCTCTTTATTTTATCCCAGCCCGCAAGCTCGCTATTTTACCTTGACCTCGCCTATCCAACCCGATCGGCAGATTGATAGGCGTCTGTTTTGAAACGGGCACCAATCAATGTAGGACTGCACCATAATTTTAAGCCTCTCTTTGCATATTCTATCACTCCTTGACCCAATACCCATGATATACTTCCTTCTTCCGCTCGGGTAGAGCGAGGTTAAAAGTAATGGTCGAATTTGAACATCCCAAATGGCTAATGAGAGTCTAATCGGTTTAAACTCCCACCTTTGGTACGCCATATGGTGCAGGCATGCTTCCACAAACTTCAAAGGACACGGGTTTTGGGTGAAGGAATGTTGTGAATGGTCGAGGATGTGTTATTAGTCGTCATTCTCGACATTTTAGAAACGACTAATTGTTTTTAGTAGTCATTTAAGAACATGTTTCGCTTATGGCGACAATCGCTTTACGCTTATGTTTTTTTTTTTGGGGGTAAAGGTTTAGGCTATGTATGGGCTTTTTGGAACCGACGGTGCGTGGGCAACGGGTTAACATCTTCAACTTCTCTTTGGTGTTTTTGTTGGTGGAGGAATGGTTGTTTTTTATGTGCTTTCCTTTATTTACCGCCCGTATTTAAGCGAGGATTTTACTTGTTCTTGCACGGTATAATTAATTTCCAATTCTTGTTTTGTGGGTAGGCACGTTCTAGGCTCCTACCCTTCTATTTTTCTTTGGATTTGTCCCAAAATTTCTAGGGAAGGAACGTGAATATTTACTTGCAGTTTGTTCACCTTTTTGGTATTTGGATAAGCCTTATCCGTAATTACAATCCGATTGAATTTATCGGTTTATTATCCTTTTTGTAATGAAAGTTTGCTATGTCTCTATATACTTTTTGGAAAATGTAGCTTCCATACCGTTGTTGGTTTTGGAAATGTTGCTTATGCATGTTTGACAAACCAAGTAAATCATTCATATCAGAGCTTTAAATTTCACTTTTAAAATTTGAACTTCAACTAGTCAACCTTTAATTCGCAAAAAACCATATGCGGAGGGACTTTTTTATTATAACCGATTTGGAAAAAGAAACAAAGTTGGTATTTGCGTCGACATTGGCGGTGGTTTGAGCGAACCTAGCGGTGGTTTGTTAAACTAGCGATGGTTGCGTATTAACATATGCATATAATTGAGAATTTGTTCAAACCATGTAGCCTCCTTTGGTTTTTCCAAAACGCAACCATGTTGTGAGTTGCGGCGAAGAGTTGGGCATCATTGATGTTTATTTGAAATTGATTGCAACAGATTGTTAGGTGTTGCGAATTATGATGTGTGTGGGTCTAAACTATGTTTTTCCTTAGCGCTTGTAACTCTATTTTTTTATCCCCAATTGAATCCAAATTAATCTGTACTTTCAAAACAATTGTTTTACTCTTGTAGCGAGCTTGTTAGTATTTTTGGACATATTTATCCCCAAATGTGTTATTCTAATCGAGAAAGCAACCGTTATCGTCATCTACTATCTAGACACGACACCATTTTATGACGCTTAGAAAAGTCGCATAAACCTCAAAATAATCAACTCACTCTACACATGTAATAACCTCAAGCGTTAATGTGCTTACGTCCAAAGTGAAGATGTTGACGTTTTACAATAACTTATGGTCTATCAAAACACACGAAATAATATTAATACGAATACTACGAATAGTATTAGCGATTACAACCTTGAAGTGTATCGACTCTAAATATGCCGAAAAGTTATATCAAACTCTAGCTGGACCTCCTTTTATAAGCTAAGGATTCCTTTACAATATACAAGATAATTATACTTAGCATACTTATCCGTACAAAAATCCTACCCAAGAAATTCTAGAATGTTACATATTAAACCGACACAATGATACTAGCAAAGAAAAACTACATTAGCAAAGTGGTACGCGACTTAATTGTGAGTGTGGATTCCTTCTTGTTTGCTATCATTTTCTTGAAGGATTTCCGTCGTTTGGTTCTCCTAGGGCGGTCGTATTTTCATATGGGATTCCCGCAGGTTCGATAGGCTTCTCAATGGGTTTCCGTGTAAATCCGCCTTATGCACCCCTATGCTGTGATCGGAAGAGCTTTTAGTGGGTTGCTTTTCCAATCCATGTGACTTTTATTTTAGAGCAATGGTAGAACCACAAATAATTCGAAAAAATACATCCACATCGACGTGATAGGTTTGAATTGGAGTGAGGAGAGAGAATCATAAAATACACCAATCATCCCTACACGATAGCATGGGATTTTTTACTAATTATTTATGTGGTTTGCTCTAAAATTAATCCCGATGTCTGAAGCTCGTCATTTTACCTTTAACCCGCCTATCCAACCCGATATGCGAGTGATTAGTAGACGACACTTGCTTGGGGTCGGGCAGCAATCAATGAGGACCGAGACCGTAATTTCACCGTGTTGTTTGCCTCTCTTGTACATTCTACCACTCCTTCGACCCCAATACCCATGATATACATCCTTCTTCCGCTCGGGAAGAGCGAGGTTAAGAAAGAACGCTCGAACTTTGAACATCCCAAATGGCTAATGAGAGTCTAATCGGTTTAAACTCCAACCTTTGGTACGCCATATGGTCAGGGCAGGCTTCCACAAACCTCAAAGGACACGGGTTTTGGTTGAAGGAATGTTGTGAATGGTCGTGGAGATAGGTCAATTTTGTCGTCTTAGAAACGACAAATTGTTTTTAGTAGTCATTTAAGAACATGTTTCAGTTGTCGCAGCTTTCTATTAGTCTATCCCCCTTCTTTTTATTTTTGTTCGTAACCTCATCACTTTTCGTCATGAAAGGTGATAATCCACCAAACAACGATCCACCACATCATCCATCACCAAACCACTCACCACAAAACCATCACTTGATCGAACCTATGCCAACCAACTCCGCGCTCGAATCTGTAGTGAAATTGGGGAACTTAGGAAATTGAAAAGAATAATTGAAAACGCACTCGAGAAAGCACTTGAGGAGACAACTAGTACATTAGATAGCGATTCCACCATGGGTGATGACTCGGATGAAGAGCTTGAGGAAGGAGATTATAGGGTGCTAGAAATTATGGAGGGTAATGAGGAAGAGGAACTTAATAAATATTTAAGTCATACCCCAATGGAAAAGAAATCGCCTATCATTATAACGTAGTTAATAACCCGCAACCACCTTTCAACCCGTGCATAAAAAAGGGCGACCATAGGAACATTAAGATACCATGCATGATTGGCTACTTATATAGGGATCACACTTACATTGACTATAAGTCTCCTATGAACATCATGTCTAGGCTCTATTATAAATGGATCATGAGTGAAAAGCTATGACCTAAGAAGGATCTCTTTTACCCTAAGAAATTGAGTAACTTAATTGGGAGAGCTAGAGGATTGCATGTCTTTGTAGGTAATTTCACATATGGGTGTGATTTTATAATTTTGGAGGATGTTAGAGGTATCATTGATGGATTCTTAGGAGAGGTAATACTTGGAAAACCATTTATTGAAGAGTCCATGATGATTTATGACCAAGAGGAAGGGATAGTCAAGTTCTCAAATAGAATCGAATGTGTTAAATATGTAATGCCTTGCAAAAATAAAAAGTTTAAGGGCATTGAAGAGTTAGATGTGGATAATATACCGGCTTTTGAGGTTGACTGTGAGGATAAGGTTTACTACAAGGATTGTCTAAAGCTAGGCCCCGAATATATTCGTGATGAAGGAAGAATCAAAACATCCGAATGGGCATTTAAGATATGCGGGAAGTAGGGCATGACTTCGAGTCTAGCTACAAGACTCATAAATAAAGAAAAGCGCTTCTTGGGAGGCAACCCATGTTTAATTGATTCCTTGTTTTGTTTTTCAATTTTGTTTGTGTGTTTCATATATCTTTTTCATTGTTGTTTATTCTCATGTCGATTTTGTGAAAATGATTTATTTGTTGTTAACCTCGTCTTAATTGCATATAAAGGTATTTTACAAAAAGATAAGTGTAAGGAAGATCACATATGTTTTAAGAACATGCATGAACATGAGATTAACAATAATTGGAATCATATATATTTGTGTTTTTGTTAGAGTCAAATGCTTGTATCAAGTCATAATGGATGTTTTGCAGGAATTTTTCCAGGTTTTAAAGAGGTAATTTTTCCGTAAAACGCACTGCACCTTTCTGTCAGACAACCCGACAAGATCGACTAAAGCCCGACGCGCCGTGCAATGTAGAAACAGATTCTCAATTTCGTTTTCTGTCTAGACTTGTGAGTTTTGGTAACTTCCAATTCTTAATTTTTCCAGAAAAACTGCAAACATCCATTACACAAGCATTATATCTTATTCGCTTTCTAGTATAGTTTTTATATATATAGTTTTACCGCCAATTTATAGAACTAGGGAATTAGGCACCCCCTATGACCACACGGAAAACAACGCACCAACTAAGATGAGGATGTGACAATTCAACCGACCAATAAGAGATAACTAGAGAGTAAGAACATCTAAGTAAACACACTTTTAATCATCATAAGAACACACTTCACAATACATAGCCTATCTTTCTCTATTCATTAGTTTAATTAGTCATTGTTAGGTCACTAGTTTTACAAACACAAGTAATATAGAAAGAGATAAGGCGATTGAACAAGATCCAAACACACACACATGATAAAGTAAGACCGGTTACGCGTAGAGTATGTGAAGAGAGAATAACTTGAACAACCAACCTTCAAATGAAGGTTTACAAGAGATTTATAGGAGGAAAGCTAGGCAACACTCTAGTTTCCATCCTTTCTTTAATGGGCTTGGGCCTAAGCTCATGGGCCTTCTACATAAGCTTAAGGCTAATAACAAACATAAAGGCCATAATAAAGCTAACCATTACATATTAATTACTAACACTTGATTATGGTTTAGGAGTGATTCCAACAATCTCCCTCAAGTGTTGGTGATGAACGTGAAGGCGTTGAGGTAATAGTAGCTCGAGGTCTTCCGACATTCTTCTTTCTTGTGAGAAGAATTGCCTCGATTCGAACAATCTCCCAAAGTGTAGAGATAGTTTTCCTTGAGCGCTTATGCTTTGACGTCATCATTAACTTTGTTCTTAGATTATTGTTCTTTGTGGTGAAAGTGATAGTATGTTGTTGTTCATCAATTACGCTTTAGGTGCCGCTTCATTGCTCCAAAGGTTCCACGCCATTCTTCAACATGCTCACACGCCTTTGACGTTGGAATTCAACACCGATGAAGTTCTCTAAGTCTTTAACTTTGTAGATTCTTTGGTTTGACGAAGAATCATTCTCGATCATGTGTTGCTTCCGAATAGAACTTCCATTAGTGATGATGTTGGCGTGAGCATGAGAAGAATCAAGACGATCATCCCACCGGAGCTTCCATAAGAAGAAAACATTTCAAACGGTTAGTAATAAGCGGATTCCGCACTTACAAGTTTGAACTTCGAGTGTTAACAAAGATAGTGTGAAAACACAACTCTAATTTTACATAGGCCGCTCTCGAACCGAGTCCCACAGTGAGATAACGCGATGTACCAAGTACATCTACAGTTCGGATGAGTCGCCGAGGTACACCAAGCATCACCTCCGACGATCAGACCGATTGAGACACACTCGCGTAATCCACGGGAGTTACCGGCGACCGCCGCCGTGGTCGTTTGATGTTGACCACGGCAGAGTTTCCATTCAATCACCGAGGATCACGGTTGTGAACCTCTCATAAATGTTCTAGATGATTGCTAAGATCTGTGAAGGACTCGATATGAACCATCGATAATCTTATTTGGTGATCAACAAGTGATAAAATGTCAAGTGTACCTAAGAGATCTTTAGATGAATCTCGTGGCTCTAGACTCAATAGTGCGTTTTGGTTTTCTGGAGGAGACTAGGGAGAGGGTCTCCTTCTTCAATACCAACGATCTCTAAGAGAAAGCCAATAGTTTACGTAGGGTTCCCCGTGAGAATGAAACAAGCTTCCGCTGAGAGAAACTTGAGTGGCTAAGAAGGTTTAGTGCATGCGCCATCGGGTCCATGACGACTTTTAATCTTCAATACCAAGGTCACTAAGTGACAACCAAGAGTATATGAATTGAACCCTTGTCCGCCTCTAAGTTGAATAATTTGGAGGGCTATTTCTTTTCACCCTTTTCTTAGCATTTCTTTTGATTCTTCAACTCCTTCTTTCTCCGATTCTCATTTTCTCCTTTTATAATCGCACCTAAGGACTTCTAAGTACTAACTATTTGTGATGTCCTTGGGTAGATCCCTCCTGCTCTGGCGGATCATAGGACGGTTATTCCTAACCTTAGTCACCTTATAACCCATGACTAACCTATGTTGCCATTAAAACCACGGTTGTGAAGAATCTCTCAAAGGGTTTGTTAATGAAAATCATGTTTGAACCATCGAGAGATAGGATTTTGCATAAATACCCCTCCACATGTGCTTAAGAGTTTTAATGGTTTTAATGCACAATGAGGAAAGAGCGCACATTTTGAATTGATCCACCGAGATAGACAATCCCATGAGACACGGTTACGCTGCATAGTTAAAGAGTTACATTGTTAGCTTTAGGTGACAACTAGCTCTAATAACTACCTTGAAGGTGTAGACAAACCTCGAAGGTTGTCATACCCGTCGAGTTCATGTCTACCAAGAGTGTCTCGAATGGTACTTTCTACTTGGACAAGTCCTTTGCGAGACACGCTTACATTACTAGCGAACTAGCTTGAAATTATTACCCGTCCGTGACAAGTCTTTTCGAGTAACTAGCGCTTAGTACCAGTCAATTCGTTGGTTAAGTCTCAAGTACACGATTCATTTGCATTTTGCACAACATATTTCTTATCACACAATTTTCTCCCCTCAAAATGGCATATCAAATGTTATTTTTGAAAAGTTGACAATAAATATGACCATTTCGTGTTGCGGAAGATGACCACTATGAACAATTTGTGAACAAAGTTTTAATGCAAATACCCCCTCAACTAGTGATATAAACGGTTGAGGTTTTGAAAATCTTAAGGGAAGTACTTGTTCTTTTGAGCAAAACCTTGAAAATGAAAGGTTTAATAGGTTTTACTCAAAATAAGAAGCTTCGCCCTTTTATAAGGATTGTGGCAATCAAGCGTACCATAGGGTCCTTTCTTGCAAATTACGGGTTGTACATCACATTATGTGTGCACAAGCCATAGACATATATAATCACACATCCAATTTTATAATGAAAGAACCAAATCAAGGGTACCGGAAGTCCAATGATGTCGCCAGAGTGCGAATAGGCGCTGATAGCGGTGATGTTGATCCCGGTCGACCATCAACAAAGCTTTCCATCGCTCGAATCGATCCTTCAAACAACCTTTCATCAATCATTCGATGATCCTCCTCACATCCCCGCGATCCCGAGAATTCCATCGCTAGAGACCCAATCTTTTGACGGATGTCCTTCAACCTATATGCCAATCCGTCCCTAACCATCTTCAAGGTGTGATCTCCAAACTTGTGAAGTTCACTACACGCCATTAAGCAATTTCTTTGTAGTTCACTACGGTGGCACGACGCCAAAGGTTTGCTTGATGAGTGTGTATTGTGAGAGCCGGTTGATGTCGGGAAGATCTAGGCGAGGTGGTGTGAAGTTGACACGGTCCGATAAGATTCAACACCGCTTGGAGATCTTCTACACGCTCCTTGATGACTATGCGTCCGATGAAGATGAGCAATGACTTGATGAATTCACGTTGTACTTGTTGAAAATTGTCTCATGCGACCTTGAACTTTAGCAAGGTACATGTCTTCAATGTCGTTGATAGACAAATTCTCAAAGTCGACTTCAGAGAAAGCATTGTCCTGCTCATCTTGTCGCTTGACGACGATATTCTTAAGGAAGGTGTAGTCCCACTTGGATGACGTAACAACATGTTTGATGGCAACGATATCCTTAGTATCGAACACCGCATGTTGAGACTTCAACCTCGACGACTTCGGTAGTAGATTCGCCGGCGTTCCCGCCAATGATGAATCCGTACATTGCATCTCGGTCGTATGGTTCCACTTTGTCGAGAACAAGTGTTTGGCACGCTCTCAATGGCAATGCGCTCGAGTATATAGTCATTGAAATGGAAGTGTCAACGATGTAGCGATTTCCTTGAACCATCGCCACCATGTAGAAGAAATTCCAAGTCTTTGTTGAAAAGTATCCAATGGAATCCTAGGTTCGCTTGTTTGGCCAATTGTTGGTAGAGGTCTTGACCATCGGTGTAATATGGAGGGTTGTCCCGCTTAGTGAAGTCGACGTTTGCTTCGGGTTGAGCCAATCCATGTTGTTAGACATGGCTCGAGCAATGTTCTCAAGGTGATATTCGACCTCGATGGCACTTTCGAGTCGTTTTTAACAGCTTGAAATGCTTCATTTTGATTCGCTTCAACTCGGTTTCGTCATCTTCTTCACATGGAACTTTTCTTGCAAAAGTTTTGCATGCTCCAATGTATTACCGCTCACCAAATTCGACCTTCTTCGTAGGGAGTGTTGTTAACAAGAGTAGAGAACCATTCAAATCCTTCGCTTTTATCGTCATCTAGCCATGATACGACGCCGCTAGAGGCGTCTTCTTCTTCTTCTTTTCAAGGCCTAGATGATGATTCTTGTTTCGAACTTGTTCGGGAGAGGTGGGTTGTTGTAGGGCTCAGGACCTCTTCATCGTCACCACCAGTATACTCAAAGTGATCATCGGTTTTCCGAGTTAGGGGTGGTAACTCGAATCGCCCCGAGGTTTATCCGTAGAAGAACGAGGAGGGACTTTGTTGAGTAGAGTCCGTTGGAGAGGTAACATAGAAGATGATTCACCGACTTCTTGTTGGAATCACTCCTAAACAAAGATTTCAAGTATTTATATTTCATATGTAATAGGTAGCTTTATTATGGCCTTTATGTTTGTTTAAGGTCAAGCTTATGTAGAAGGCCCATAAGCTTGATCCAAGCCCAATAAGGAATAGGGAAGGAGAGGGAGTGTTGCCCTAGCTCCTTGCCTATATAAACTCTTGTAAACCCTCATTTGAGGGTTGGTTGTTCTCTTTTCTATTTCACTCTTTCCTTTAACCTTTCTCTCTATATTTCGTGTGTTTGGATAAGGGTTCAACCGACCTCTTCTTCTCTATCTCTTCTCTTGATGCTTGTGTTGTAAAACTAGTGACCTAACAGTGGTATCAATCGCCTAATAGTTGAGTGAACGTATTGTTTGAAGTGAGTTTTGGTCTCACGCCTAACTTGCGTATCCTTATCTTTGGCTTGATCAAAAACGTATTTTTTACACTTTTGAATCCAAGATTCTTGTACTTTCAACGTTTTAGGGTGTTAAAATACTTGTTTTGGCAAAAGTTTCAAACTTTATCGTGGATCATTGTTTTTCAACTAGTTTTTGAACGAGGTGTAAACCCACGCGAATCGCTTTTAGAAGCTTTGGATCATCAAGTTTCACACTTTGTGTTATTTTGGTGATATTGAAGCTATTTCATCACAAAAATCGGTTTAGAAACATCTTTGGGCAAAAGTCATTTTACGAGTAGAACTACGCGTATCAAAACCCTAATTCTACGCATAACTTTATCCTTGGTTTGATCTTCGTTTTGTGGTTTACTCTGTATTTTCTTACTTGGATAAGTCCGAAAATCGTCGACTTTGGATATCTTTTGCACCGTGATAGTGTAAAGATCACTTGGGATAAAACCCCAAACTTACGCATAAGCTTAAGCTTACGCCAGAAAAACCTCGCCTAAGATTCATCTTACGCGTAAACCTAGTCTTACGATAAGGGAATCCTACGCCTAACTTTCTCGCCTAACTTCATCGCTTACGCATAACTTTAGTCTTTTTCCTCGCCACGCAAAGCTAAACCTACGCCAGAACTCTTGATTGTTACGCAGAACTTGGTGTTTTTACGCATAAGTGCTACTTGGCTATTGTGATTTCTACGCCTAAGGATACTTCATCAACAAAGGTTCATTCGACTACAAAGATCCATCAACACAAGTTATCAAAAAAAAAAAAAAAAAAAAAAAAAAAATGTTGAGTAAAATTTAATTTTTCGAGGAGACTAAACGTTCAATTTTTATGCGAGATTCAAATTTTGGTTTAACCGTGAAAATTTTGGTCAAAAATTCAAATTTTTGGGCCCAAATTCAAATTTTTCGGGTAAAATTTGGCGTCAAAATTGTCATAACTCAAATTTTTCCTACAACCTTAGAATTGAATTTTATAGTGAATTTCAAATTTTGAAAGTCAAAATTTTTCAAAATTATTTTTGGAGGGAAATTGCAATTCACTATATCGACCTTCTGTGTGCTATATCGACTTTGCACTGCTCTTCCTCTCTTTGATTCTTCCGCACGGGAGTGAAATGAATTTCGATCATAAAGATCCATTTGTGGCATTGCAAGAAGGATTCATGGCTATTCAACCGGCATTCAAGCGCCGACAACATCTAATTCCCAATATCCCTAAGTCGCATAAGGTGCAAGAGTTGTTTGACATGAAAGGAATGCTCAAATGGACGCTGAGAATGTTGTGAGTCTTGATCCGCGGTGTAATGCGACAATGAGGTTGTAGCATTGGAAAGCAAGATGATGACAGATCCGGAGAAGATATCATACTTAACTACGACACCGAGCCTAACTCGATTTAAGAACAAATGGTTGAGGAAGATATCCTACCCACCTATGACATCGACATAGAATGATGGTCGAGGTACAATCTCATCGTTGATCATATTCTCGCCGCAAATGCGATACAACATACTTGTGCAACCCGAATTCAAGAATGAAGGAGAGGTTGACCAAAGTGTTGCACAATGTCCAAACAACTATCTCATGTCTCGAGCCCTTTCTTGCAATCAATTCAACTCAAACGTCAAATCAAACTCTTGAATCAAATCATTCTTCTCAAAAGACCATTGCTCGGTTTCATAAAGATTTTTCAAAACTAGAGGCACATTGCATCTCTCTTGAACTTAAACTACAAAACAAATCTTTTTCCTCGAACCCAATGGTCGGCCAAATGAACAAAGTAATCGTGTGGATACATTATTAAAAGAAAATGAGCATTTAAAGGCTCAACTTCAAGCAAAGGGGCTTGCACATGTTGCTTTACAAACAAACCGAGAAGATTCACCGACAAGAGTGTGGATACTAATTTTGCAAAACCAACAATCTTGGGGAAATCGCCTCTAAAACCAATCGAAACCAATCGGTTGTTAGACAACCAACTACTTTTAAATCGAACGCTCAAAATCGTCAAAACCACGGTTTCCTCCCAAGTTGTTGAGAATAATCATTTGATAAAACCAATCATCCACATTCTGGCCTAAGAATAATCCTTCTGCTTCATTAAACATGTTTCGTTAAACCTGTTTACATATACTGTTTCGTTAAACCTCAACTTGTGGTCGCTCTGGCAAATCTAGGATTAGTTCGAACACCGTGTCTAAATTGAGCATTAACAAGAAAGATTCATATGATTCACATGGCACGACAAGAACCGTGATCTAGAAAAGGCTAGGAAAAGGGCACTTCTTCAAAAGGATGGAATCTTAGGTTCACGACCTAGTGTATCACCTTCGTGTGTATTCTCGAACACCGCTTGTAGTAGCAAACCAAAACCTAAGTTAACTCAAACATTAGAAATAAACCCGTTGATCTAAACGTAAAATTTCGTAAACCTAATAGGTGGATCAATATAGGACGAAATTCTTCCCAAAAGAAGTTTCAACATCCTTAGATCTACCTTAGATGGATACCAACGGTAGAGTTTTCAACACCGCTTTGGTCTTAGTGGATTCCTCGGTGCAAGATACTAAGTAGTTGCACCAAAACAAGTGAGATACCCACTTCATCCATCCGTGAGGCGAAAGGAAATCATCAAAATAGCATGTTCAGTGTCAAGAAGATAATTGACACTACATCTTTATGCCTCTAACACCGGCACCCGCTACACTTGGGATCAATGTTTCTTCTTTCTTGCCCCTTCTATTCTTCTATGCAGTACAACAACTATGGCTTCTACCGCAAAACAACAGGGACCCGTTTCTCACCGTCTAAAACTTAATGATCCATCACCGCCCACCATTGTTCTTAATCGTCAAAAATTGGGAACATTGCTTGCTCCTCCGGTTAAAGATTCATCAAAAGTCGTGCTTCGGATGTATCGAATGTTTCACGCACAATGATAATACTCTAATTTCGGATACACTAAACTACAACAACTACCATTGTTATAGATGCACCTCCAACAATCGAATCTTTGATAACGAGAAGATCAAAGTGTTTCCTACAACAATGTCACAAATTGATGATCAACATTATGAACAGAGAAGTTTTATCGGTGCTTGACTCTCTCGAAATATTTTTGGTTCTTTACACTTGTTCGATCAATTGGACATACATGGTTTCGATGTCTTCTTATACATGGTTTATTGTCTTCAATTCATCATCAACATCGTGGTGTATGATTCGAATCATTGAAAACATCGAGGGGAGAGTGTGTAGGTGGTCATTGCTTCCTTGTTCTTCTACATGCTTCTTTGCGAAACCCAATGCCTTCTTGAATTTCTTCAATTAGGGAAAGAAATAAGACGATATGTGGCTCAAACATCTCACTTTGGTTTTATCATCTCAATTTCACGAGTGATCTTGTGAAGTTACCCAAATATGATGTTATGATGCCGAAGACCACAACATCTGTGGAAAGTCGATCATTTCGCTCTTTCGTGGTTTGTTTGGTGTGATGCGTCTACATACGTGAGATGATCTTGTTGGTTTATGGCATTTTACCCTCGAACGGATCTTCCGCAATTAGTCATATTTTCTTTATGTGGTTTATCGCTCATCTACAAATTCACGATATCGAAACCTTCAAAAGTTAGAGGAAATGTAGACTTCATCAAAGTTTCAAATCGCTAAAGGCGGTTGTCGGTTTGGGGGAAGATTATGAAACTTCTTAGTCATGTTGTCACACCCCAAATTACACCTTTTGCGGCGGAATGGGGGATTATTGATTTGATAAAGTGTCGTTTGGAAAATACTCGTTTGATTTAATAAAATAATCGAGTTTACAAAGTAGGTCCCAAATGTAAATCAACTTGCGGAAATAAGTTTGTTACAATTCAAACGATGTTTTAGAGTACATAAAACCCAAGTGAGCAGCGTCGTCACCACGACTCCATGATGTGTCCAAATGCATGCCATGAATTGAATGCCTTAGATACCGAGATGAAAACATGCTAAAAGTGTCAACACAAAGGTTGAGTGAGTTCATAGAGTTTGTTTTGAAATGTAAAGCCTTCCAAAATCGTTTATGCGACTAAGGCATTGTAAATCGTTGAAATGTAAAGACTTTCAAAATCGTTTATGTAGCAAAGGCATTGTAAATCCACTCGGTTCAAGTCCCGCCCATACAAAACTTGCAACTTTGTGTTCACAACCCACCGCTGAATGTGTGTAGTTTATGTTCCAAACATATGATGTCAAATGAATTCACAATAGTACCAACTCGACGTAGAACAATAGCACTTAATCCATAGCACATAAGCAATAGTACATAAGCAATAGCACCTAACTCAATGTATATCGTTAGTCAATGATTTAGAACGTTATCTGACGAATGCCGTAGTACGCAAACAAGAACAATTTATATAGTGTAACCTTGAATTTAGAAACAACGGTAATCATGATAGAGTTTAGTCTCAAAAAATCTAAAGTACCGTGAAAACATTTGAGCATGCATCTCCCCAAAACAGTTATGAAAACAAGTAAAAGCGAGGGCTCTGAAACTCACTTGGTAAGTCGACGAGATGACAAGAGTGAGTACACCGAGGTATAATGAGATGCGTTATCCGCGACCTATGACGAATGATATGATATGTCATGAGTTGCAATGTAATGTTATGCATGCACTTTATGTTATTTATACCATTTGCGAGTTTTTTAAAAATATTACTCGTCATCGAAAAATACTCTTTGACGTCTCGACCCTTCAAAATGACTTTACATGTTTTACGTCAAAATGTCATCCTACAATGGTTTTATAATGATTTTGGTGAAATTACCATTTTTTCGTCCGAAAACAATGTCGTCGGAAAAACCATGAAATCAACAAAATGGCTCCGGAAAAGTAGTCGTAAAATAGTGTACGTCGATCGTTAGAGAACGAACTCACTGTTTTGGAAAGTTTGTATCGATATCTAAAAGTTTCAGTTCAGAGTTTTCGTTCAAAAGGTCTCGATCATAAAGATATCCAAGGCTAAAGTTGGTGGTTTTGCTAATTGTGTGCGAGAAAATGAGTTTGCCAATGTTTGAACATCCGTAAATAATTCACTATGACTCCGCTTGACAAACGGCTTTTGTTTTGAAAAATATGGCGGTGAACTTGATTTTACTAGAAGACACTTTGTTATAAAAAGTTTCACATCATAGTTAAAAGCGCATAAACATGGACGATAGAGCTAATGAAATACTTGTTACGTCAAAAATAATATAATTTTCAGAAAATAATACTTACGGCAACTTTATGAAAACGGCCATATATTTGTCGTTTTAAATCCGTTTTCTACGTAAAATATGTCCTTAGCTTCGTATAGAAGTAAACTAATATATTTTTGACTAGTCGAAATAATTTGTGAAGCTTAAGGCTCGTTTTTGACCCGAAATGTGTAAAAACTGCATGCTGTCTTTTTCAGAAAATAATACGTTTCGTCGTCAAACTTTAAAAATTCACCACGGCTTCGTTATAACTCCGTTTTTATCCGTTCAAAAGGCCACGGATTCGTTTTAAAGTATATTTTCTAAATATGAAGGCCAAAACTTCGTACCATCAGTAGGTTTTTCCAGAATTTCGTTTTAAGGACAGACCCTAAAATATAGTTTACGAAAATAGTTTTTCTCGGACAAAACCTATTCTAATCCCTTCAAATCAACTCCAAAGCTAATCTAATCCTACCATACACCTTCTTAGGGTGTCATGGGTTCCTAATCACCATCAAGACCAAAGAATAACTTGGGAATAATTATAGGATGACCATATTGTATATATAACTTAAAAATCAAGAAATAAATGGTATAAACCATAATACATGCATATAAGCTCCAAAAATGATAAGAATCATATGAAAATGATAAGGAAACATAAAAATGACAAGAATATGCTTACAAGTGAAAATGAAGAGGTGTAGGTAACAAAGGTTTAACTTAGATATCCTTGGTTTTTATTTCAAAACCATGAAAAGGATATAAACTAGGTTGTAAACACTCTTGATTTTGCAAAACTCTTGATCCCTTGGTTGTTCTTGATGTGGCCGGTTTTGGAGACCCAAAAGGAAGAGAGAAATAATTTTTTTCTTAACTATGTGAATGAGAATGAAAATGAATGTGAAATATGAGATATGTAGGACTTTTGTACAAGTGAATTATTAGAAAAACACAAACCTTACATCATTAAATGGGTACCCTCCCTTGGACCGGATTTTTGGGGCTTCTTGTTCCCCTAGATATATTTTTTTTTTTTTTCAAATGTTGCAACTTGTATGTTTTTGTGATAATTTGTAGAAGAAAGTAAGAAAAATGTAAGTAAAATGTACAATTATAGGTAAATGAGAATTTTTGGTGCAAGTAAGTTTTTAATAAGTCAAAATAGATTGTATTGAGGTGATAAAAATTGTAAAAATACTTTCCTTGTGAAAATCGGGTGATAAAATAATTATCGTAAGATTTTTAAGAAAACAACGTAATAATTAAACTTTAATGATTTAAGTACCAAATAAATTTGAAACACTAGGAAAAACTAAAAATTTAGTTTTTATGAACTGAATGTAAGTTTAAAAATACCTCGGGATCATTTTTGAAAGTAACGGGTTAAATATTTAAAAATAGAAACTCACGCGATAAAGATCATTAAACATAAAAATTACGCGTTGGAGGTGAAATGAAATGTCGTGAATGAATCAATGAGATGCACATGGTGTCAATGAAATGTAGACTAATCATAGTCCATATGAAATGTACGTGATGTCATGATCATGAATTCGCCGCTAAACCTCCAAGGTTACGCGATTTGAAACAAGTAAACCAAGTTTACTAAAAATGTTGAAATAGTGAGACATGAATGGTGTCGAAATGACACGAAAGTACGGGTTGTCACAACTTTCCATTCGAGTATAACGACTTAGAACCCGGTCGATCAACCGCTTAAACTTCCTCATACCCCCGCTTAAACTTCCTCATCATCACCAAGAAAGCCCTCATTAACTCACAACAAATGGAAAGGTTATTTGCTCCTCCGCTCGCGACGATATTGATGAACGTGTTCTCGTGTATCCATTGCTTCACCGCACAACCCGATAATATTCCTATACCGATACACTGCTACAACAACTCTTGTTGAAGATGCACCTACACCAATTGACTCCAACACAACAGTTGAACATACCGCCTCCAACAATGATGAACCAAATGATGATATTCGAATGAAGTACCCCACCGCAGATTTTGATCCAAATGCGTTCTTCAACCCGTTTGCCAATGAGATCTGCCGCACGGATGTAGCGGAATCTTCAACAACCCATTTGAATCCTCGGGAATGCACAAGGTATACCAACATCAACCTCTACACATAGATGGACAAAAGACCATCCTCCGGCTAACATCATTGGCAACCCGAATCAACCAACGTTACGAGACAACGTCTTCACTCGGATGGTGAACACCGCATTTATGCACTAACGTACGCTAACGAACCTAAAAACATTAAAGACGCAATGACAAAAGACAACTGGATTGAATCCATGCAAGAAGAACTCAACCAATTCAAACGTCTTGAAGTATGGGAATCGGTTGAAAGACCAACAGAGTCTACGTCATTGGTCTAAAATGGATTTGGAAAACAAATTGGATGTCAAGGGAACGCCATCCAAACAAGTCACGCCTAGTTGCTAAGGGTTATCGTCGTGGAAGAAGGAATAGACTTTGAAGAATCTTTTGCTCCGCTGCTCGTCTTGAGGTCGTTTCGGATATTTCTCCGCTCGCGGCTCATATGAACATGACGGTCTATCGATGGATGTCAAAACGGCGTTTCTCAATGGGCAACTTAAAGAAACGGTCTATGTCGACCAACTAGATGGATTCATTGATCCCGAGTTCCCGAACCATGTCTACAAACCGAACAAAGCTCTTTATGGTCTCAAACAAGCCCCTGCATGGTACGATAAGCTATCATCCTTCCTCATTGCCAACAATTTCACCAAAGGCTCGGTTGACCCAACTCTTTTATACAATATCACGGGCACATATCTTAATTGTTCAAATTTACGTGGATGACATCATTTTGGGTCTACACATAAAAGTTTTCAATCGCTTTGCAAAACTAATGAAGAAAATTTTGAAATGTCCATGATGGGTGAACTTACGTTCTTTCTAGGACCCAAGTTCATCAATCACCCGTGGTATTTTTCTCGAGATTCAAATATGCCCTTGAATTGTTAAACAAATTTGGAATGAAAACACGTGATACTTATGCCACACCAATGACTCATACCAAGAAGCTAGATGTTGATTTACATGGAAATTAGTTGACCCCACCAAATACCAAGTATTATTGG
This sequence comes from Chrysanthemum lavandulifolium, assembly GCA_022545495.1. Classification (NCBI taxonomy): domain Eukaryota; kingdom Viridiplantae; phylum Streptophyta; class Magnoliopsida; order Asterales; family Asteraceae; genus Chrysanthemum; species Chrysanthemum lavandulifolium. The sequence goes on along the minus strand of CM040245.1, from coordinate 177,441,436 downwards.
GTCCCTCATGTATCTAACAAATAGCGAGACTGATATTGTCTTTGCCGCTTATCTATGCTCCGCTATCGATCGCGACCAACCGAAACCCACCTCTCTCGAGGCTAAAAGAATCCTCCGATACATCAAGGAACCATTAACTTGGGATCCGTATCCGAAGGATTCTCGGTTTTGAACTAATCGCCAGACGCGATCACGCAGGATGCTTAGACTCAAGGAAAAGTACTTCAGAGCACTACAATTTCTCGGTGATAAACCGGTGTCTTGGCAATCAAAGAAGCGAGGATTGTACATCGTTGTCATCAATCAAGCGAGAATATGTAGCCATGTCCGCGTGTTGTGCTCAAGTCATCGGATGAGAACACAACTCAAAGACTATGGTTACGTGTTTGATGAATCCCGATGTATCATGACAATCGGAGTGCCATTGCAATCTCGTGCAACTCGATTCAAGACTCAAATCAAAGCACATCGATCTACGCTATCATTTCATCAAGGACCACGTGGAATGCAGTGCCGCTGAATTATACTTTGTGGGTCTCAATACCAATTGGCGATCTTCTCACCAAAGCCTTGCCTCCCGCTAGGTTTAATGAGTTGGTCCACCGAATTGGTATGAGGTGTTTGACTCAAGAGGAATTGATGACCTCTTAAAACAGTCTTAAAAACCCATCAAACACCAAAACATCTTTTGTAAATAAATTTTCAAAACAAAATACAAAAATATAAAATCCGATAAAACAACAAAAATATTCTCCTAATCTATCTTTCTTTCAACATGGCAAGTACATTTCTTCCGTCATCACTTTAATCTCTCAAAATTCAGTATTTTTCCGATCAAGTGTTGAGGGGGAGAAAATTTTCTTTTAATTGTTTCAAAACATTTGTGTACTTGCATGTTATCCTATCTCGGTTGATTTTTTTACAAATGGTGGTACACTTTCTGATTCAAAGACACTCCTTGGACTTTAATTAACAACCTTTCATTATTTTCTCAAGTCAAGGGGGAGTGTTGTCAAGTTTCTTTCCTAAAATCTTCATTTGGCAACCAAAAATGGAAGTTAAAAAGGCTTTGTGTGAAAAAGGAAAAGTGGAGGGACTAAACTGTCAAAACCTTAAAGTTATTTTATACAAAATACTCCACCCACCACATTTATTTTCAATCACATTAAATATTTCACCTAATATCATCCACGATCCATAATCGCTTTTACAAATCCGAGCTTCGATTATCAATCTGTAAGTGTTTACGTGTTTGGATCATGTTTTTAAACAATGGTTTTAAATCTTTCATAAATCCAACGGTTAAAACATGTGATATATTGATTTGTGTGTTCTACGCGTAGTATATGAACACACAATCATATTTGTGTGTTTATGGTTAAAAGGATTGTATCAAAATGTTGTAACAACATCTATGATATCATTTCTATGCTCATAACACACCCGTAATCACTTAATCTACGATTTTTGAAAATTAGGGTTTATGTGTCGATTTGGGTGTTTCCAAATGTAATGTGTTTTGGTCTAAAAGATTGTTGGATTATGCTTATATGATGTTGAATTGATTATATCCGTGCTCTATAACTACCCGTAAACACCGATTTATTCGTATTTTGAAATTAGGGTTTAAGGTTCATAAGTTTGGGTATTTTTTATTCACCAAGAGTTAGATGTTATTACTTGGTCTATATGCTCATACAACATGTTAGAACTACGAACTGCTTGGTGCATAATCCATGGCTAGATCTCATACGCCGAGATTTAGGGTTTAGATTACGCGTATGCGCTTCTACGCCAGAATCGTTAAATTGTGAAAATGTGTTTTGATTTGTCATAAAACGAATGCTATGGTTTTAACTTTGTTGAAATGATGCTTTATTTCGTGCTTGCAACACGTAACATTCGTAATCAAGGTGGTTATTAATCTCGCATAAGGATCACCCACGCGTAGCTTGTTATGCGTAAGACTAGTCTTACGCGTAGCGCCCACGCATAAGGTTCTACAATGGACTACGCGTATCCCGTGAAGGATATGCGTAAACACCGACCTCACGCATAAGGTCAACTCTTACGAGTAGCCTTACGCGTGAAGGTAAATATATGCTCACGCATAAGCTCTACGCATAAGGTCTCCTTTTCCCACGCAGTAACATTTCTTACGCCAGAAGATAGGATTCTACGCGTAAGTTTACGCCTAAGCATATATCATTCCCGCTCACGCATAACTTTGCCAAAACTACGCTTATCCTCGGATTTACCTTCATGATGAATTGTTACTTGTACAAACTTGTAAATAAACTAATCATATCATCACGAATCCAAAATGTCACTAATAAACTTAAATCGTCTGATATATTGTGAACAATAAGTGATAAAATAAACTTTAAAACTTAAAGTTAACTAACTCACTAAACATTTCACGATATTATTGAACTATTGAACATACAAGTGACTTAGGACTCGTAATAATCATTATCACTATACATTCAATAACTAGACAATAAGACCTTCATTGACTAACATTATGTCTTTCGATATGTTGGTTCTTTTGGCTAATGTTATTTCGAGATCACGACATGGTCGAACAAATGAATGTGGATGCACATGAAGTTCTCTCCATTGCCGATATCTATCCTCATGGCTATCCAATGAAGATAGGAAAGAATAACCTCCGTGTTGACTTTGACACCCTCACTTGCTCGAATCTTCGTGTCTTATTGCTATTGATATTCTCGAGGACTCATCCGTATCGTAACATGCTTACACACTCGCAACTGCTCTCGAGATCTACATCCAACAGCCGGAACACTATGGAAAGGGTCAAGGACAAGCTGCGCGACGGTGACTCAATCACAAACAAGTCACCATTACACCGCAGACTTAAGGGTCGTTTCTCCTAATTCACAAGTCGATCCAACCAAACTATATGCCTCACCAACAAGAGCTCACTCTCCAATTCTTAATCGATATCGGTTATGACGAGACTACAGGAGTAATCAACAAGCATTCTCACGTAGAGCTTAAGAGTATTCCTCAACCATGGAGAACTCTCTACATGATCATCACCAAGTCTCTTACGGTCGTGACGGTGCTATGAGCACCCCAAGCTCATGGAACGCAAATATTCGGCAATGGTCAACAAGAAACACATCGCTATCGAAGCTCGATTTGGGATGACATGATGTCATTTCTCAACAAACTTGGCTCAAAGATTCCTTACATCGATATACTAAATTGTTGATCCAGAGCACTTGGACTTCATCCCGACATTCCCAAGAGGCTCAATGACCCCGACAATCACGACATGTTGACGGAACCTATTCTATCCGTAAGAATCAAGGAAACGCTCTACAAAGAAACAAGGTGTTGTGCTACAGTTTCCTTCTAATCAAGATGTTAAAAGCTCGAATCGCATAAAAGGTATCCGAAGCGGTCGACAAGGCAAAGTTGGTCATCTCGATGAAAAATCTTCCGGTACCCTGTAAGGAGAACAAGAAAAGGAAGTCTTTGAAGTGTCACAAGTACAGATAGTCAAAGGAATGTTCCAAAGAAGAAACCTATTCCAAAGAGGAAACCCACCCCTAAGAAGAAAGTTCCTTCTCGAAGCCACTCCGATCCTTTCACTTGAACCGCAAAGACACTCGTGGACGAGGACTCGAGGATACCGACACGATGAAGAGATCACATTCTCTCAAACCGCAAAGGATGAAAATCCTCGATGCCAAAACCTCAAGTCCTCAAACTATTAAAGGAAGACTCACGACTTGTACCTCGTGATGAAAGCTCAAGATGAAGAAGAGCAATTGGATCAAGCATACAGGAAGAAGTTTCACAAAGTCGACACCTTCACAAGGCCAAGAATTTGCTAAAGATCAAATGGGTGGCCCCGAGGATCAAGTGGTGCTTGCCCACTCTCCAGATCCCGATGCGGTTAATCGACCCGATAAGGGATCCGTGCCACCACTCTTCCGCAACAACAACACTGTGGAGGACACTATGTGTATGATTTTGAGAAATGATAATCGAGAAAGAAAAGTCTAAGGATGACGAGGATGATTATACAAAGTTTCTTCTAGACAGACCCAACACACTCAAAGGAGAAAACCTCGAACTCCTAAGGACATGAAGTCTCCTCATGTCTCCTCATCATCGGATTCTTCGCCTCGCTCATCACAACCACCATCAACAAAAACAACCGGATCATCATCCAAATCAAGAAGAAACCACCAAAATCTTGGATTTCGGTCTCATAAAAGATTGTGAAAGTCATCCAACTAGTCGAAAGAAGGACATACTTTACGTAAAAATGAATTGGTTTGTCAACCAAATTCAAGATTTACATGATGAGAAAGACAAGATGGAGAAAGAAAGTGAATTTGTTCAAGTTCATGAAGAGTCATCAAAAGGAGGAATCGAATGAAATGATTGAAGGTTACACTCAAAAGTACCTTCGGATATCGCTCCTAAAGTCCAAAAGGAACTAGAGAAGTCGCAAGAGATCAAACCCACAAGTTTCTTCTCGACATCGCCCCCTGGTGTGACTAGAGAAGTATTTTCCGACAACTCACCCCTAACATCGCCGCATTGGTTAAACATACAATGGCCACGTGTCGATCTCTCGAATCGAGTTAATCGCTAAACTAGTGATGCAAATGTCAAAGCGATCCGAAGGTTTACTTGGATGAAGCTAAATTTTTCAAGGTCTACTTGCTTTTCAACCCGCTCATCATGCAAGGAGTCACCGATCAACCCAAACGGCCAAGAGATGACGATGATAAGGATAAGGACTCGCACCTAAACGCCGAAGCGCCCGGTCAATCTACATCTATGCCACCTCCTCCACCATGGACTTCTTCTCAACATAAGTCTCCTCCACCTTGGTCTTCATCGATAAACCTCGGGACGATTCCGAGTTACCACCCCGACTCATAAACCGGTGATCACTTTGAGTATACGGGTGGTGACGATGAAGAGGTCCTCGAGCCCGACAACAACCCACCTCACCCAAACAAGTGTCAAACCAAGATCATCCTCAAAGCCTTCCAAAAGAAGAAGCATACGACTCACCGAATCGTAATATGGCTAGATGACGATAAAACCAAGAGTATGAATGGTTCTCCACACTTGTCAATCAAACTCCCTATCCCGATGAAGGTCAAGAATTGGTAGTCGGTTCTACATTGGAGCACGCAAAACTATTGCAAGAACAGCCCATGTGAAGAAAATGACAAAATCGAGTTGAAGCGAATCAAAATGAAGCTTTTCAACCGTGGAAAGACACCGAAAGCGCCTCGAGGTCGAATATCATCTTGAGAACATCGCCGAGCTATGTCTAACAACATGGATTGGCTCAATCCGGAAGCAAACATTGACTTCACACAACGGACAACCCTCCATACTACACCGATCGACCAAACCCCTACCGACCATTGGCCAAGCAGACGAACCAAGGATTCCTTCCGATATTTCTTCAACAAAGACCGAATTTCTTCTCCATGGTGGCGATGGTTCGAGAAAATACACTACATCATTGACTCTTCCATTCCCGCCGCCATCTACTCAAACCGCATAGCTATCGAGGAACGTGCAACTCACTTGTTTTCTCGACAACGCAAGCATACGACCAAGATGCATTGTATGGGATTCATCATTGGCCCGAACGCAGAAGAATCTACTACGTGTCACTGGTTCGTAAATCTCAACATGCAAAGTGTATAGCTCTAAGGACATCGTGGCCATCAAACACATTGATCTCAAGTCTAAGTGGGACTACACATTCTTAAAGAATATCATAGTCAAACGACAAGATGAACAGACTATGGATTCTCCGGTCGACTTTGAGAACTTGTCCTCAACGACATCGAAGACATGTATCTTGCAAAAGTATGTGGTCGATGAGACAATTCTCGATCAAGTTCAACGTGAATTTATCAAGTCGGTTCTCATCTTCATTAGACGATCGTGATCGAGAGACGTGTTGAAGATATACGATGGTCGTTGAATCATATCGAAACGTGTAAACTTCACTCCACCACACTGATCTTCTCGACATCAACCATTAAACAACTCACGCCATCGGCAAACCTTTCGGCGTTGTTTACCGCAGTGAACTTCAAAGAAACTACTTAATGGCGTGTAGTGAACTCCACAAATTGGGGATCCTACTTTGAAGTCGGTTAGGGATGGATTAGCGTGATTGAAGGATATACGCGAAAGTTGGGAATCCTAAACTCGGAATTCTCGTGAAAGGAGGGATGTGAGACGATCATCACCATGATTGATGAACGGTTGTTCGAAGGGATCGCCTGCACGATTGGAAAGCTATGTTGGTGGTCGACTCAGAGAAACATCATCGGCTTTCAACGCCATCGCGCACTCACGGAACATCACCGCACTTCACGGTACCCTTGAATTGTTTCCTTCATATAATTTTGGATGTATGATTATATATGTGAATGGCTTGTGCACACATAACGATGTACAACCCGTAAGTGTCAAGAAAGGACCCCGTGGTACGCCTCGGTGCAACCTTATAAAAGGAGCGAAAGCTTCTATTTTTGAGTAAAACCTATCAAACCTTTCACTTTTCAAGGTTTTGCTCAAAAGACAAGTACTTCCCATAAGATTTTCAAAACCTCAACCGCTTATATCACTAATTGAGGGGAGTATTTGAATTAAAACTTTGTTCACAAATTGTTCACAAGTGGTCATTCTTCCCGCAACACTCAAAATGGTCATATTTATTCTCAACCGCTCAAAATAACATTTTATATGCCATTTTTAGGGGAGAAAATTGTGTGATAAGAAATATGTTGCACAAAATGCAAATGAATCTGTACCTCGGACTTAACCAACGAATTGACGGTACTAAACTGCTTGTAACTCGAAAAGACTTGTCCTGACGGTAATAATTTCAAGCTAGTTCGCTAGTGATGTAAACGTGTCTCGCAAAGGACTTGTCCAAGTAGAAAGTACCATTCGAGATACTCTTGGTAGACATGAACTCGACGGTATGACAACCTTTCGAGGTTTGTCTACACCTTCAAGGTAGTTATTAGAGCTAGTTGTCACCTAAAACCGACAATGTAACTCTTTAACTATTCAACGTAATCGTGTCTCGCGGAGATTGTCTATCTTTAGTAAATCAATTCAAAATGTGCGCTCTTTCCTCACCGCATTTAACCATTAAAACTATTAAGCACATGTGGAGGGGAGTATTTATGCAAAAACTTATCTCTCACAAATGGTTCAAACATGTTTTCATTTACAAACCCTTTGAGAGATATTTTCACATACAATGGTTTAAATGGCAAACATAGGTTAGTCATGGAGTTATAAGGTGACTAAGGTTAGGAACAACTGTCCTATGATCCGCCAGAGTCGGGGATCTACCCAAGGACACTACCATTAGTTAGTGTTAGAAGTCCTTAGGAATGATTATAAAAAGGAGAAATGAGAATCGGAGAAAGAAGGAGTTGAAGAATCAAAAGAAATGTAAAGTAAAGGGTGAAAAGAAATAGCCTCCGCATTATTCAACTTAGGGCGCGACATCGGGTTCAATTCATATACTCTTGGTTGTCACTTAGTGACACCGGTATTGAAGATTAAAAGTCGCCATGGACCCAAAGGACGCATGCACTAAACCTTCTTAGCCACTCAAGTTTCTCTCAATGAAGCTAGTTTCATTCTCACATGGAACCCTACATAAACTATTGGCTTTCTCTTAGAGATCACCGGTATTGAAGAAGGAGACCCTCTCCTAGTCTCCGCTCAGAAAACCAAAACGCACTATTGAGTCTAGAGCCACGAGATTCATCAAAAGATCTCTTAGGAACACTTGACATTTAATCACTTGATGATCAACAAATAAGATCATCGATGGTTCATATCGAGTCCTTCATGATCTTAGCAACTGTCGAGAACATTCATGAGAGGTTCACATCCGTGATCCTCGGTGATTGAATGGAAACTCCCCGGTCAACATCAAATGCGACAAAGGTCAGTCGCCGGTAACTCCCGTGGATTACGCGGAGTGTGTCTCAAACGGTCTACGTCGTGAGGTGATGCTTGGTGTACCTCGGTGACTCATCTCGAATCAGATGTACTTCGCACATCGCGTTATCTCACTTGTGGGACTCCGGTTCAGAACGGCCTTTGTAAGAATTAGAGTTATGTTTTCACACTATGTCATTAACACTCTCAAGTTCAAACTTGTAAGTCTTAAAAACCGCTTATTACTAACCGCTTGAAATGTTTTCTTATGGAAGCTCGGAGCGGGATGATCGTCTTGATTCTTCTCATGCTCACGCCAACATCATCACTAATGAAAGTTCTATTCGAATGCAACACAACAATGTAATGATTCTTCATCTAATCAAAGAATCTACAAAGTCAAAGACTTAGAGAACTTCATCGAGATTGATTTCCAACGCCAAAGAGCGTGTGAGCATGTTGAAGAATGACGTGGAACACCGGAGCAAACAAGGCACTGAGGCGGGCGATGCGCATAACAACATACTATCACTTTCACCACAAAGAACAATGATCAAAGAACAAAGTTAAAGATGACGCGTAAAGCATAACTGCTCAAAGATAACGATCTCTACACCGGGAGATTGTTCGAATCAAGACAATTCCTCTCACAAGAAAGAAGAATGTCGAAGACGTCACGACTACTATTACATCAACGCTTTCACCGCTTACATTCATATATACTTGAGGGGAGATTGTTGGAATCACTCCTAAACAAGATTTCAAGTATTTATATTTCATATGTAATAGGTAGCTTTATTATGGCCTTTATGTTTGTTTAAGGTCAAGCTTATGTAGAAGGCCCATAAGCTTGATCCAAGCCCAATAAGGAATAGGGAAGGAGAGGGAGTGTTGCCCTAGCTCCTTGCCTATATAAACTCTTGTAAACCCTCATTTGAGGGTTGGTTGTTCTCTTTTCTATTTCACTCTTTCCTTTAACCTTTCTCTCTATATTTCGTGTGTTTGGATAAGGGTTCAACCGACCTCTTCTTCTCTATCTCTTCTCTTGATGCTTATGTTGTAAAACTAGTGACCTAACACTTCTTCTGACGTTTAGCTTTATCATGCTTATCCTGATCCTTGTCTTCATCGTCTCTAGGACGTTTAGACTTTTCTTCTTCGAATCTACATGCTTCTTTGAGTTGGTAGTCCAAAATGCTTGAAACAACTTTCCTTCCTCGAAGTAAATGTCCCGGATCGTAGACATTTTTGTGACAAGCTTGGCCACCAATTCATTATCCGAGAAAACTACGAGGATCGATGGATTGATTGTGACGGTTAAAGGTGTGGATCTTATAGTTTGCTTGGCTATCTCGCATAAGATTCGGATATAGTTGTCTCGTAAACATTTCCTTTGTGACTTTAGGAACGATATCCTCGAAGGTACTTGTTAGTGTAACCTTCGATCATTTCGCTCGGTTCCTCTTGACGATGACTTTTCATGAATTCTGAATAAACGCCCTTTCTCCTTTCATCTTTTCATGCTCGTCATACAGATGTTGTATGTGATCGAGAAAGAAATTCAACTTCTTTTGGAGAATGTCTTTCTTTACGATTTGTTTGACAAATTCCCAATTCGTTTATAAGCATGAGATATCCAAGAACGAGGTGGTTTCTTCACCGATTTGGATGATGATTTGGTTGATCTCTTTGATGGTGGTGGTGATGAATGAGAAGAAGAATCCGATAAGGATGAGACATGAGGAGACTCGGGGTCCTTGGGCGGTTCGAAGTTTCCTTCGTGATCGTGTAGGACTTTCCGAGCGACTTGTCATAATCGGCATCTTTATCTTTCTCGGACTTCTCGCCGGTTTTCTCAAACTCATATTCGATAGTATCCTCCACAAGCTTTTGTTGTTGCACAAGAGTGGTGGCACCGGATCCCTTATCGGGTCGATTAACCGCATCGTAACTCGGTGAAGAGTGGGCGGCACCACTTGATCCTCCGGGGCCACCCATTTGGTCTTTTGCAAATTCTTGACTTTTGAAGGTGACCGACGAATTTAAGCTTCTTCCTGTAGGATTGATCCAAGAGCTCTTCTTCTTCTTCGAGCTCTCATCATAGGGCACAAGTGCGAGTCTTCCTTTTCCTTTATCGCCTTGAGGACTTGGAGGTTTTGGTACTAATGGAGTGTCATCCTTTGCGCTTTGAGTAAGTAATCTCTTCTTCTCGATTCAAGACCTTGAGCTTTCGTCCAAAAGCTTTCTTTGCGGTTCGGGTTTAGGGATTGGGATGGGGTAGCTTCCTTAGAGGAATTCCTTTTACGAGGAGGATTCCTCTTGGGAAACTTCCTATGACTTTCGTAACTTCATCGCACTTCCAACACTTCCTCTTCTCGGTTATCCGAGTAGAGTCCTCAAGGTTTTTCATCAAGATGACCAACTTTGCCTTCTTTTATCGCTACTAGATACCTTTTATACATTTCAAGCTTCTTGAGTTCTCTAGATAGAAGGTGATCAGCAAAGACGGCACCACAGCTTGGTTGTCGATTCCTTGATTATGATAGAAAGGATAGGTTCGGACAACAAGTCGTGATTGTCGGGGTCATTGAGCCTCATGGGATATCGTGATTAAGTCCAAGTGCTCTCGGATCAAAAGCTTTGTGTATCGACATAGGAATCTTTGATCCAAGTTTCTTGTGAAATAGCATCATGTCCTCCCATATCGGTGCTTGATTTCGATGTCCTTCTTATTGATCAAAGACCGAAGATTTGCGGTTCAGAGCTTTGGATGCTCATAACCACCGCCATGACCGTAAATGACTTGGTAATGATGATGTAGAGGTTCTCCACGGTTTAGGAATGTTCTTAAGCTCCACGTGAGAATGCTTAGCAACAACCCCAAGCTTCATCATAGCCAATGTCAAGAAGAAATTGTAGAACTGCTCTTCATGAGGTGTGGCAAAGAAGTCGGTTGGCTCGATTTCGTGAATGAGAAGAACGACCCATAAGTCCGCATGAGTGATGGTGACTTGTTTGTGGTTATGTCACCACACAAAGACTTTGACTGTGATCCTCGCATAGAGTTCCGAATTGTCGAATGTAGATTTCCAGATGCGATGGCAGTGTGAGAGCATGTTCGGTAGGGATGATTCCTTAGAATATCCACAAGATGAGACAAGAATATTATGAGCATGTGAGGGTTTCAAAGTCAACCCTAAGGTTATTCTTTCCAATCTTTCTCGATAGCCATTTGGGAAGATATCGACAATAGTGAGAACCTCGGTGCATCCACATTCATTTGAGCGACCATGTCGTGATCTCGAAATAACATTAGCCAAAAGAACCAACATATCGAAAGACATAATGTTAGTCAATGTAAGGTCTTATTGTCTAGTTATTGAATGTACAAGGATAATGATTGTTACGAGTCCTAAGTCACTTGTTTGTCCAATAGTCCAATGACGCCGTGAAATGTTTCGTGAGTTAGTTAACTTTAAGTTTTAAAGTTTATGTTATCACTTATTGTTCACAACATATCAAACGATTAAGTTTATTAGTGACATTATTGGATTCGTGACGTTATGATTAGTTTATTTACAAGTTTGTACACGTAACAATTCATAATGAAGGTCAATCAAGGCTTAGGCGTAGTTTTGACAAAGTTAGCGTAAACAAGAATGACATACGCGTGACGAAAGCTTAGGCGTAGGATCTAACTTACGCGTGAAGAAAAGTTACGCGTGGGAAGGGGCCTTATGCGTGGGGCTTACGCGTGGGCGATAAAGACCTTCGCGTAAGGCTTACTCGTAAGAGTAGACCTTATGCGTGAGTCATCGCTTCGCATATCCTTCACGTGATACGCGTAGTCCCATTGTAGAACCTTATGCGTAGTAGTTACGCCAGGGATTTCTCTTCGCGATAACTTCCTACGCGTGAAGGTAATCCTTATGCGTGAGTAACAAGGACCTTGATTCGAGTTTCTGAGTAACAAGCCCGAAATAAAACATCATAACATCAATTTTGACACTTAACATTCATTCAATTACTGATTTAAACATAGTTACTCATTTAAACTGTTAGGCGAGAAAACACTTACGCGTAGGTCAAAACCCTAAGGGTTATGAATTACGATAAGAGTTTTAACCATAGGATTAGCACCAATTCAATTCGGTAGGTCATTGATGTTATGAGAGTCTAATAACGGAGTTATAACATCTAAATCGTGGTGAATAAAAATACCCAAACTTTAGAACTTTAAACCCTAATTCCTAATTACGAGTAAATCGGTGTTTACGGGTAGTTATAGAACCCGAAATCTTTAATACAACACAACATGAACATCACACAATAACCTTTTGACCAAAATCATTCACATTTTAAAATACCCAAATTTTCGTGATAAACCCTAATTTTCAAAATCACTCAATTCGAAGTTTACGGGTTTGTTTTGATGATAGAAAACATATCATTGATGTTATTAAAACATTTTGACATTATCTTTTAACCACAAACACATAACACATGATCATGTGTTCTTACGCATATGCTAAGAACACAAAATCAACCATATAAAATTTTTAACCATTGGATTCGCTTTGAAAATCAAAACCAATGTTTAGAAACGTGTTACAAACGCAAAAACACTTACAGATTTATGATCAAAACTTCGGATTTCTTGAGTGAATTCTATGCGTAGGATTAGTAGGTTAGGAGTAATAAATGTGAAGTGATAAGTTAGGTGGAAGAGTTTTATTGAAAATGACTTTCATCTTTTGACAGTTTTGGTCCCTCCACCTATTCCTTTTTCATACAAAGCCTATTAACTTCCATTTTGGTTACCAAACAAAGATTTTAAGAAAGAAACTTGACGACACTCCCCCTCGACTTAAGAAAAATGATGAAAGGTTATTAATTTTAGTCCGAGGAGTGTCATTGAACCAGAAACTTCACCACCATTTATAAAAGAAACAACTGAGATATGATAACATGCAAGTACACAGATGTTTTGAAACAGTTAAATTTTTGTTTTCTACCACTCAACACTTGATCGGAAAAATACTTGAATTTTGAAAGATTAAAGTGTTGACTAAGAAATGTACTTGCCATGTTGAAAGAAAAATAGATTAGAAGAATATTTTGTTTTTATCGTTTTTATATTTTTGTATTTTGTTTTGAAAATTTATTTACAAAAGATGTTTTGGTGTTTGAAAGGTTTTTAAGATCGCTTTAAGAGGTCATCCAATTCCTCTTGAGTCAAACACCTCATACCAATCCGGTGGACCAACTCATTAAACCTAGCGGGAGGCAAGGCTTTGGTGAGTAGATCATCAATGGTATTCGGTACCACAAAGTATAATTCAACGGTACTGCTCCACGTGGTCCTTGATGAAATGATAGCGAAGATCGATGTGCTTTGATTTGAGTCTTTGAATCGAGTTGCACGAGATTGCAATGGCACTCCGATTGTCGCAAATACATCGGGATTCTCACAACACGTAACCATAGTCTTTGAGTTGTGTTCTCATCCATATGACTTGAGCACAACATGCGGACATGGCTACATATTCTCGCTTCGGTTGATGACAACGATGTACAATCCTCGCTTTTTGATTGCCAAGACACCGGTTTATCACCAAGAAATTGTAGAGCTCTCAAGTACTTTTCCTCGAGTCTAAGCATCCTGCGTGGTCGGCGTCTAAAAGCGATTAGTTCAAAACCGAATCCTTCTGGATACCGGATCCCGTGTTAATGGTTCCCTTGATGTATCGGAGGATTCTTTTAGCCTCGTAGAGGTGGGTTTCAGTTGGTCGCGATCGATAACGGAGCATAGATAAACCAAAGACAATATCGTGTCTCGCTAGTCGTTAGATACATGAGAGACCCAATAATACTTGGTATTTGGTAGGGTCAACTAATTTCCCATGTAAATCAAAGATCTAGTTTCTTGGTATGAGCCATTGGTGTGGCATAAGTGTCACAAGTTATCATTCCAAATTTGTTTAACAGTTCAAGGGCATATTTGGACTGACTCAAGAAAATACCACGGGGTGATTGATGAACTTGCAGTCCTAGAAAGAACGTGAGCTCACCCATCATGGACATTTCAAAATTTTTCTTCATTAGTTTTGCAAAAGCGGTTGAAAACTTTTTATGTGTTGGTATTCCTACCCATAGCATTAAACCCTTGACCACCTCCCATTTGACGACCATAACCACGATTATGAACTTCAACTCGTCCATTGTTTACAACAGCCTGATTTCGTGTATTGGATGAGGAACGAATATGATTGTTGGATTTGTTTGTATAACGGCTAAAAGCATTAGCAATCATAACAAATCCTTGTTGCAATGCTTCGAACGGATCGGATTCCTCATTAGTTTGACTATGAAGTGCTTGATCATTGTTGTTGTTGTAAGGAACCAATTGATTTTGTTGAGGTTCTTTGTGATTGATCGTTTGGTGTTACCGAGGCGCTTGGTTGAGTTGCTTGTTGAGGAGGATAACTTTGTTGAGCATATAAGGCAAGTTGTTGATTTTCCTGATGTGTAGGTGGAGCAATTTGAGCACGGAGAATCCTTTCCCGATCAACTTCCTTTTCATGAGGCTTCAAGTAATCGTACAACAATCCATATGTAGAATGATGCATATTCTTCGCTTGACGGAGAAAATGACATACTTCTCCCATTCGGACCAAGACTACTCGGGAACTTAGTATTCACGCAATTCTTGGCATGATGATGTTGTGTTTATCCAAATCATTGATGATGTCTCGAAAACGATGATGATAGGACTCTAGTGTCTCTCGTGTTCAATCATGAAGTGTTCATAGGCCAAGTAAATTTTGGATTCCAAATCCTCCCGATTGAGTACGGATCCTTCCATAAGAAGACGAATATGATCCCACATTTTCATGCGGTCTTTTGAGCATCAACACTACGAAGAATTGGGTTTGGTAATCCTAAGAGGATATATTCCATTGCAAGTTCATCCGCTTCATAGTGGAGAAGTTCTTGAGGATTCAAGTCCATGTAATAAAGAGCAATGTTCGCTTGTTCATCTCTTGGTGGAATGGCATTCGGATCTCCGGTACAATGATGATGGGCATCTCAAATGGACCTTCCAAGATAACCTTCTTTAAGAACTTTCCATGTGGCTTCTTCGGATCACAAAACCTAAAGAACCTTATCACCCATTGATCGTAGTTTCTGGAGTGAGCATTGGAGGTCTATCAAGTGATCCAGCCTCATGAATTGATTGTTGGCTGCTTAAAGCTTCACACATCTTTGCAAACCAAGTGGGTTCCTTCATAGTGTTCCTTGATGGATGTTGATTGAAGTCATTTGTGTAGGGTTGAACTTGAAGACTTGGCGGTGGTTGAACCATTTGTGGTGGGGGAATTGCACCAAGTTGTGGAGTATGTTGTTGATTAAATTGTTGTTGATAAATAGCTTGTTGTTGATTCCATTGTTGATGTTGTGGACTTAGTTGTTGTTGTCGTTGAGGATAAGTGTAAGGGAAATAGTTAGAGTATGGTGGTTGAGACATTTTGAAAAACTTGTGTTGGTAAAAATGGATCTTTTTAGTCAAATGAACCTTTGATGAAGAAATATCATTAGGCGTAGAAATCACAATAGCCAAGTAGCACTTAAGCGTAAAAACACCAAAGTTACGCGTAACAATAAGGAGTTACGCGTAGATTTAGCTTACGCGTAAGTATGGAAAATACTCTAAAGTTATGCGTAGACAAAAGTTATGCGTGAAAGTTAGGCGAGGATTATCTTATCGTAAGACTAGGCTTAGGCGTAAGAAAAATCTTATCGTGGGATTTCTGGCGTAAGCTTATGCTTTTGCGTAATTTTAGGTTTTGCCCAAATGATCTTTACACTATCACAAAGGCAAAAGATATCCAAAGTCGACGTATTTTCAGGCTTATCCAAGCAAGAAAACACAGAGTAAACCACGAAAATGAAGATCAAACCAAGGAAAATCTTACGCGTAGGATTAGGGTTTTGCTACGCGTAGGATTACTCGTAATTTTGATTTTGCCCAAAATTGTTTCTAAACCAGTTTTTGTGTGATGAAATAGCTTCAATAACACCAAAAGACACAAAAGTGTGAAACTTGATGATCCAAAGCACTCAAAACAGCTTATGCGTGAACGATACCCACGAACAAAAACAAGCTTAAAACTTAGATCCACGCGTAAAGTTTGAAACTTTTGCCAAAACAAGTATTTTAACACCTTAAAGCGTTGAAAGTACAAGAATCTTGGATTAGAAAGTGTAAAAACAAGTTTTAAGCGAACCAAAGTATCAAACGTGTGTTTTAAGCGTATGACCGAAACCCACTTCAAAAACAAACACGATTCACCCAACTAGTAGGCGATTGATACCACTGTTAGGTCACTAGTTTTACAAACACAAGTAATATAGAAAGAGATAAGGCGATTGAACAAGATCCAAACACACACACACGATAAAGTAAGACCGGTTACGCGTAGAGTATGTGAAGAGAGAATAACTTGAACAACCAACCTTCAAATGAAGGTTTACAAGAGTATTTATAGGAGGAAAGCTAGGGCAACACTCCTAGTTTCCATCCTTTCTTTAATGGGCTTGGGCCTAAGCTCATGGGCCTTCTACATAAGCTTAAGGCAAATAACAAACATAAAGGCCATAATAAAGCTAACTATTACATATTAATTACTAACACTTGATTATGGTTTAGGAGTGATTCCAACAGTCATTAATTTAATTAATTAGTAGTTAAAATAGGTAGAAGTACCACCCCCCACTCCTATACCCCGAGATATTTACTTGCTTTCAAAAAAATATAAAAACACTAAAAAGAATCTCCCTCAACCTCACCTTCTCGTCATACATCTCTACCTAGCATCTCTATTCCTCTAGAGAACGATCAACCCCTTGGGCTTACCCATACTACACTACAACGATTAGGTACAGTGCTAGTTGGTTGTAAAGCTTGCTCGCGGAAAAGGACGTCTTTCGACCCCGAACCACGCATCAAGTTTTTGGCGCCGCTGCCGGGGAATAGAATATCTAGGTAGTTTTCTATCTCGATTAGGTCTACTAGCTTGATTCCTATCAAGTGAGCTTTTTTCTTTTTTCTTAGCTTTCTATTAGTCTATCCCCCTTCTTTGTATTTATGTTCGTAACCTCGTCACTTTTTGTCATGGAAGGTGATAATCCACCAAACAACGATCCACCACACATCCACCACCAAACCACTCACCACAAAATCCACCACTTTATCGAACCTATGCCAACCAACTCTGCACTCGAATCTTTAGTGAAATTAGGGAACTTAGGAAATTGAATAGGATAATTGAAAACGCACTCGAGAAAGCACTTAAGGAGACAACTAGTACATTAGATAGCGATTCCACCATGAGTGATGACCCGGATGAAGAGCTTGAGGAAGGAGATTATAGGGTGCTAGAAATTATGAATGGTAATAAGGAAGAGGAACTTAATGAATATTTTAAGTCATACCCCAATGGAAAAGAATCTCCTATAATTATAAAGTAGTTAATAGCCCGCGACTACCTTTTAACCCGTGTATAAAAAAGGGCGACCCTAGTTATATTAAGATACCATGCTTGATTGGCTACTTATATAGGGATCACACTTACATTGACTATAAGTCTCCTATGAACATCATGTCTAGGATCTATTACAATTGGATCATGACTGAAAAGCTAGGACCTAGGAAGGATCCCTTTTACCCTAAGAAATTAAGTAACTTTGTTGGGAGAGCTAGAAGATTGCATGTCTTTGTAGGTAATTTCACATATATGTGTGATTTTATGATCTTGGAGGATGTTAGAGGTATCATTGATGGATTATTAGGAGAGGTAATACTTGGAAAACCATTTATTGACGAGTCCATGATGATTTATGACCAAGAGGAATGGATAGTCAAGTTCTCATATGGAATCGAATGTGTTAAATATGTAATGCCTTGCAAAAATAAAAGTTTAAGGACATTAAAGAGTTAGATGTGGATAATATATCAGCTTTTGAGGTTGACTGTGAGGATAAGGTTTACTACACCGATTTTCTAAAGCTAGGCCCCAAATATATTCGTGATGAAGGAAGAGTCAAAACATTCGAATGGGCATTTAAGATATGTGGGAAGTAGGGCATGATTTCGAGTATAGCTACAAGACTCATAAATAAAGAAAAGTGCTTCTTGGGAGGCAACCCATGTTTAATTGTTTGCTTTTTTTTCAATTTTGTTTATGTGTTTCATGTATCTTTTTCATTGCTGTTTATTCTCATGTCCATTTTGTGGAAATTCTTTGTTTTTTTAACCTCGTGTTAATGGCATATAAAGGTATTTTACAAAAAGATAAGTGTAGGAAAGATCACATATGTTTTAAGAACATGCATGAACATGAGATTAACAATAATTGGAATCGTATATATTTGTGTGTTTGTTAGAGTCAAATGCTTGTATCAAGTCATAATGGATGTTTTCAGGAATTTTTCCAGGTTTTAATGAGGTAGTTTTTCCAGAAAAATGCACCAGACCCTTTCTGTCAGGACAACCTAACGGCGTTGGGACTAAAGCCCGACGGCGTGAGGCAATGTAGAAACAGATTATCAGTTTCGTTTTCTGTCTAGACTTGTGATTTTTGGAAACTACCAATTCTTAATTTTCCAGAAAAACTGCAAACACCCATTCCACAAGCATTATATCTTATTCGCTTTCTAGTATAGTTTTTATATATATATTGTTTTACAGCCGATTTTATGCGAGGTTTCGTTTCATTTTCTTATAAGTATGCATGTTATATTAGACAAGAAGAAGAAATATATATTGGAAGCACTTATTACTTGCTCATTTTTCTTGGAGGAGGATTTAACCGCAATTTCATACATATCCTACCGAGCTAATCAGGGGAGTACTAGTTTATTTCTCTTTTACTTACCTTCAGTTTAAGTGTAGGGAGAGAGAATAAAACGATAATTTAGAAACTATTCACTCATTTGATTTTTGTCTTGTCTTTGGTAAATTGTGCAATAAACTATGAGAAATATTTGTTAGGGGTAATTTTAGCACCAAATTTAAAAAATTTTATGGCATTTACGAGTTAAACTTTAGTTTAAATAAAGCGTCTCATGGATAGGAGTTATATGACTAGCACAAAAACCGTATACCACTCAAATTCCACCCAAAATGTGAGGTTCACCCCTAGATCTTTAGGAATAAGAGGATTCATCTTAAATGCTTAGTGAGTGTACCGGTAGTATAATAGATTCTAGAACTTGTTTTGTGATGCATTCCGAGATCGCTAGTGGGACTACATTCGTGTAGTTAGGATTAACTAAATGATAAGAGGCGTTAGGATAACCCTTATTTTAAACCTGTAATATAATTATGTCATCCGCATCGGTTGAGTAATTTTCCCCACACCTTTGCGATGTACTCATCTTTAGTACACGATACCCCTAGTTAACCCATCAGAGCATATCCTTTTTGCGGTTCTCGTGATGTTCCGGTTTTCGGAATATCAATGAAGAGCATTGTTTCTAATCCACCCCCAAATGTTACACCTAAATCGCCTTAGCCCACCTTGTATGCACTCATCTTTAGTGCATTATTGTAACTATTGTTTAAACCCTTAGTTCAATTATCTAGTTACTTGCATGGTTGCTAAGTTGAGTCATATCCTTTGTACATAGTTTTAGGACGATTGGGACTCATGGGTTAAAGTAATATTTTATGGAGTAACGGGAAAGAACGATAAATTCAAATTCCCTTTGTCTACGTAATTAAGTACTCCAAGTTTTTTGATCTTTTCAAATCGGGTCAATTTAGTGTTCGTGAAACAAAAACTCAAGTGTAGGGATGCTCTTATAAATCCCTTTATTTTAATGTTATCGTAGAGGATGGTAGAGTAAAAAGGTATGAAAAAAAAATCGAAAAAGAGTTAGAAAAAAAATGAAAAAGAGAAAAACATACGGGCTACCATCCTACCTCTATCTTTATGTTCATATCTTTAAAGTTTATATTTATGTTTTGTTTCAAGTTATTTAGTGTTAATGAGTCGATTCTTGGCTTAGCAATGTCGCGCTTTACATGCTTGTAACATAAGATTTTTGACTTGCCACCACTAAATTTGCCTTTATCCAACAAAACCCTTTACTTCCCTACCCTAAGCCAAACATTACAACCCTTTGTAAAGACCTCTTAGATAGTTATTCCTAGGTGCTTACGCCAAAGCGGTGGAGGTTTGATCTATTCTCAAGCCTATGGTAATCTATGTACTATGCCAGGTAGTGAGTGTTTTCTTCCATTTCCTTACATGTTATATTTCATATAAACCCGAGAGATGAGAGAATCCAAACACCAATTGTGAGGTGCTAGTGTATAATTTCCATGCTTGTTATGACGATTGTGGCGCTTGTATTTGTTGTAAACTATTTTAAACGAATGCTACATGACCCTAACTTATAAATTGATTGGCCAAAAGCACATTTGCTTGAGGACACGCAAATTCCAGGTGTAGGGATATTTGATAAGGATTTTAAACATACGTTTTTAGGGGGTCATTTAAGCACTAAATTGATACACTTTATATCCGTTACTACTTAAAATCATTCCTTTTCATATTTTAGGTATTTTGAAAGCAAAATGCTGGAATGAAGCATATTTGGATGAAAAAGAGCGAAAACATGAAGAAAAAGGTAAAGTCAAGATCTAAGGCTGTTTTGCAAGACTGACGGCGTCCCAACCCAAAGGGCGACGCCGTCCCTAAGGAAGTTTTCTAATTAGATTGCACGCGACGGCTCAGGTGAAAAAAGTGGTTCTAAAGCAAGACGACTTCACGCCTATAATCTAAAAGGTGTCTCCCTTAATTTCTACACCAGGCGTCCAAGAACCATCTCAACACGACGTCGTTCATAAAGACAGACGGCGTCACACTCCTCAACCGACGCCGTCCCAATGATGACTTGCCCAAACGAAACCCTAAAGACGGTGACCAGACGGCGTCACCAGCAAAAGGCGACGCCGTCGCACTTGTAAATCTATATATATAATTCGATTTTTTAGCATTTAAAGGGGGAGAATTTTGGAGAGCAAACCCTAGTTCGTGTCTAGTCTCACTTGGACAATATTTTAGGGTTCCATACCCTTCTTTACATCACAAGATAAGTTTGTTAATCCATTATATCACCACGTTTATCCTATGTTCAATTGTTTGTGTGTATGCATGCTTATCTATCATGAGTAGCTAAATTACTATTGTGTTTGCTTAGATCTATGAAACCTAGTTGTTAATTATTGTTAGGTTGTCTCTTGTCTTAGTTGGTAGACGCTAGAGTAAGGAAAACTGGCTTCTTCTTTAATTGTTGCGAGCTTGAACGTCCTAAATAGCATAAAGCTTGAGAGTGCACTCGAGTTATCGTTTTGTTTATTGCGTGAGTTGTAGCTTTAGGATAATAGAGTATTCGGGGGAGATACTACGGTACTTGGCGATCCAGGATAGTCTAGAGGAGAGTTACAATTCATACAATTAGGGAATTAGGTACCCTCCTATGACCACACAGAATACAACACACCAATTAAGATGAGGATGTGACAATTCAACCGGCCAATAAGAGATAACTAGGGAGTAAGAACATCTAAGTAAACACACTTTTAATCATTATAAGAACACACTTTACAATACATAGCCTATCTTTCTCTTTTATTAGTTTAATTAGTCATTAGTTTAATTAATTAGTAGTTAAAATTGGTAGAAGTACCACCCCCCACTCCTATACCCCGAGATATTTACTTGCTTTCAAAAAAAATATAAAAAGACTAAAAAGAATCTCCCTCAACCTCACCTTCTCGTCATACATCTCTACCTAGCATCTCTATTCTCCTAGCGAACGATCAACTCCCTAGGCTTACCCATACTACACTGCAATGATTAGGTACACTCCCTAGTGGGTTGTAAAGTTTGTGTGGAAAACTAGAAGGGGGGGGGTTGAATAGTTTTACCAATTAAAACTTCATTTTAAACTATTTAGATCAACTTATGTCAATCTATTTAAATGTATGTGTTGGATGTTGATAGATAAACATGTAAATAAGTAAAGCAAAGATAAAGAGTAAGAAGCACAAAACCACAACGCGAGCATTTATAGTGGTTCGGATACAAGGACACCTTCCTTGCCCTACTCCACTCCCTGAGTCACCTACTCGAGAGTTCGTAATCACTACACAACACAAACTCCTTGTGGCGGAGAAGCCTTCACAACGTCGCCAACTCTTTATCCGGTACAAGGCTAGACACCGGGTTCTTCCACGAGGTAGAACCAAACCTATCACAACGTCGCCTACACTTTATCCGGTACAAGGCTAAATACCGAGTTCCATTACAAAGGAGGAACTACTACCCAAAACTACACAACACCTATCCCAAAGGAGATCCACTCCTTATAACAACATCAAAAAGGATATCAATATCCTTTGACCCAATACTAATCTATCTTGTACATCGGCACACCATATTGAATGTATACCCAAGGCACCTTTCACTAATGCCTTTGACACGACACCAAGGCACCCTTCACTAATGCCTTCAACACGGACTTTCGGCACCCTTCACTAATGCCTATGACACGGACTTTCAGCACCCTTCACTAATGCCTTTGACACGGATCTTCGACACCTTTCACTAATGCCTTTGACTTGACCCTTTAGACATCTTTCACCTATGTCTTCAACACAACACTTCTAATGAGAGAGGAAAGAACTATCAACAAGATAACATCAGTAGTCTTGATGATGACGAAGCTTGGCAACTCATGGACTTGAGCTTGCTCGACTTCAAGAGGTGGTGATCTCGCCTTTAAGTGGAACCTAGAGAATCACACAAACACAAAACTACATAGAAAGATCCTTTGGATCTGAGGTTAGAAAGTTTACAACACTAAGAGAGAATGTGTGTAAAAGGGGTGGGATATAATGAAGAAATGGCTCACTATTTATAGAAGAAAAAACACTACTGTTCCACGGATCCATTACATGAGGGATCCGTCCAGTGTATTTATGGGGATCCGTAGGACGCTCCCCCTAAATGGGTTATGGGTCATTGATCATGGGTCATGGGTTGTGGAATTTGGATCATGGGTATCCAAATAGATACAATGTATCTAGAAGATGCAATGCATCTAGTCAATGGGTCATGGGTTAGCTCCATGAGTCATGGATAATACCCATTATGACTTATGCATGATGTCATGCAATGGGTCATGGGTTATGGATCATGCTCTATGGGTATGGGTCATGGACTTTGGGCTTTACCCAACTACATTTAATGTATTAAGTCAATGGGTCAAATACTTAGACTTCTACCCATTATATTACCCAATACAATACATACTAAGTATGTATATATATACCCATTATGTAAACACTAGTTGTTATACATATGCATTACTATAACATGAAAAACACTTATTACTTGTTTAGTGTTTTATATGAAAACGTAAGTGTGTTAGTAAACTATTGGCTCAAACCATTTACGTATTTTATTTGTTTCGTTAAAATTATTTTATGTTTGTTATCGACAAAACATTAGAAGATCGTAAAATATAAATAAACCTTTTTACGGCTTATTTGTATTAACAATTTCCCCTTTTTTGTTGATGAAAAAACATAAGATTATTTTAAGGAAAAACTAAAATTTGTAAAAGTTTGAATTTGGAGTTTTTACTCTCTTCTCCCCTTTTTTGTCGAAACAAAAAGAACGTCGAAAAAAAACTAACACGTTGTTTTAAGAAAAACATGTGGAAAGAAAAAAAATATATGAAAAATAGAGAGTAAGGGAAGAGAAGTATTCTCTTATTAGCTCCTCCTTGACGTGTCCATCCCTTTGTGAGGGCGTCAAGTAAGTAGAAACACTAAGTGAGTGCATTGCAATTATGTTTGCAAATGGTTTCGTCATTGTGACGAACATGCTCCCCCTTGACAAGTACTCCTTTGCAAGGAGGATGTCATGCAATTATTGTAATCATATGTGAAAGTAATGCAAATGATTTTGCAATTGTTTTGCTTTGACAAGATACTCCCCTTAGCTAAGGGTGTCAAAGTCTTCATGTGTATATTGAAAATATACAAAACAAAGGTTAGAAAACAAGTAAATGATGCATAATTTCCTGCAAATAAGACTCAAGTTAATAATAAAAATGTCTTATGTTGCACGGATCCCATGGTTCCTCCCTTGGAGGGATCCGTCTAGGCTAAAATGAGAGATTCGTTCCCTTGCATACTTAAGACAGCAGTGGTGATGTAAATGTGATGTTAATCATCAAAATGAGTTATGTATTAAGACACCAATCATATACACAAGATCATATGGCATATAACATGTAATTTCATTCAATAAAACTAGAGAAATGATGTACATTACTCTAAAAACTAAGAAAATGAATAACACATGGATTAAGATTCCTAAATCATCTAAGTTTAGCTTAAGACTAGGACACCACTTGAATCCTTAAGCTCAAGGTTGTTTAGGTTTGTTGACCTCATTGAAACGTTCTAGGAGGTGATAAAACATGAAATGTTTCTCTTCACGTAATTCATGTATCAAGCCTTCAACATGTTGAGAATGATAACAATCTTTGTCATGGCTCGAAAATGGTGGTGGTAGAAATTGAATGGCTTGAGATGGAAGGTTTGGTTGAGGTTCCACAAAAGGAGGAGGGTTAAGTGAGGAAGGTTGAAGATTCTCAAAAGAAGGAGCGATTTGTGGAGGTGGTTCAACCAAAGGTGGCGGTGGTGGAATATGTGACGAGGATGGTGCTAGAGAGGTATCTACTTCCATGTGATCGGGTGGTTGACTTTGATGATTCCTCATAATCCAAAAGGGACTATTTGAGGGTGATGGAGCAAAAGAATACCGGTGCTAAAGTCGTTTCAACACCTTGGTTTTATTGTTGTGCTATTCTCTCTATTGAGAAGAATGTTGGCAATGGTGGAGGATGTGATGGCCTAGAAGGCAAGTCCTCTAAGCTGTAGAGGTGTGGAGATGAAAGTGGAGTGGTAAATGATAAGGCTCTAGGCACTAAGGGTGATGGTTTAGTGGAAATAGGAGTGTTTGGTTTAGGAGGTATAGTGGTGTTTGGCAATGGTAGTTTTGTGGGAACAATCCTTTTGGGGATTGGTTTGATTGGTTGAGTTGGTGGAGGGGAAATCCTAGCATTTGTGGATTTAACGGGAGATGATTCGGTTGAAGAAATTTTGTGAACAACACGAGCAAGTTTCTTGGGTGGTCCTTTGGTGGATGAGTTAGCAGTAGGAGCTTTCCTCATGATGAGATGTGATGAGTGTCTAAATACTCATCATTTTTGTACAAAATAAACTGCAAAATCATCTGAAAACACTCAGAAACACATCAAAATGATCAAAATATCACAAATCAGTGTTTTATGTGTTTTAAATGCAAAATATCAAAATCGGATGAAAACATATCAAATTTGCAAAATTGCGCTTTAGTCCCCAAGTTTATAAAATTGTCAAAAATAGTCCACGAGCCAAAATTTCAAAAGAAAAGTCACCAAAGGTTTTTAAAATCACAAATTGTCATATTTAGTCCTTTGGTGAGAAATCTAAAAGTTTTGAGAAAAATTACAATTTAGTCCCTAAAAATCCAAAATTGGTCAAAACTAGTCCTTGAAATTTTCAAAAGTGTCAAAACTAAACCTTGGACTATTAAATATTGGCAAAACAAACCCTTGGATCACCCTTCATAATTTATGATTGGGCCCTCATCTTTCAAAGAATTACAATTTTGGTCCTTAGTGTTACTTATTCTACAAACCAACGGGACCCTATCTTGTAACCCAAGCCCAAACTTAAAACCCTTGGCCCAAATCTCTTTACCGGTCCAAATACCACAACCCGACCAACCCAAAACCCGATATTTAAAATAAACAAACCCGCCCCGGTTTGTCTTCCCGACATCTCTGCTCTCCTCCTGCAACCCCCACCTAAAACCACCCTACTATACATCCTGTCTCCCTCCTCACCAACCTTACAAGTGCATTAATTGCACCCCTTTCCCTGTCTAAAGTATCGAACCCAATTTTGGCGCCAAATCCTCTCAACGGTCAAGATGGCTCAAAATCAATCCAATGGCTCTTATTGTTCTTTGGGAAGTGTCCAGAGAGAAAAGAGAGTTTGGTGCATAAAAGAAGCAAGGAGGATGCACAAGAGGAGTTAGTTTTAGTTTTAGTTTTGAGCACCTTTCACTCTTTTATTCAGTAGTCTAGTGTGTTTTTCAATTCAGTTCTTGTATTTTCAAGTTAAATTTAGTATTTGTTCTCCTGTATTGAATTAAAGTTCTTATTAATGAAATCTTAGTTTTCATAATTCCTTAGCAAATTTCTGTTCTCAACATTTTAGTCCTTTTAACTCATTTGGTTATTGAAATTAAGCTTATTCTCATTTCAATTCAGTCTTGTTATTTTACAAATAAAAAAAAAGAATCTAAAAAAAAAACAAAGAAAAAAAAAATCCTTTCAAAAATAATAAAAAAAAATTATCTCTAAGAACTGTTTTAAAGTTGAGTCCAGTTGTTTCTTATGTTATCAGAAGCTTGTGTAAGCTCAGTGAAAGCTTTTCAATGGTTTATTAAAGTGCCTACTCAATTGCTTCTCAATGGGTAATTTGGTCAAAGAAAGTCAATGATGCAAGAACATGGTTCTAGATTCTCGATATAAGTCGGGTTATGGTTGATTTTGAAGTGAGTGGGGTTAATATCGGGTTTAGAATAGTGATAATCTCATCTCGATTGCAAACCACGTGGTTGGACTTTTGTAAGTTTTCATATTGTCATCTTAATCTCGGTAATAATAGAGTTGATAGCTTAGTTGTTGTTTACTTTTGTCTTATCTAGTTTAGATAATGTACTTAGTTATTAACGGTCTCTATTTTAATTTTTCTAGCTTAGTAGTTGATTTTGCATAGTAAGTGTTCTATTTCTATATAATCGCAACATTAGCTTTAGGGTGATTTTGAGGTTTCTTGTCAATGATAGTACTGCATTTAGGGTTATTTGGTCAATTAGTTCGATCAATTTAACACTTAGGTTGGTTTAGTAGAATAGTGGTTGAAACTAACAAATCGTGGCTAAACCAAGGTTTGGGAATAGACAGTTGTTTGAGCTTAAAGTGATATTAAGTGTTTAAGTTTCTTTGCATTGCGATGAGTTCACAACTATTTAGTACTTTTAGCTCATGCAATTGCATCATAAGTACTCCAACAACAACATTGCCCTTAACTGTGGTAGCTTTTCTTTGAGTGGGATTCAGAGACCATAGGCGCATATAGGTTTAGGAGTACTTACAATAGTGGCATTAGTCTTTGTTTACTCTATAACTTCATTATCAGTGTGTCATTTAGAATCAAAATTCATCTTAGTCAACATTCTTCAACTGACATAATAAGTCAAAGGATTAATAAAGCAGTTTTTCACAAAACTTCATTGATTCTCCATGCATTCATATTAAGTCTAAAGTAAGTGGTATTGTGGAATTCACAAGTTCATTTGGTGGTTAGTGACAGGGTATCATTGGATTAGCTTTGTCGGTTTGCCTTGATAGTCAAATCGGTGTTCAAATGGGTTATAATACCACAGGCACCAACTCAAGAATAACCGAGTGTGCATGTTTTTGCAGAGGTCACCACAAGCCCTTGGAAGCTTGTCGGAGCTAAGTTTTGGTTTACAAGTTCCTTGATAGGTCCTCTTGAGCTTGTGATAACTGGATTTAGTTTTCTTGCTTATTCGTAGCTTCTTTTTAAGTCGCAAGTTGGGGTTAAAACTGTTTTAAGCTAATAAGCAAATTCCATCCAATACTTGTTTCTTGCTTTCCGAGGTCTAGAGTAGTTAAATAAGGTTGCTTTCTAGTATTTTTGACATAAGATAGGTCCTGTAATCACCGGGTTCTCTAAAGCGACCTTTAGCTTATATTGTAGAGCTTATTAATAAGCGGTTTCACTCTGTGTTCAACTTCTTGCACATTAGCCTAGTTTTTTATAATTTTCCTAGAATCGAACATTATTTTAGAGTTTTCCTGAATTTTCATATTTTTCTAGCACTTGTTTGCTATTTTTCTTAATTTAAAATAGATTTTAAGCATTTTAAATAGCTTTTAATACAAAAATTAAGAAAAGCTTCAAAAAATAATTTTCTATTTTCTTAAGTTAAGATAAATATAAAAGAGAAAAAAATATTTTCTAGATTTTCTTAGTTAAATTTGTATTTTTAAATATTTTAATTAGTTTTAATTAGTTTAAAATTCCTAGAAAATAGAAAAATAATCATAAAAATACAAAAATAGTTTTGAAAATTCTAGTTTGTTATTTTAGACTTTTCCATTTCATAATTTCATTTTTCTAGCTTTGTTTCCTAATTTCTTGTATTTTAGATAATTATTAAATAGTTAAAAATAGTTTTTAATTAATAATAATTAATTTATTAGTTATAAAAATAATTTTCTTTTTCTAAATATTTTCTTTTATCATTAGGTTTGTAAAAATGTATTTTTCATATTTTTAGGACTTTCATTTCTTAGATTTCACTTTTTATTTTGTACGTTCGCGTAATTTTTATTTAAATGTAAGTTTTTAGTTTTAAGTTTTAAACGTTCATCATTTTAAAAAATAGTGATAGCGTTTATTTAATATTTTTAATCTTTTTAATTTCCTTTAATTTTCATTTTAACCCTTGTAGTTTATGTCCTTTTTCCTTAGTCATAATAAATCCAAATTCTCCTTTCCTGTTCAAATTCCTCGATCACTAAACGTTTGATAATCCATTGCATAGCTCGCTGGGACATAACGACCCGGGGAGACTCTATACTCCTCAGATCTTCATTGCATACGTGCTTAAGCTGCTTTAAGTTTTCTTACGCTTGCGTGAGAGAACTTGACGGTTTAATACAGATCAAATTTTTGCGCATTGCTTGGGAGTCGTGGTGATTATCTTCGTCTAGCGTATTAGTGATTTGGATATTCACTCTTTGTCTATACCATCCGTATGTATTTATATTTTCTTATAAAAATCAAAAATCCAAAAGATTTTCATTCTTTGTTTTGCAAGATATTTTTCAAAAATCCAAAAATATCCATCCTTTATCCTCTAATCTGTTTAATTCTACATTTCTTTATCCTCAAACCTGTTTAATTCTTCATTCCTTATCCTCTATAACCGTTTAATTCTTCATGTCATGGTTTTCGACATGTTCCTGGTGTGGAGGTCCATTTAACGGTGGAAATTGTCGGCGATGTACCAATGTGGGTTTCGGAGACAAGTTTGTCGGTAATCCCGATCCCATTTCAAATAATGAAGCACCCGATTTTTCCTACCTACCTCCACAACCCCAATACGAATCCTACTCATGCGAGTTTTGTGGGAATGATTCTCATTACGGTTTTGATTGTCCACCACAGTCCCGCTTTATCTATGAGCGGAACCATGTTACAATCATAACTTTGGTGAAAGTTATTTTCCCAATTATCTCTTGTGAGAATTGTGGGGTCCTCATGAGACTTTTGAATGTCAACCGATGAATCAAAATTTTCAAAATTCCAATTCTCTCGGTTTTGACAATTTCCAACCCCATGTTCCATCGACCATCGACTTCCGAGCCTTCACATCATTTCAATGATTACGAGGAGTGTAATCTTCCTCAAAGTTACGAAGAAATACGCATTGAAAGAAACGCAAATGAAAAGAATGGTGTGTAAGCTTCAGAGATGAATATAAGAATCGATATGATGGCGATGATGATGAGGATAGTATTCAAATGAAGGAATACTATGATTACGACGAGGAGAGTGTTACTCGATTGAGCGATCTTATTTCTCAACTCCCCGATCTATTGCTATCACACCTATCTTACCTATTATTGCTTCCAAAGACTCTCTCATAATGGGGACGAGCCTCTTAGCACTATTCCGAAATGGAACCGTCTAGTGTTGAGAACCTTGTCCCAACCCCATGAGTCCGAGGTTATCTCCGTAATATGTGTGATGAGCCTCTTAATGATGATTCTTCTCCTCTTGACATTCCATATGATCATGTCGAGATGTTCTCCGATTCGATAACGATTGTACTTCGTTTGACGATTCTTTATCCTATGGAGACATCGATTATGTCGAGGAACTACCTTTTGAGCTAGTTAGCTTAGAGAAGTGAGAAATTCGATGATCCGGAAATTGAGGACGAGATACTTCGTGAACAATTGTTCAATATAAATCTCCTCGTTTCTAAGATCGAATCATTACGTGCTAAGTCGACCATCTCCTATCCCGTCGTGGATAGTGTCTCTACATTGGACAAGCCCGAGCTTGAGGCTTTTTCCAATGATTTTCTTCATGAAGAGTTCTCCGGTGAACTCTCTCATGACATATCTCCTCCGGAATATGATCATTTCTATTTTGATCTTGAGGATGATATTGGCTCGGAGGAAGGTGTACTCTATCATAAGAGTTTGCTTATTGATGATACTACCTTCACCCTTCCTCCCGACATGTCTACATTTGAGGATGAAGAATGGATCTTGATTGTTATCAACATCTTTCTTCCATTCCTCACTTATGATGTGACTTCCTCTCTTCTTCACTCCTTCGGGAGTGAGGACACTATCTTTGACCCCGGCATTTTCATTTATCAATCTGTGAGCCGGGTCTTTCTATGTATATCTCATCGGTGTGGAACTTTCACGTGCTTCAAATGTTTGTCCAAACATCTTGAATGAAAGTCCGATGGAGATTGTTTCTTCCACTTTGCTTCCCCATGAACCAATGAATGCGGGGATCGAGTCAAGCTAGCGACTCGGTAATCAAAAACAGTAGCATGCCATATGGGTTTTCACCCATATTTCGCCTTCTTACCTCTTTCTACCACCCTAGTGTGGGGTTGCCACATGTTTCAAAAAAAAAAAAAAAAAAAAAAAAAATCTTCTTTCTAAATAATGGCCGTAGTATTTCCTTTTCGTTCTTTGTTTCGGCATAACCATGGTACTTTGAATATTGAGGGCAATATTCATTTCTAAGTGTGGGAAATTCTCACTAATTTTATCATATAATTATACCAATTCCCGTTTTGGCCAAAATTTTTTGGAGTAAGTGTTCTACACTTTCTCATTTGGTTATCGATCCGCCTTGTCTAATAAACAAAAGGATTGGCTAATCCAGAGCAAACGGCTCTTGGTAAAGATTTCTCAAATCCGTTTATATGGCTTGCAATTTGCCCAAAATTGTATGGTATTCACTTTCACCATATCCTAAAAAGTGAAGAGTTGGCTAGCCCGAGGTTATGGCTTGTGGTAAAGGCGATGGAAAAACCATAATTGGTAATCGACTCACCAAAGATAATATTGATAATTTATCTAAGAGTTGGCTAGTCCGTAAGGGTGCGGCTTCGGTAAAGACAAAATCAAATCCGTTGAAAGTCGGTGGTTTGCTCAAAATCACATGGTTATCGGTGTACCATGGTTCTTACTTGAACCGAAACATTTGGCTACTCCGAGTAATGGCTTTTGGTAAAGAGATTAAAATCCATTATGTTTCCTCAAATCATTGCTAGGGACTAGCAATATCTCGATGTGGGGATTGATGAGTGTCTAAATACTCATCATTTTGTACAAAATAAACTGCAAAATCATCGAAAACACTCGAAACACATCAAAATGATCAAAATATCACAAATCGGTGTTTTATGTGTTTTAAATGCAAAAATATCAAAATCAGATGAAAAACATATCAAATTTGCAAAAATTGCAGTTTTAGTCCCCCAAGTTTATAAAATTGTCAAAAATAGTCCCTGAGCCAAAATTTCAAAAGAAAAGTCACCAAAGGTTTTTTTTAAAATCACAAATTGTCATATTTAGTCCTTTGGTGAGAAATCTAAAAGTTTTGAGAAAAATTACAATTTAGTCCCTAAAAATCCAAAATTGGTCAAAACTAGTCCTTGGAAATTTTCAAAAGTGTCAAAACTAAACCTTGGACTATTAAATATTGGCAAAACAAACCCTTGGATCACCCTTCATAATTTACAGATTGGGCCCCTCATCTTTCAAAGAATTACAATTTTGGTCCTTAGTGTTACTTATTCTACAAACCAACCGGACCCTATCTTGTAACCCAAGCCCAAACTTAAAACCCTTGGCCCAAATCTCTTTACCCGGTCCAAATACCACAACCCGACCAACCCAAAACCCGATATTTAAAATAAACAAACCCGCCCCCAGTTTGTCTTCCCCGACATCTCTGTCTGCTCCTGCAACCCCCCACCTAAAACCACCCTACTATACATCCTGTCTCCCCCCCTCCTCACCAACCTTACAAGTGCATTAATTGCACCCCCTTTCCCTGTCTAAAGTATCGAACCCAATTTTGGCGCCAAATCCTCTCAACGGTCAAGATGGCTCAAAATCAATCCAATGGCTCTTATTGTTGCTGGGAAGTGTCCAGAGAGAGAAAAGAGAGAGTTTGGTGCATAAAAGAAGCAAGGAGGATGCACGAAGAGGAGTTAGTTTTTAGTTTTTAGTTTTGAGCACCTTTCACTCTTTTATTCAAGAGTCTAGTGTGTTTTCAATTCGGTTCTTGTATTTTCAAGTTAAATTTAGTATTTGTTCTCCGTATTGAATTAAAGTTCTTATTAATGAAATCTTAGTTTTCATAATTCCTTAGCAAATTTCTTCTCAACATTTTAGTCCTTTTAACTCATTTGGTTATTGAAATTAAGCTTATTCTCATTTCAATTCGGTCTTGTTATTTTACAAATAAAAAAAAGAATCTAAAAATACAAAGAAAAAAAATCCTTTCAAAATAATAAAAAATTATCTCTAAGAACTGCTTTAAAGTTGAGTCCAGTTGTTTCTTATGTTATCGAAGCTTGTGTAAGCTCGGTGAAAGCTTTTCAATGGTTTATTAAAGTGCCTACTCAATTGCTTCTCAATGGGTAATTTGGTCAAAGAAAGTCAATGATGCAAGAACATGGTTCTAGATTCTCGATATAAGTTTGGGTTATGGTTGATTTTGAAGTGAGTGGGGTTAATATCGGGTTTAGAATAGTGATAATCTCATCTCGGTTGCAAACCAACGTGGTTGGACTTTTGTAAGTTTTCATATTGTCATCTTAATCTCAAGAATAATAGAGTTGATAGCTTAGTTGTTGTTTACTTTTGTCTTATCTAGTTTAGATAATGTACTTAGTTGCTTAACTGGTCTCTATTTTAATTTTTCTAGCTTAGTAGTTGATTTTGCATAGTAAGTGTTCTATTTCTATATAATCTGCAACATTAGCTTTAGGGTGATTTTGAGGTTTCTTGTCAATGATAGTACTGCATTTAGGGGTTATTTGGTCAATTAGTTCAGATCAATTTAACACTTAGGTTGGTTTAGTAGAATAGCTGGTTGAAACTAACAAATCTGTGGCTAAACCAGTGTTTGGGAATAGACAGTTGTTTGAGCTTAAAGTGATATTAAGTGTTTAAGTTTGCTGCATTGCAGTAGTTCACAACTATTTAGTACTTTTAGCTCATGCAATTGCATCATAAGTACTCCAACAGTCAACATTGCCCTTAATCTGTGGTAGCTTTTCTTTGAGTGGGATTCAGCAGACCATAGACTGCATATAGGTTTAGGAGTACTTACAATAGCTGGCATTAGTCTTTGTTTACTCTATAACTTCATTATCAGTGTGTCATTTAGAATCAAAATTCATCTTAGTCAACATTCTTCAACTGACATAATAAGTCAAAGGATTAATAAAGCAGTTTTTCACAAAACTTCATTGATTCTCCATGCATTCATATTAAGTCTAAAGTAAGTGGTATTGTGGAATTCACAAGTTCATTTGGTGGTTAGTGACAGGGTATCATTGGATTAGCTTTGTCAGTTTGCCTTGATAGTCAAATCAGTGTTCAAAATGGGTCATAAATACCCTGTGCACCAACTCAGTAACAACTGAGTGTGCACAGGTTTTGCAGAGGTCACCACAAGCCCTTGGAAGCTTGTCTGGAGCTAAGTTTTGGTTTACAAGTTCCTTGATAGGTCCTCTTGAGCTTGTGATAACTGGATTTAGTTTTCTTGCTTATTCTGTAGCTTCTTTTTAAGCTGCAAGTTGGGGTTAAAACTGTTTTAAGCTAATAAGCAAATTCCATCCAATACTTGTTTCTTGCTTTCCAGAGGTCTAGAGTAGTTAAATAAGGTTGCTTTCTAGTATTTTTGACATAAGATAGGTCCTGTAATCACTGGGTTCTCTAAGGCAGCCTTTAGCTTATATTGTAGAGCTTATTAATAAGCAGTTTCACTACAGGTTCAACTTCTTGCACATTAGCCTAGTTTTTTTATAATTTTCCTAGAATCAGAACATTATTTTAGAGTTTTCCTGAATTTTTCATATTTTTCTAGCACTGTTTGCTATTTTTCTTAATTTAAAATAGATTTTAAGCATTTTTAAATAGCTTTTAATACAAAAAATTAAGAAAAGCTTCAAAAAAATAATTTTTCTATTTTCTTAAGTTAAGATAAATATAAAAAGAGAAAAAAAATATTTTTCTAGATTTTTCTTAGTTAAATTTGTATTTTTAAATATTTTAATTAGTTTTAATTAGTTTAAAATTCCTAGAAAATAGAAAAATAATCATAAAAATACAAAAATAGTTTTGAAAATTCTAGTTTGTTATTTTAGACTTTTCCATTTCATAATTTCATTTTTCTAGCTTTGTTTCCTAATTTCTTGTATTTTAGATAATTATTAAATAGTTAAAAATAGTTTTTAATTAATAATAATTAATTTATTAGTTATAAAAATAATTTTCTTTTTCTAAATATTTTCTTTTATCATTAGGTTTGTAAAATGTGTTTTCATATTTTAGGACTTTCATTTCTTAGATTTCACTTTTTATTTTGTGCGTTCGCGTAATTTTTATTTAAACGTAAGTTTTTAGTTTTAAGTTTTAAACGTTCATCATTTTAAAAATAGTGATAGCGTTTATTTAATATTTTTAATCTTTTAATTTCCTTTAATTTTCATTTTAACCCTTGTAGTTTATGTCCTTTTCCTTAGTCATAATAAATCCAAATTCTCCTTTCTGCTCAAATTCTCGATCACTAAACGTTTGATAATCCATTGCATAGCTCGCTGGGACATAACGACCCGGGGAGACTCTATACTCCTCAGATCTTCATTGCATACGTGCTTAAGCTGCTTTAAGTTTTCTTACGCTTGCGTGAGAGAACTTGACGGTTTAGCGCGCATCAAGATGCTAAAAGGTTAGTGAGATAGAGGCTTCTAGTTGCTGAGAATTAAGTTGTAGATGGTGACTTAGAAGTCCTAACAAGATGGTTTATAAACGAAAGGATTTGGCAAGTGCATTCAAGGCTTAAACAACTAAGATCCTTTTGTAATGCAATGATTTGCATGCACAAGAGTCAACTTCAGAGTTGTACTGATCAAGGAGGTTAATTAAGGCAATATAGAGTGTTCAAGTTAGCAAGGAAAGCTTGAAATGATTGTTTTAACTAGGATTAGTGAATCGTCGGTAGGTTCCCACGGTTCCTCCAATGAGGGATCTGCCTAGGCTAATCCTAGGGATCCGGCTCTCGAGAGCCAAGAAAAGAGGAAAATGATGTTTGTAAGGTCTAGTACCTATACATCTTGAGTGTTTCGATCTTCTTAAGTGTCTTAAATGAAAGGGAACTTAAATGGTTAAGGGCAATGAGTGATGGTAGCTAATGATTGCCTTTTATGGAAGAAAATAGGACTTTATGAGCACCAATGGGTGATCAAAGATTACACTAGGAGATTTGAGAGTGTCAGTGGTGTTAAATGATCCTAGAGATCGATGGCAACTTAGGATAAATTTGGAAAATTCTTTAAAATTATAAGAAATGAAAACTAGTTTTGACCCATTTGAGGTAACAATGACTAAAATCAATTTGCTAAAATTGAGAGAATTATAAAACTAGATGTGTTGACATGTGAGAAATGATGTGTGAGTATTGGGCGGAAGGATGATGAGTTTTGGTGAAATGATAAATCAAAAAGCACCTTGAGTGTGATCCTAAATTAGCTATGAGTGAGTGTGATACCTCTTGAGCTTGAGGAAGACTTAAGTGGTCCTAAGGCATTATGTTTAGCTAGTGTGAAGTGGTCTAGTGGGTGGTTTGATGTGTGGAGGTCTCGCAAATTTATTGTTGTCTCGCTGGATCCCACGGTTCCCTAAATGGAGGATCCGTCTAGTACAAAGTGAGGATCCGCTCATGCAGATCGATGGCATTACATAAGGTTTGCACTATATTATGCATACTAATTGCTATGAGTTTCTACTGTAAAAGGACAACAAAATAAGTAAATATCTCATAATTCATAACACACATATGAGTAATAGTGATAATATCCAAACAAACAAGCTAAATCTTGTACAAACATAAGCATTCATTGTAAAATGATAAAAGAAATGTCTAAGACAACCATAAGCATAATGTCTTTTGTCAATCTTTTCTCTTCCACTTTCCCGACGTCATGAGATAGTTAGTTAGGCATTAGATCACACCCTTCAATTGTTTGAATTATTCGGACTCGTTTGGAAGAGTTGGAAGTTGTTCAAAGTAGGTTATGGGGTCCATGTGGACGTTGGCACCGGGTTGACTTTTCTTCTTCTTCGTCCGAGGAGTCCGAGAGCACGAGGCCTTTTACATTGATCATGAGCCGTTTAGAGGGTTGTTTGGTGAGTGGTACCATGACGTGATCGGCAAGGAAATGATCATCGTTGATCGGAAAAGGTTGCATTGCACTAACATACTCACGGAGTCGTGTTAAGAGGATACCATAGGAAGTACCATGGTGTTGACTTTGAATACACCTACCATTCTTTTCACCATGTAATAGGCAAGGTTAAATGGTCTTTGGTGAATGAGGCAATAGATCATTTGGACAAGACATGCATTGGGATGGTCTTTGTTCCCGACCAAACAAATGACATTTTCTCTAAGAATTTCTTCCCACTTTCTATAGATGGGATTCATTTCGGAGAGTTCCATTTGAAAGGGATCACGGTGGATGAGTTCTTTGTTGCGGTTGAGGCGAGATTGGTCGGCTCTAATTTTGAAGATGGTGTCTCGAACAAGTGTGGGGTCATCGAGAGGAGTGTGATAGATTGGTTTTGGGTCTAGTGCAAAAGATTGAGTGGATATTGCCCAGTCTTGGAAGTACATACAAATACCTTCACATGGAATGCGAAGAATTTATGCAAAGGTGTTGAGGGGTAAGGTGATGGTTTGGTTGTTGACAATGAAAGTGATTGAAATGCTTTCATCATTGTTACGAATGATCCTAACACTTTTGTAAAATTCAAAGATAAAAACCGGATAAATTTGTTCATCAATATCTAGGAGATAATCAAAGTTAATTGCCGAGAAGACTTGACGAATATCGGTGTTTTCAAGGAAACATTCCTTAACCACACGACCTTCGTGAATAAGTCGTTTTACAAGCTTTTTGAAAATTTTACGATCGGTTTTTGAGAGCTCCTCTTTTCGATAGTATCTAGAGAGGTAGTGGACGGTGTCATGGTGGTCTTGTTGGGTAGCTTTGGGCATGGTTGATCCTAGAAAAACAAATATTCTAATTAGGTAAAATTTGTCTAGATAGGTTTATGGTTTTGATTTGTATTAACAATGTTGTAAGACACAATAAAAATTATATGAAAACCCTTTTTAGTGATTAATTTTGCAATACCTAATTTCATCAATTGGTGGTTAATTGAAAATTTTAAAACCATAAACCCTAGGATGAAGATGATGATGAGTAGAACATATGAGTGTAATTACTTACAATGATGTTAAAGAAGGAGATGCTTGAGGATATGAAGCTCTGTCGAGATGGAAGCGAATTTTGGTCGTTTTATGTTTGTGAGGAGAGGAAAAGAATTATTTTGGTTTTGAAAAGCGTATATCGACTTTTCATCACACAGTTCCCGGATCCCTTGTAAGGATCCGCCATCAGACAAAAAAGGAGTGTTTGGTGTTATTTTTGTAATAAGTTATACAATAGCTTATAGTACAAAAATAACTTTGTAGAATGGTGTTCCTAATTGAATAGACGTTTTTGGTCAACATGTTTTTGATAGTTTAACTATCAAGGATCTATTTTGTGATGACGACGTAGGTTTGACGATAGAAAATCATAGAGGAATACTATTCCCGATGATGAGTAAGTAGGGAAAGTAGAGAAGAGAGACTTTTTAGAGACTAGCAACTATTAAAGTTAGCGTCCTAATTCATGTGTTTAAAAAAGACAATATTAACAGGCAATGTTTTAATTAGGAGAAAAACATATATTATCAACATAAACGTACTATAGATAAAAACAACTAGTTTGTGGGTACGTGAACATACCTCTAACCTTTTGGTATGGTTTTTAGAGACCATATACCCGAAATACTTCATGAGCTTTTAAAGTAATCCATTGTACTTAGAAGAAGTAGGTTGTGATTACTTTTGGGTTCTTCCTCGATGTTGACTTCATTTTCTTTGGATAGAAATGAAGACTTTGGAAGAGTCCTAGCAAGAGAATTTCTTAAGAAGAAATTGTTAGAATAATCTATCATTATCCAACATAAAGATTTGTTTAAAAAGGTTTCCTTCTTTGTAGTTTTCAATCATACACGAATCGTATCAAGTTTTTAAAGTACAATATACTCTAAGAAACTTGGTAACGAAGCTCTTATACTAATTATGGAAAACTAGAAGGGGGGAGGGGGTTGAATAGTTTTACCGATTAAAACTTCATTTTAAACTATTTAGATCGACTTATGTCAATCTATTTAAATGTGTATGTTGGATGTTGATAGATAAACATGTAAATAAGTAAAGCAAAGATAAAGAGTAAGAAGCACAAAACCACAACGCGAGTATTTATAGTGGTTCGCTACAAGGACACCTTCCTTGCCCTACTCCACTCCCGAGTCACCTACTCGAGTTCGTAATCACTACACAACACAAACTCTTTATGGCGGAGAAGCCTTCACAACGCCGCCAACTCTTTATCCGATACAAGGCTAGACACGGGTTCTTCCACGGTAGAACCAAACCTATCACAACATCGCCTACACTTTATCCAAGACAAGGCTGATACCGAGTTCCGTTACAAAGGAGGAACTACGCCCAACACTACACAACACTTATCCCAAAGGAGATCCACTCCTTATAACAACATCAACATGGATATCAATATCCTTTGACCCAATACTAATCTATCTTGTACATCGACACACCATATCGAATGTACACCGTAGGCACCTTTCACTAATGCCTTTGACACGACACCAAGGCACCCTTCACTAATGCCTTCAACACGGACTTTTGGCACCCTTCACTAATGCCTTTGAAACGGACTTTCGGCACCCTTCACTAATGCCTTTGACACGGATCTTGGGCACCTTTCACTAATGCCTTCGACTTGAACCTTTAGACATTTTTCACCTATGTCTTCAACACAACACTTCTAATGAGAGAGGAAAGAACTATCAACAAGATAACATCGGTAGTCTTGATGATGACGAAGCTTGAAACCCATGGACTTGAGCTTGCTCGACTTCGCGGGTCGTGATTTCGCCTTTAAGAGGAACCTAGAGAATCATACAAACACAAAACTACATAGAAAGATCCTTTGGATCGAGGTTAGAAAGTTTACAAAACTAAAAGAGAATGTGTGTAAAAGGGGTGGGATATAATGAAGAAATGGCTCACTATTTATAGAGGAAAAACACTCATCGTTCCACGGATCCCACGAATCCCTTACATGAGGGATCCGTCCATGTATTCGGGGATCCGTGGGGCGCGCCCCTAAATGGGTTATGGGTTGTGGACTTTGGATCATGGGTATCCAAATAGATACAATGTATCTGAAGATGCAATGCATCTAGTCAATGGGTCATGGGTTAACTCCATGGGTCATGGATAATACCTATTATGACTTATGCATGATGTCAATTAATGGGTCATGGGTTATGGATCATGTTCTATGGGTATGGGTCATAGACTTTGGGCTTTACCCAACTACATTCAATGTATTAAGTCAATGGGTCAAATACTTAGACTTCTACCCATTATATTACCCAATACAATGCATACTAAGTATGTATATATATACCCATTATGTAAACACTAGTTGTCATACATATGCATTAATATAACATGAAAAACACTTATTAATTGTTTAGTGTTTTATATGAAAACGTAAGTGTGTTAGTAAACTATTGGCTCAAACCATTTACGTATTTTATTTGTTTCGTTAAAATTATTTTATGTTTGTTATCGACAAAATATTAGAAGATCGTAAAATATAAATAAACCTTTTTACGGCTTATTTGTATTAACAATTTGCTCGCGGAAAAGGAAGTCTTTCGACCCAAACCACGCATCACCAGCGAACGACACGGTCTTACCGAGTTTATACTATACGCAATCGGGTAAACTACCCAAGATTATTGGTAAGTATCATTTGATTTGATTTCATAAATATTGAAACGAGATTTTACACATCATCAACTACCATATAGTTTTGTTATTTTAATTCATTATAAGGTTAAATTACTATAGATCTTATAATATTGTTATGTAATAATTTTAAAAGTTGAAATGAAAGCGAGTAATAAAACAAAATTTATAGAATAAAATATGCCAAAATTTGTTGTGAAAAATAGAAAGAAACGACAAATGTCATGCTATTAATGCAGCTTTAAAGTCATGCAATTTTTTTATGCATCATTTATCATTTTCACTCTTGTGAATCTATACGTCTAATTAGAGTCGTGTTTGGCTACAAATAGAATCAGGTGAACATCATTACAATCCTCGTGATTGGGCAAATGGCTACAACACGCTATGTGATGCGACAAAGAACTGGTACCTTGATATATGCGATGCATTGGAGAGTTGCTTTGACCATTAATCTGATGAGACACACATCTATATCAAGACGAAGAACAACCAATCAAAGGCAACTGCATAGTTCAAGAGTTGTTTATGGTAAACAATCTACCGAATTCTAAATCTATATTATTTTTATTCAGTTTGGGATTACATATATTTCAAGATCAGTATGACTTATGCTCATCATCATTTAATTGCATCATAAATCCTAATTAAAAATCCATCAAGTTAAATTTTTTGTTGGATGCATCTTAGATTATAAAAAAAAGTAGCCATATTTCTACCATTAGAAGATTCAATCTCAAAAATTACTTTTAGTAATTTTTTCTTTAGTTCTTTTTCCTACAATTTCTATACGAGTAAGTGTACTATTTTTTTTATGTTCTTTTATATAATACTACTAGTGCATAACCCCGTGTAACATACATGGTATAATTGATTAATCGACCCTCATCATAAAAAACTTAAAAATAAATAAGGACCCTAACATCGAGTAAAGAAGGGTTACCTTTAAATACCGTAAATCGAGTGTGTCGGCACAAACTTAAAACCTTAGACTCAATTTACCTTTTCGATACTAACATGTATTTACACAATTAGAGTGATTAATTTTGGTATATAAAACTTTACTATTGTTTGAATTTCAATTTGATTTGTTTTTAAATTGTAAATTTTAATCTTCATAATTGGTGACGAACTTTGGAAGATGAGACCTATACGTAATTTGAGTATTTGTTTAATTCACAATTGACGTATAATTTCATTAATTGTTAATTACACAAACATACTTTCATACATTGAAAAATTTAAACCTTCTACAAATCACTTTTTAGTTTTTTTTTTCTTAGACGACTTTGGGAAAATTAAGCAATATGATTGGCCAACAAATTGCTCGGTTTAGTAACTGTTGATAAGGTTTCCTTTATAATATAAAAGATATCTAAAAATCACTTTTTCCAATAAATGTTGTATACTATTGGAGTTTTTGAATTGTTTTATGGATACCCAAGTTCAATCTTTGAACGAGTCAATAATTACGTTCCTTAGTATGTCAAACACTCTCTTACTATTAATATAGAACAAACATTTCATTTTAAGCATCAACGTTTGGACGAAACATGTTAATTGATCAGTGCTGTATCTTACCAAGTTTTTGTGAATATATAAAATTTAGTTTATTCAAAGTTACATTAGTATGAAAATTAGATGATCTCATACTTATGCATTTCACATTATATGTTATAAATTATATATTTGTCATCATTAAAACACAAATAAATATTTAGTTTAAATATTTTAGCAATATTTTCACTAACATAAGGCTGGTTCCAGTAATGTCCTACGATCGATATATTCGATCGATCCCCACTCGATCCACCTACTGTGGGGAATCGACCGTGGAGGGTTTTTCAAATATCTTGGTTGTCCACACGATCGAGTGAAACACACATGGAAGCTTTAACAATTTATTCGAAACGTTGTCTAAAACTTTAACAATTTATTCGCCCTTACTGGGGCACCCAATCACCTGAAGGTCGTTGGAGAGAGAAAGCTGACGTGGCAGGAAAAAATGGGGGGATTGGTTTGCCTTACTGGAACCAGCCTAAGGCGATTATTAGTGTTTTAATTAAACTCATTACATATTTAAAAAAAAATAGAACTTTATAAAGATAGTACACTTCACTATTATAACTTCACAGTGCTTTTTTAGAAACCAACAAAAAAAAAGCTTCATTATTTTGTATGTTTTCTCTCTTCATTCCATAGCTTCGATCATGCAAACATTAAACAATTTCTAACGATTCCATTCTAACATACCACTTTTCGCAAATCAATTGTCAAATTATGTTATTTTAAATGTATTCGCGAGATTTGGCCGCAATTATGGGTGCTTGTCGGGTTATCACCAGATTTGCAGGTCTTGGTTGGTTCCACGGGTCTACGAGTCTTTGATTTTTAGCGGTTTTCACCGGCTTTGAGCGGTTCTTTAACACCCGGATCGGCCATCTTTAAAAACCCAAAGTTTTCCGGGTCGTGATTGGACCGCCGGTTCACTGTTCTGTACTATGAGCCGATTCACATCACATTACTTTTTATGAACACCTTTTAAAAATTGGGTTTCCTATCTTGTGCTCTAAATGCACAAGATAAAAAGACATAAAAAGAAGAAAAAAAAAATATACATATATAGTATTTTTTAGACACAAGTTAAATGAGAAATTAATCATGCAAATCAATCACCTAAGAGATGAGGGAGTGGTCACCTAATACCCTAGGTGCCACATCACCTCTATCAAATAAAAACCTTCCAACTCAAAACTAACCAATTTTACCCTAACACTACCCTAAGTGGAGGGAGTGGTCACCTAGTACCCAATTTTTTTTTTTCATACATAAAATCACATACAATTGGCTAAATCCGATATTATATTGGTAAAATGGAGATGGGGGTTGTGGAACGTAAAATTGATTCGGGGATGGTTGAGAATAAAATTGGCTAAATCCTAACGGAGTTTGTTGTGGTTGATTCGGGGATGGTTGAGACCGACCTTGACGCGAGGTGAAAGTTTTTTTACCTCTTCTTGGATCCATGGTTTTGAGTTTTTGAAAGATTAGTGTGTGTTTTTATTTGTGGTTTGTGTATTGTTATTTTGAAAAAATGAGTTGAAAAGGTTTGGTTTTAAAGGGATTTTTTTTTTTTTATTTTTTCATTCATGGCTAAAACTAGCCGTTACCTCCCAACGTTCACTTTTTTTCAAATGGAAACACTTCAACAAGCTCGGCTTCGTATACCGAAATTGCTACCCGATTTTGCTACCCTATGAGGTGGCGGCGGTGTTACCGCTCGGGTAAGGGTCTACGAGTCTCTGATTTTCAGCGGTTTTCACCGGCTTTGAGCGGTCCTTTAACACCCGGATCGACCATCTTTAAAAACCCGAAGTTTTTCGGGTCGTGATTGGACCGCCGGTTCACTGTTCTGTACTATGAGCCGATTCACATCACATTACTTTTTATGAACACCTTTTAAAAATTGGTTTCCTATCTTGTGCTCTAAATGCACAAGATAAAAAGACATAAAAAGAAGAAAAAAAATATATATACATATATAGTATTTTTTAGACTCAAGTTAAATGAGAAATTAATCATGCAAATCAATCACCTAACTTCATATCTGAAAGCAAAATGAATGAAACACATGTCAAGTGACAATTGTCCCAACCAGTTGGAGTAAAACACATATAACCCCCAAAGTCTTCCACCAACAATCCATTTAATTTAATAATATAAAAAAAACATTCTCCTTCCTTCCTTTGTACAACCCCCCAAAATCTTCCAATTTGATCTCCAATTTATATGAAAAGATATCCACATCACCGTCGAGTTCCATGATTTTTACATAAATTATTATTTTTATAAAATTAAATCGTTGAGTTCGATTTAATAAGTTAATTATGTTGTCGTTACAAACAGATCAACGGCAAGCTAACCAATTTCAACAGCAAAATCAACAACAGCTGTTGCAGCATCATAATCGTGAATCATCGTTTGTCTTGTCAACTGAAATCGATGGATCATCGTCAACTAAATTGTCTCAAGGGGTTGTTGAAGGTTGTTTAATTAGGGTTTTTTTTTTCCTTATACAATTAGGGTTATTGTTTTTTTTTTTTCAAATTAGGGTTTTGAATTGTGGAAGTTCGAATCTTTAGGGTTTTGAATTGTGAAAGTTTGAATTTTTAACTGTTTATTGTTTATTAGGGGTGTTGAATTTTGTGAGTTAATTGTAAGATTGATTAATTAAAAAATAAATTGATTTGTTGTATAAGAGAATATTTTATGAGTAAAGCTCACTTTTTTGAGCGAGTTTATCAACTTGAGCTTATGGATTT
The DNA here is from genome assembly GCA_022545495.1 of Chrysanthemum lavandulifolium. Taxonomy (NCBI): domain Eukaryota; kingdom Viridiplantae; phylum Streptophyta; class Magnoliopsida; order Asterales; family Asteraceae; genus Chrysanthemum; species Chrysanthemum lavandulifolium. The sequence goes on along the minus strand of CM040245.1, from coordinate 177,396,598 downwards.
GAATTGTCGATAAGCTGTAAAAAATGAGAATATAGACTTTTTAAAATTTTAATAGAGCTGACAAGCCCATAAAATAAGCTAATCCAAACACTTTGGTTGTTAGGTTGAGATTTCTAGCTATATGTTTCTGAATCTTGTTTTGACATGTTCGGGTGTTGTTTCTTTGTCACACGTTCTTCTACACATTGCGGGTGTGGATTGGGGGGGTTGATTAGCTGAAAATGGTTTGTTGGTGTTTTTGGCTGGGAAGCTTAAGATCTTGATTACTTGTTACAGCAGATGAAGATATGCTCATGTCCCTTGCTCATCAAAAGTACAAGTCTGGAGACTTTCGACTGGCATTAGATCATAGCCAGGCTGTTTATGATAGGAACCCATCCCGAACAGATAATCTTCTTCTAATGGGGGCTATTTATTATCAGGTTGGTTATATGGTCTATGTGGATCGTAATTGATTTCTTGTTTAGACATATGCGTGGTTCTAACAGAAGGCTTGTTTGCTGCTGTTTTAGTTACATGACTTTGATATGTGCATTGCAAAGAATGAAGAAGCTCTCCGGATTGATCGGAATTTTGCAGAGTGCTACGGGAATATGGCAAATGCATGGAAGGTTAAAAACTGCTACTGGATTTCTGGCGTGTTTATATTTTATATACGTTTGAGCATTATATAACATATTCGATGCATTTATTTTTGGTACAGGAAAAGGGAAATATTGATGTTGCTATTCGCTATTATTTAGTTGCAATTGAGGTATGTAGACGTTCTATATATGTACTGATAAATGATCAGCTGTTATGAATTGATTAGGTTGACTGTTATGCTACTATATGCCATCTTTTCATTGTTCCAAGGCATCGTCTGCAATAGTCAGTCTGTTCACATGAAAAATTTATAGAAGGAAACTGAAGTTTGGAAACATAAGTTTTCTTTTTGTCATTTATTTCTGAATCTGAGCTCTGATTAACTAGCTTATTATATCATACCAACTCCATTTGGCCCTGTTATTCATCTGGTTCATGATTTTCTGTTATAGAGGGGAGTTTTGAACTAAATCCTTGGTACGATCTCAACTGATAGGAAGCTCTTACAGGAAGAAAGAATTGTTTGTGCAATATATATATATTTACAAAATCCTATAGTGTGCTGCATCACGCTACTATTAGGGGCTGGTAACAATTTAATGCAGCAAATGGAACTACAGCCAGTAAATCTTATACATTTCACTATAAGAGGCTCACCCCCATTCCCTCAATCAAACCATTTTTAAAATGCTATCCTTTGAATTTTGAAGTAGTCTATGATGTTTTTGAGGGATACAACATCATCTGCCTGTGCACTCTAATGAGTTAACAGGAAATTGGTTCCTTGCACTGATCAAAATGCACCGAATATATTATACTTTATGATCTCTTTTCTAAGACATCAAATGGTAATATGTTCTAGTGTTATGCAAATGTGTTATTGTTAACATTCCTACTTACTGTACCAGATATAATTTTTTCAGAATTCATTATCGTAAATTAAAATAAAAAATTATATTTCTATTAAATTCTTGAATTTGGAACTCAAGATAGAAGAACAAATAACCTATTTATATAACTAGCACAGTGGCTGCGCTATTTATAGAGTTTTCGTCGGATTTTCTATATTTGGCGCTTTCTAGTGGTGAACGACGGTTTTGTTTTCTTTAGTACTGAGTGGAGAGTGTGTGTGTGTTCAAGTTTGTGCATTAGGTTGCATGCATATATAGGGAGGTAGAGGAAGCTCTCTTAATTTGAAGGCAGAGTAATGATTTAGTTGTGTTAGGACGTGACAAATGAACGTCATATCTCAATCTTTGCATGATCCATCTACACGTGTTTTGGGTGGGATTGATGGTCGGGTATGTGGATGTTTGAGTCTGGTCTATTCATTGGGTGTTTTTTTTGATTGTATGTTTGATGTCCTTGAGCCAAATGATGGATTCTGCTTTCTAGCATAAATTATTGGTCTAGTGGAGCTATGTTCCACCTCTTTTTGTTACTTTAACAAATCGCGTGTATGATTCATGCAGCTTCGTCCCAATTTTGCGGATGCATGGTCAAACTTGGGAAGTGCTTACATGCGGAAAGGAAGGCTAACTGAAGCTGCTCAATGCTGTCGTCAGGCTCTTTCATTGAACCCTCGTTTGGTCAGAACCTTACCCCGTTTCTGATTGATGATACATTATTTATTTGTTTTCTAAACATGTGTATCTTCCTTTTTTTTTTTTTTTTTTTTTTTCTGTAGGTCGATGCTCACAGCAATCTTGGGAACTTGATGAAAGCTCAAGGATTAGTGCAAGAGGTAAGAAAACTTGACCAGCATTTGACGTTGTTACCCCTTTGTTTTATTGGCTATTATTTCATATATGTAATCAAGTGTAAGCTCCTGCTAAATGTTGAGAATATATCTTGGACAGGCATACAGTTGCTATGTGGAGGCACTCCGGATTCAACCAACTTTTGCTATTGCTTGGTCTAATCTTGCTGGCCTTTTCATGGAGTCTGGTGATCTTAATCGGGCACTCCAGTATTACAAGGTATATGAGTTTTGGTGCTTCTAAGCTCTAATGAGTGTTTCACATCATAAATGATGTCTGTCTTAAATATGAATCATACTTGTACACATAATGGGTCATGTATTTAGCTAGTTTGTTTATCTACGAAGTTCTGGTTTATTATCATTGGTTTCAAAATGTATGTCATGTATATTCTTTGGTTGAATATACTCTCAATGCGGGCCTTGCACATTGCAGGAGGCGGTCAAGCTCAAACCAACATTTGCTGATGCCTATTTGAACTTGGGAAATGTGTACAAGGTGAAGCTTCTGTCTTTTGCCTAGTAATTTCTGGTAGATCTAAACGTTGGGACAAACTTAACTAAAATAGATTTTCTTCGCTTGCTATAGGCTTTGGGAATGGCTCCAGAAGCTATTGTGTGTTATCAGCGTGCTCTTCAGTCAAAGCCAGACTATGCCATGGCTTTTGGTGAGTAATACTTTTTATATTTATCGTTTACATGAACCAGAAGGTCATTCTTTGTTGTACTTGTAATTTCTTCAGGAAATCTAGCTAGCATATACTATGAGCAAGGTAACCTGGAGATGGCAATTAACCATTATAAGCAGGCTATAGCTCGTGATGCTGGATTTTTGGAAGCTTATAATAATCTGGTGAGCGTTATCTTCTGTATACGAAATTAATTTGGTTCATCCATATGGTGGATGGATATTCTTTTAGGTGAACTGATCCTCGCGTTCTGTTTTTAGTGCTTATATTTTCTATTGTATTTTGTTTGTTAGGGAAATGCACTCAAGGATGCTGGCAGAGTTGAAGAAGCCATCCATTGCTACCGGGTAGGTTATCATATTATTTTGCACTAGATTTCTACTTTGTATTTTATCTGCTTAATTGTGACTGGAATTCTGTTTCAAAATATAGCAATGCCTTTCGTTGCAACCTAGCCATCCTCAGGCTCTCACTAATCTTGGGAACATATACATGGAATGGTATGTTTCTACATATAGGCTACTTTACGATATACTAGTGGAAGTAGTAGAACATCTTTTTGCGATAGAGCAATTATATATGTAAAATGGTCCTAAAGAGAAGTTTCTAATACTCAGGAATATGATGACGGCTGCTGCTCAGTGCTACAAGGCAACTTTAACTGTAACTACAGGATTGTCTGCTCCTTTTAACAATCTGGCAATCATATACAAGCAGCAGGTAGTGGACTCTGTCCTAGTCTTCTTTTTTTAATTCAAATACTTAAATTATAGTATCAATTTGAGAGCTTTGCATGTATATATTGTCGTTACTTCTGGAACTTGGCACATGCTAAAAACATGATAAGTTTTGTCTGATAGCTGATAGAAAGTATGTATTTTGACAAACAGGGTAACTTTGCCGATGCTATATCTTGCTACAATGAAGTCCTTCGCATTGATCCGATGGCGGCTGATGGTCTTGTTAATCGTGGAAACACTTACAAGGAGATTGGGAGAGTTAATGAAGCAATTCAAGACTACTCGCATGCTATTGTTATACGCCCAAACATGGCTGAAGCTCATGCAAATTTGGCTTCAGCTTACAAAGACAGGTATATTGAGTTCATTACAAGTGTTAAGACATATTAATTTGATCATGGTCATTTTTGCACATGTTTGAACACCCACACTTGTAATTTGTAGTGGACATGTAGAAGCAGCTATTAAAAGCTACCGGCAAGCTTTGGCTATCCGTCCTGATTTTCCAGAAGCAACTTGTAATCTGCTGCATACATTACAGGTATATCTTTGGTGTAATCAGTATACTATGTCTCTTGGGTTTTTATTTTGTTTATTCTAACAAATTTTGATATTTGTTTTTTTTATTCTTGTTTTCTAGTGTGTATGTGATTGGGATGATAGGAAAAGAATGTTTATCGAAGTTGAAAGTATACTCCGGAGACAGATCAAGGTTTTGATAGTATCTGCTTAAAATACTTCTTTTTCTGCAACCTATTACTCCGTTCTAGCATTTGGTCCTTCTTATAGTATAGTTCTAACATACCCACTATTTCTTTCCAGATGTCAGTGATTCCTAGTGTGCAACCTTTCCATGCAATTGCATATCCACTTGATCCCATGCTTGCACTTGAAATTAGGTATGTGTTGTTTTTGTGAGTTGGAATTGTATATGGCTATACATAAAAATGTTAATTAGGCTCTTCCTTTTTCTTTTGTAGTCGGAAGTATGCTGCTCACTGTTCTGTAGTTGCAAGCCGTTTTTCTCTTCCTGCTTTCAACCACCCTCTTCCATTACGGATAAAGAGTACAGGGGGTAACAATCGGCTGAAAATCGGGTAGATATATAGGCTTAAACCTTCAACTGTTTTAGTATGTGGATCTGAAACAGGTATGGCTTACTGAATATTGTCGCTGCTTATAGGTATGTCAGCAGTGATTTCGGAAACCATCCACTGTCACATTTGATGGGATCAGTGTTTGGCATGCATAATAGAGAAAATGTTGAGGTATGTTGGTCTTTGATTTCTTTCATTATAATCTTATATCTCGTTTAGTTCTGATTGGAGATTAACATTTTTATATTTTAGGTGTTTTGCTATGCTTTGAGTCCAAATGATGGGAGTGAATGGAGGCTTCGTATCCAGTCAGAAGCAGAACACTTTAAGGACGTCTCAGCAATGACTTCTGATACGATCGCAAGGCTGATAAATGAGGATCAAATACAAATACTCATCAACCTCAATGGTTATACCAAGGTAAGATTAAATTGAACCATCACTTGAATCATAATGATATTGTAGTTTGCTTCGTACAGAAATAATCTTGATATATATTTTTTGTCATAAGTCATACTTTTTCTGGATTATAAAAAACATAGAAAATTGGACGATTTTAATTCAGACAAAGTTCTGTATCTCTTGAGTTTTTGTTGTTTTGAAAATCCTTTGTGTTTTTCACTCTGTTGCCATGCTAATTTGTTGTTTAAAGTTTTTAATGATCTGTGGAGCCTTTTTAATTTTTGCATTTTGTTTTAGATTGTATACAGGAACCTCAAGTTTAACATTTTTTATTTGATATTTCAGGGGGCTAGAAATGAAATCTTTGCTCTGCAGCCTGCTCCCATTCAGGTGTCATATATGGGATTCCCTGGTACAACTGGTGCTAGCTACATACAGTATCTGGTTACTGATGAAGTAAGACAACTTCTGTTATCTTTTCCCCTTAGTTTTCTTCCCCGCTAGTGTATGCTGAGTTGTCTGTTTTTCTGTGGCAGTTTGTCTCTCCAACTCGGTTTGCTCATATTTACTCTGAGAAGCTTGTTCATCTCCCTCATTGCTACTTTGTGAACGACTATAAGCAGGTAAACCTTACTAGGGCAGAAATGTTTTACATATTCATACGGATTGATTGTTGCATGAGCATATTTGCACATTCTGGATCTAAATTGTTAATCTTGTTATGGTTGGCTTCAGAAAAACCTTGATGTACTGGATTCAAACTGTCAGCCTAAGCGTTCAGCTTATGGATTGCCAGAAAATAAGTTTATATTTGGTTGCTTCAATCAGCTTTACAAGATGGATCCTGAAATATTTATTACTTGGTAAGACGTGGATTTGTGTTGACTATAGTTATCCACTGTTTTTATGACATCACAAAGCTTTACTCCTTTTATCATTCTATTTCAGGTGTAATATCTTAAAGCGTGTTCCTAATAGTGCACTTTGGCTTCTGAGATTCCCAGCTGCTGGTGAAATGAGACTTCGTGCCTGTATGTGATTTATATATCAGATATGCTATTGTCTGCATGTTTCAAAACTTGCACCACCATTTCTATGATTGCTCTTTTTGTTTGTTGAAACTCAAACTTATTTCCATACTATCCTTTTGACTAATAAGCTACATCATGTTGCTGCTGCAGATGCCGCTGCACAGGGTGTGCAGCCAGACCAGATCATTTTCACTGACGTTGCTATGAAGAATGAACACATCAGGCGTAGTTCTTTGGCGGATCTTTGCCTTGACACGTATGCTACACAAACTCTTTCTATATTTGAATGTTGTTAACAACAGCATGTTCTTGTATATTGATGCCTTGATTGATAATAACTTCGTATACCCATCGATTAGGCCGTTATGCAATGCACATACAACAGGCACTGATGTTCTTTGGGCTGGTTTGCCTATGCTGACCCTTCCCCTTGAGAAAATGGCAACTAGAGTTGCTGGTTCACTTTGTCTGGCCACTGGAGTTGGTGAAGAGATGATTGTCAACAGGTTGGTGGTCCAATATCTAAATCAAATTGTCAAATAAATTACGATACATGGGCATTGGTCCTACACTTAAAGACCTATGAGTTGGGATTGTATTACCATTTTGTTTCTTCTTTGTGTATATGACTGTCACTTACTTTAATATCCTACTTGATTAACCTTATGTATTTTTTTTGCTATGAAGTATGAAGGAGTATGAAGACAGGGCAGTGTATCTAGCTTTAAACCGGCCAAAGCTTCAAGAACTGACTAACCGACTTAAGTTATCACGCCTTAGTTGTCCTCTGTTTGATACATCTCGTTGGGTAAGCTCACTTGTTACCATTTAGTTTCTTATTGTGAAATTAGGTTCATTGTTTATATTGATGTCATTCCGTTATGTACAACAGAGATGATTAGTCTATAACAAGGAAATTTCATCAAAATAGCCATATCACACATTTTTTTTTTTTAAACATTTTGTCATAAAATTTTGGGGTTTTTCCAAAACAGCCATCAATTTTGCTAACATTTTTAATGAACTACTTGGTCTTTTTTTTTGCAAAAGTTGATTTGTTTCGGAATTAGATGTCTTTTTGTGTGTGGTTTTTTTGGGGTATTTTGAAAGGGAAATAAGTTCTGCAATAAAAAAGTTTAGTCCTCGAAAAACTTTGCAAGATTGATGGGGTATTTTGGTATAAACACTTACAATATGGCTTTTATTTTAATTGATCAAGTGTGATGATCTTGTTAAATAATGTTTCGTGTTTATAGTTTTATTATACCTTATTTATGTAATGGATTCTGAATATTGGAGTTTTTCATAGTGATCATCAAACCCATTTTTTCATGTGGATCTGAATTTGTAGGTGAAAAATCTGGAAAGGTCATACTTTAAGATGTGGAATCTGCACTGCTCTGGCCAACAACCTCAGCACTTCAAAGTGGCCGAGAATGATATCGAGTATCCTTATGATCATTAGTGGTAGGTGAGTTTCAGATGAGGGCTGGAGTGGCCGGCGAGTCAGAAGATAATGTAAATCATTATAATATTGTGGTTGTTTAGGATGACGTGGACACCTATTATCTAAAAATGGTTTGTAGTATGAAAGAGGCATATGAGATCAGTTACTCGTATTCTCTCCTATTATTATCAAAATATGATGTGACCATTGGTTGAAGTGAAGTTCTCATGTCCCTTGTTCGCTCGCTGATGGTAGGTTGTACTCTGGTAAGAATGCTTATAATTCATTCCTGTGTCCAGAGTCGTTTCTTAAGAATTGCATTAGAATTTGAAGAGTCAAGGGAACATTATTTTTGCCTTGCATAGGTTGTAGAGATAAAAAACATGCCTTGTGGCTTTGACCATAAAAAACACAAAATCTAGATGACACATTAGTCTTTGTAGCTCAACCATGTATAATGGTAGACGTGTTGGACAAATAAGATGTGCGTTCAAGAATTTACCAATATGTAAGTGCGTAAAATTTGTAACCTTTGATCATATACATTATATATAATCAACGTAACCTCGGTTGGAGAGTCTTCAAAATTTTTACAAATTTTAATGCAAGTTGCACTTATATAGGCTGAATAACAATAAATGTGAGGCCTACACCATTGTGATACATTTATTTTAATTTTAGTAACAAACGTGAAAAATGAGAATCATATATCTTATTCCATTCCATCTTTTTATCAAATCCAAACCGATTGTGATTCCGAAAAGCAAACCAAACGCACCCCAAGATTTATTTCATTACCTGATTCCTACACCCTCCAACCAAACGAGCCCTAAATGCTTCTAGATAATTTTCAATTTGGTTTAGAAATATAGTTCAAAGCGTTCAACAATGATGTAGTTATATTTTTTCTAAACTTTTCTTAATTCGGTTAGAATAAGAATGTAAGGGTGTGATTGGTATGATAACGGGTTTAGAATGGGATTTGGATTTGGTATAAAATGAAAGAAAATGAATAGAGAGAAATAAGGTGGGGACAAAAAAATATTAATTAATTAAATATTAAATATTATTTTAAAGATAATAAAAGATATTAAATGATTTATAACAACCCCGTAATTTTTCAAATTTATTTTAATAATAAAAATACATTTATTAGTATATATACTAAAAGGCAGGAGCTCAAGTTTTGCACAACAATTTGGTCTGCCACGTGGCTTTACATGAATGGAGAAACAATAAATGAAGCTGACACTTAATAAATGCGACTCCACCGCCTCATTCTATCTTCTCTAACCTGACAAATTAAATCTCTAGAAAAATCATCAAATCCCCACCTCATTCATTTTTGTAGAAAAATCCACCACTTTCATTTATCTTTTCCATCTCAGTCTATCATCATCCAACACCGGCTCAAGGGTGATATGAATTCTAGAAGGGGTTTTGCAGGTGTGGTTATCGGGTTTGTTATACGTATGAAACAATTACATCAACGGCTCGCAAAAACCCCTCTTCATTATCATCACATGCTTCACCAATCACAATAGGTACAAAATTAATCAATCACTTCATTATTAGTTTATTTATTCAATGCCTTTTGATTTACTTAATTTATATGTGTTTCTTTATGTTTAGGGAACTGTCAAGTGATTGTTCAAACAAAGAATTAGAAGGTTGAATATAATGAAACTACCCTTCAAACTACTATATCCAAAAATGTCGAAGTTGTGGTTTCTGGTATTTATTTGATTAGTTAAATGGATTTAGTTTTTTGAGTTTCAAATGTTTTGTTTTTTATGTTGAGTTTATTGTTTTCTGTGGTAGATGTGTTCTTGGAAAACAACATGAGGATGTCGAATCGGGCGTTCACCAGAATGGTAACATCTTACCAACTACAGTAATTTATTTGGCAATCTATAAAAATGCTTACTTTGTTGTTTTGGATTTACTATGAGGGTGTTTGGGATTGGGTAATTTAAGTGCTTATTGGTGAAAATAATTAATTATAAGTTCTAATTATGTACACTGGGAGGTCAGAGGTGGTTATTTACTAATTTTAAATTGCCCATAAGATGAAATACAATTTCAAACACCCCTACGTATACTTAAATGAAAGCGCTTTAGTGTTAATTATAAATCAAAGATGCAAAAAAGGGTAATGATGTGGTTCAATTAAACTTCGATCACTATTTGTTGCAAAGCTCAATTAAAACAACCAATTAAGCCTAAAATGGTTTTTTGAAAAGTTTTTGTCTGTGTATGAATTATGATCAGTATTTGTAAGATGTTCATCTGGTGTTGACAGTGGAGAAGCTGATGGAAGAGCACATGTGGTGTCAAAAATATACAGTTTAACGTCCTTGGGCTTGCCTATAGCTAAGACATGGAGGCCACGGTACAATCAATAACAGGTTATTCTCGCTCTAACTAGCATTTACTTTTCCTTTATAAGATACCGTGCGACATATTTATTCATGTTGAAACTGACAGAAATAAAGTTGTTCCTTACTTCATAACTGAAATGAAGTAAATAATGCAAGTGATTCTATCGAGACGGTGAAACTCCCGTGTTGCTATAGATGATGATGTAGATGAGAGAGTAGAAAAGACGGGCTCGAATAACTGTCAACAAGATTCAAGGTAGACATATTTACATATATTCTTAAATTTATTGCTCATGTTATGCAATTACGTCAGAAGAAAAAAAATGTTTCTTTGTGATAGAGTGACTTATTTATTTATTTATAAGAAATCATGTTGCTATTTCTGTATAATTTCCCTCATATATTTAACCCGTGTTACTTTTTTGTTGGCTATGAAACATAATGTTTAGGCACATTTGATGGCAGTTTCGGGCATCCGGCTGCTGGAGAACGCACCAGAGAACTTACTTAAGAAATGGTCCCTCTGTGGAGTTACACTTCAGAGAGAAAACATATCTTCTCTGGGCGTTACTCCATGCCGTGTCTGACTGTCAAATGTGCCTATATCTTGGTGTGGCATCACCACGATAGTGGTGTTTGCAGCCATGATGTGGTACTCTAAGCCATGACGGGAGTTTATTCAATTGGTTTGTGTGTGCTTTGGATGTGCATACATGTATATGTAAACTGCATAATATCTTGAGGCTGTGATGAGTTTGAACGGGTCCGGTTAAAAGTCAGATTGCCCGTATCAGATGGGAAAGTTCAGTTTGCTGTAGCTAATATCAGTCAACGTCTCACAATTTTGTACGGGGATTAAAGTTGAGATGGTCCACATCTTGGCGGGGCGGGTCACTAGACTTGCAGCCATGTTGGGCATATCCTCTTTTTTTGATCCTTACCAGACTTATTTGATGTAGGTAGTTGCCGGTTTTATTTAGATTTATTTTGCTCAAAAACGGCTTTCGTTGCTTCGCTTACGGCTATGATGATTAACTGCTATTTTTTGAGACAAATGAAATGGCCCGTCAAAGATTATGGCAACTCTTTTTATTTCTTATTGTCCTCTTGATGAACGTTAAAGAGTTATAGACGTCGTGAGGTAAATAACAGGCGATGATGATTTTCTGCATTTATGTTTTTTAGGATCATAATTAATCAACGCCTTTATCTTGGCGTGGCAACCATATCCGGAATGTAGTTGCAACCATGGCAGGTATTTCAAATCGTTACTATACTTGCAGATCTGAGCCTCAGTTTTTGCAGTCTGAAATCGCAAAGCACTTATCTATTTTTGCGGGTGATTTTATATGGCGCTATAACTCATGCTCACAAATATGATTAGAAACTGTCATTAGAAGCTGTGAATGCAGTTACCATTGGTTTTAATAGATATACACGATTTGCTTATCGGTTGCGTGTTTCATTAGTTGTGATGATCGTTTACCTATGTAGTCTTGATGCGAACGGTGGAAGGATGGTATAGTGCGAAAAACGTTCACCTCGGCAACCTCCACATGCGCAGGCAGGGCGTCAACTAATCTGAGCTAAATGCTCCTTTATCTAGACTCGCACATGATTTATATAGTCTGCTAAAACTGAGGCTCAGAAAAGTGGGGATAAAATTAGTCCCGTTTGTTCACGCCGTTAGGTGTTTTTGTGGGTGTGTCACCCTTTGATTGGTTGTACTAGATGGTGTGTCCTATTGTCATTATCAGCTCTCTGTTCTAATGAGCGGCTACAACTTTTAAATAGTATGCCCCTTTTTCAACTGTTTGCTAAACGAATCTTCTTCCTAAAGGAGTGTGAATGAGAGTGACATCAGGTTGGTGCTATATGTTATATTTTGCAACCATTCGTGACACAGTTACAAATATTATGCAAACTCTTTTTATTGCTTTTTATTGCCTACTGTCCTCTTGATGAATGTTAAAGAGTTATAGACGTAGTGAGTTAAATAACAGGCGATGATGATTTTCTGCATTTACGTTTTTTTTTATCATAGTTAACCAACGCCTGTATCTTGGCGGGGCAGCCATCCGAAATGTGGTTGCAGCCATGGCGGGTATTTCAAATCATTACCATACTTGCAGATCTGAGCCTCAGTTTTTTGCAGTCTGAAATCACAAAGCACTTGAAGTAATATTTTAAATATTTTTAACAAGTGTATCGATATTTGTTTGAAAAAACTTCAAATTCTGTGGCGTATGGATTCTTGTGATTTTGCACATTACCCTCCTCAATACGGATACCCAAAAGCTATCCCCTGCAACAGTTTTATCCCATAGCTAACTATCCTGGTCGGTCGGGTGCATGTAGTTCAGGTATGTTGCTCTTCTCAGCATTGTAATTTACATTTCCCGTTGTTGCACTTAATATTGTAACTCTGTAACAATGCAACATTTTCAATATTTATGATGGTAATAGGTAAGTTGGCGTTATATTTGTTTATATATCTGTTATTTGGATTCTGCAGGAAAAATAGAATTAACCAAGACAACTTTGGAAGACGGAATACACCTGATTGTCAGTTAATTTATTATTTTTTTAAGTTTATGGATGGAAGATACAAATTACATGTCTATAGTTTTTATAGAGTTTGTACTCCAAAACTTTTAACCACGTTGGATTGAGTTTCATACTGCTGGGCTAGATTCCGTCCCTTTTTTTTATTTTTTTTTATCTATTTTATATAGATATTGAAACTACGTTTGTACGGTTTATCTGTTACCACAAGGTTTTAATGTGTAAGTTTATGTATTTTTAATGATTTCATTTTTGTTCATGTTAACTTCGCATAAATTTTGGTTTTGTTTGAATGTATTTGCAGTTCTGGATCTCTGGAACTCAAAACTCACCAAAACCGCAATTAAAAGGACGAAGAAATCGGGGATACTCAATACTGTATGATCTAATGATCATGATATGTGAGGAATATCAATCTCAACACCATTAATGGTACATGGTATGTAAGTTCTTTTAAGCATGCTTGGTATTTCATTGCTTTTATTTATCATTGATTTTGCTTATTTGGTATGAATACATCATTTATCATGGGGCTTGCATAATGGCAGTGATTTTGGTGGTGTTTCTCAGCTGAAAGCTGCTAGATAGATGTGTTCAGTTTATATCATTTGCTGATATGCTTTTGAAAACTACTTGGTTAGTAAAAATTAAACATGTTGCAAGTCCTGTATCCATTTGGTAAAAAGTCAAGATTCTAATTTTCTGTAGATGTATAACCAAGTATAAAAGAGATTCTATATTTCCTTATTGTTTCACCGACATGTCGTTAAATCATGTTAAATGACTTACTTTTAGTTTCTGATTTTGGATTGTATGATATGTCAGATGTTACTATAATTTGATAGGGATGCTTGATTATTATATCAGGACCTACCGTGTTTGACTTATTCAGATTAATCTTATAGCAAAATAATTCAAAATATATGGGAAGTGATTGCTTTGAAATGATGGTATTGCCATTGTAACAATTTTGTTTATCCCAAATTCAGCACATACTATGTAGCTTACAAGTGCCTCAATCCGTTTCTAAATGAGACCTATTGATTTTTTTCTATGATTTTGTGTTCAACGGGGTACTGGATGTTTAATCTAACGATAACTGGTCATTTGATTTGATGTTATGACACATATGATTTCTAATTAATGTAAGCGGGTGTTTGTTATCAAGTCCATCACTTAGCTTTGCGCGCCATGAACTCTTCAAGATCTATGTATCAGTCTGTTACACTAATGTACTTTGGATTGCGACAATGGTGAACATTTCTCACTGATTTTCCCTTAGTTTTAGGATATGTTATGTTCTTAGTTTTGAAGAAATGAAATTAGGGGTGAAGCTACTATTCATAGTTGTTTTCTTTTGATGATTGTTTTGCACCTGCACATTGTGCCACAAGAGATCATGATCATAACGTCATAAGATAGTGGGAAAAGGGGTGGGCACAGGGCTGCGCAGCGGGTCAAAACACTTTTTTTGAACTTATTAAATTCCTAATAAATAATTAGTTTGTCAATTATACTTACATACTTACGACAACTATATATGAACAATTTAAAGGTTTATGTAAATTGAGCTAGGAGATTTTATGCAGTGAAATACACTTTGGTTGATATGTTTAACAAGTCTATGTATAAGTTGTATTTTCATTTAACCATTTTGGCCTGGTAGGGATAAACATGACTTAAATTGCCACTTGACGTAGAAAAGCTGTTGAACTTAGAAGTTATATAGACCCCATCAAAATAGTTGAGATGGTCAGCCATATGTACCGAGTCAAAATGCTCTCCAAACGGGCATGGTCTGATTGTTAAATGCATTAGACTTGACAACAAAAACTGTCAATGTTTTGTTTAATTTGTGGTTACGAAATCACAGGCATTGATATAGGATTTGCCAACGCCGTTAACAAAGCGCTCCCGCAGCAACGCGCGGGCTACCCCGCTCGTTATTACCTATATTTCATTTTTGAAGTTTTCCAAGCTCATTTGACTTGAAAACGTAAAGTTATCTCGTAAAACGTGAAAAAACACACACAACATGTACCGGCACAACCGTAAATTCGATAAACAATTAAATTTGATTATTATATTATTTACGAGAAACTAGTCGTGTAAATACTCTTTTTTACTAGAAAAATTATTTTAAAAACAATGGCGTAATTTTCGTGTCTTGTATCGATCATTTTTAAGCCCTTTGCAACTCTCGAAGATGCTCCGTTTGAAAACATATTTGCCCCTGAACCCACTCCTGAAACATCTTCAACACGGGATCTAAACTCTGCTACATCAGTTCCTTACCAACAACCACATGAACATCTCAGAAAATGGACACATGATCATCCATTGGATAATATCATTGGGAATCCTTCTCGTCCGGTATCCACTAGAAAACAACTTTCCACTGATGCCTTATGGTGCTTCTTCAACTCTGTACTATCAAAGATCGAACCTAAAGATGTCAAAACAACAATGTCTGAGGACAACTGGTTTAGTGCTATGCAAGATGAAATCCATGAGTTCGGTCGTCTTGATGTATGGGAATTGGTGTCTCCTCTAGATTGTGCTATGATTATTGCTCTCAAGTGGATCTTCAAAGTAAAACTTGATGAGCACGGTGATGTTCTGAAGAATAAGGCCAGGCTTGTGGCTAAAGGATATCGACAAGAGGAGGGTATTGACTTTTAGGAATCATTTGCTTCGGTTGCACGAATTGAGGCTATCAGAATCTTCCTGGCTAATGCTGCTAGTAAGAATATGGTAGTTTATCAAATGGATGTAACGACTGCTTTTCTTAATGGAGATCTCAAAGAAGTGGTTTATGTCAGTCAACCAGAAGGTTTTTTGGATCCTGATCGAGCATCCTACCCATGTCTACCGCTTGAAGAAGGCCCTCTACGGCTTGAAGCAAGCCCCTAGGGCATGGTACGATACGTTGTCAAAGTTCCTTTTGGCGAATGGATTCTACAAAGGAGCAGTTGATCCTACATTGTTCACCAGAAAGCCATGCAAACATTTAATTCATGTTCAAATATATGTTGATGATATTATATTTGCCTTGGCCGACCCTAATGAATGTGACCGCTTTTCAAAAGAGATGGGCTCTAAATTTCAAATGTCAATGATGGGACAAATGTCATTGTTCTTGGGATTACAAATTTCACAAAGTCCCGGAGGCATTTTCATTAATCAATCTAAATATGCAAATGAAATTTTATAGAAATTTGGATTTGATTCTTGTGACCCTGTTGACACTCCCATGGTGGAACGTACAAAACTGGATGAGGACCACTCGGGGTCTCGATTGATCAAACGAATTATCGTAGTATGATTGGATCCTTGATGTACCTCACAGCCAGTAGACCTGATATTCTGTTCGATGTATGCATGTGTGCTAGATACCAGGCTAAGCCTACCAAAAAGCACCTTGAAGCGGTTAAACGGGTCTTTCGGTACCTCTAAGGAACCATTAACATGGGTCTTTGGTATCCCAAAGACACCGGTATGTCACTAATAGCCTATGCAGATGCTGACCATGCAGGGTGTCAAGATACTCGTCGAAGTATGTCAGGAGGTGCTCAGTTTTTGGGTGATAAGTTAGTGAGTTGGTCTTCAAAGAAGCAAATGAGTACTTTCATATCCTCTACAGAGGCTGAATACATAGCCATGTCATCATGTTGTGCTCAAATCTTATGGATGAGATCCCAATTATCTGACTATGGCTTTGTATTCAACAAAGTCCCTATGTAATGTGATAACAAAAGTGTCATCGCTCTCTGCTAAAATAATGTTCAACACTAAAGAGAAAAGCATATTGATATTCGACATCATTTCATCAGGGAAAAAGTAGAGAAATGTGTGGTTGAACTGTATTTCGTGAGGACTGAATATCACTTGGCAGACATCTTCACAAAAGCTCTTTCTAGAGACCGTTTTGAGTTTATTCTCCCACGACTTGGCTTGAAGAGTCTACAACCGGAAACACTCAAACGTCTTCAGGAGGAAGATGAGGAGTAAAGGAGTTTCTTCATCTATTCTTTGTAAATATTTTTTCAAAAAGCAAAATACAAAAATACAAAACCAACAAAAAGAAAATAGAAAAATCAAAAATTTTCAAACATAAAAATTTAAAAAATCAGAAAAATACCAAAAATATTGTTTTTCTCAAGGCATGTCTTCTGGTATCGATAACATCTACGGTCTTAGAAATGTCATTCAACAATGGAACGAGTCCTTAGATGAAGTTCGAACAAAAGTGTAAATATTTTCCAAAAACATGTATCAAAACAATGGCTTGCAGTTATTTCAGACTGTAACCCGCTTTTAAAGAAAGGACAGAGCTATGCTTAATCGATTTTAAAATATCAAGCTCTAATCCTAAAAAAAAAAGTTCATAAGAAACATTTGTCGCCAAAAAGACAAATGTTTCCTCACAAATGTTTTTCATTCTAAAGACTCTTCTGAAAATTATTTGTCTTCAAATGAAAACAAAATTGCTTTGAAAATAACTCGGACTTAATTTTGAAAATCATCTGGACTTATCTTTTTTCGAAATCTCTATCACTCAATCAACAACTTTGGTCATTGATTGAGGGGGAGAATGATTTCAAACATTTCAAAAAGGATATTTTCAAACAATTGGCATCAAAAGGAGCATGTTCTATATTTTTGAATTAAAAAGAACATTTTGTCCACAATTGGATCAAGACTATGCTAACTTTAAGTTTTCATTTAAAATGGTACTAAATCGGAACATCTTACGAATGGTACATGAGTATGTTAGATCAAGGGAGATCTATACTTCAAAACCTGATCCTTATCAGTCAAGTGTTTTAAAACTAAGTCATACCTCTCCTCAAAAAGCTTTAAAAAAAAATAACAATAATAATAATAAATTAAATCAATTGGGATCCCAAATCTCAAAGGGTTTGAAAATTGTGATCGGGGGAGAGTTTGTGATTTAAATCGGAAATAAACTGATAATTTGGTGAGTGTTTTTAAAAATACAATAAAAGGCACTCCTTCCTACATGTGGCAAACGATTTCAAAGTTTCCATGCACATGTTAAGGGGGAGCATTTTACTAAAACAAAAAAGGATTAAGATGTGATTGATTTGACTCAAAGTACAGGTTCTCTCTAATATGTGCAAAACTCTTTCGAATCTCGATACACATATTGAGGGGGAGCAAGTAAAAAGAAAACCACATCATTCCCCAAAATGTTTTATCCAAAGTATTTAAATACTATATTTGATCGGGGGAGTGATGATGATCATTTTAGAAAACGTTATCAAGAATTGGAGCTTTCAATCTAACTTTCTTATTGGTTCCTTCCTCCATGTGCCAAGATAATTTCTAATATTTAAATGCATATGTTGAGGGGGAGTATTTCTAAAAGATAAAAAACAATTAAGATACAAAACGCTTTGAATTTAAATCACAAGTACCTTGATTGATTTTCAAATGGTTTTCATTTGGTTTCAAAGGAGGAAAAAACTGTACCAAAAGACCGACCATTTGACTTTATGTATTGGATTTATAAGGATGGTAAGGTTAGGTATTCGTTCCCACGATCCCGCCAAAATCGGAGGGATCTACCCAGGGACAATACACTAGATAGTGTAGAAGTCCTTAGGTATGATGAAAAAAGGAGAAAATAAGGGAAGATTGCCGACTAAGAAAGAGCTAGAACTGGAATAAACCCAACAAGGTTCTAGTAATGAAGTCTCGTAAGCACTGAACGGGTTGAAGAATGAAAAAGAAATGAAAAGTCAAAGGGTGAAAAGAAATAGCCCTCAAATAATTCAACCTTAGGGCAGAAACCGGGTTCAATACATATGATGCTGGTGGTTACTAAGGTAACATTGGTATTGAATACAAGACATCATGGACCCAGTGACGCACTACACTAAACTTCCCAAGCTACTCAGGTTCTCCTAAAAGAACTTGTTTCATTCTCACGGGGAACCTACATAATCTATCGACTTTCTCTTAAAGATGGTTGATATTGAAGAAGGAGACCCTCTCCCTAGTTTCCAAATAGGAAACCAACGTGCACTATTGAGTCTAGAGCCAAGAGATCATCCACAAAATCTCATTAGGACACACAATTAATGAAGACTTGCTGTTTCACACAATGTGGAAAGTGAGAATATATATTGAGAGTCCTACGCATTATCCTCGTGGTATTGTCAGAACATCCAAGTGATATGTAAAGTATTCACGATGAAGATGGAAATCCTTCTAGAGCCAACATCAGACAAGCTCTTGGTGGGTGACATGTGAGATCTTTCCAAAAGATCAAACTTGTGACAACTGGATAGAAACGATGAGGCGATTCACTCTTGAATCAACCTTGGTCCAGGAAATGGATTGACGGGTACCTTTGAAAACCATTCGATGTGCTCAACAACTCTTTTCTCTAGCGCATCGAATGTGTATTAATTTTACAAAATCAAAAGGGTATTTATGATTGAAACTTAATTTTTCTTCTAAAAACCTTCGTCGTATTGCAAAACGTTTTCTATTAAGCAATACGCGATTGTTTTTCAAATCGATTTTCATCAGTCAGTCAATTCGCTGGTTCACTCACTCCGTGTTGTCTACTTTGGGACACTCCGGTTTGAGAACGGCTAATTCAGCTGCGAAACCATGTCAAGAAGATTCTTCGAAATTCTATCTGATCACAAGCAGTATTTATACTAATCAACAGGGAACCGTGGTTCTTGCAACCGTATTCAACGAAAGTGAAAAAAGACACTTTCGTGTGTTTTATTGCTAACTGTTGTTTGCAGGAACATTGGACGGTTGCAGCTGATCAGAATTGAGAAGTCAATCCATAACCGCATGCTCATACATCACACTCACGTTCAAAGAAATCATGACAAGTACACGTCTACACTCATCTACTCTGATATCATCATGAGACGTTTGCTTTCACTCTGATACCATCATGCTATGCTTCCGCTACGCTAATGCAAATCTCATGATCCAAAGAAGCTTCCGCAACTCTGATGGAAAGATGTCATGATCCAATAATGTGAGCATGTCGGTCCAAAGTCACAACCATCACATGAAGGCAACACAAAGGATGAGTCAAGAGATTTACTGTGGCTGATGATCTCTTAGAAGGCTCAAAGAACAAACAATTCGTGGATCAGTTAAAGACCTCTGCTTGAAATACAACACATGCGGAATATGAAGAATCAAAGATTACGAGCTACAGAGCAAAGAACTTAATCAAGAATCCAATAACACACAAAATGTAATATCTGTTTATAATTGAGGTGACCTCCCTTAGGGAGGGGATTGTTGGGATTTAAAAAATCCGGTAATTAAAGACTCGGTCACCTCAAGTATATGTAATCGTTAGAAAGCTCATAGTCGTAGTCATTTAGTAATAGTTAGTAGTTAGTTAAGTAACACCGTGGAGGACGGACGGGTGTTTACCCACTGTATGCCTGATCCACAGCCCGTAGGTGGCGTATAATGTAAAACACTATAAATACCCTTTGCCTAGCAAGGCAAAGGGTTCGCCTTCTATGTTTTTAGTAAAGGGCCTTTTCAATAAGGCTCGATTTATTTGGCGTTTAGTTGGCTGCACTCTAGGTCTCACCTAAGGAAAGCAACTAGCTGTCGCCCTGCTTCCCTCTTCCCTCTCGATAGAGGGCATCGTCTCTTGGGCTTTTGAATGGCTACCGCCTAATGTGTCATTTGACCTCAGTCATTCGCTTCATAATACATTTTTCTTTATCTCACTAGAAGTTCCTATTTCTCTTCACTTTCTCTCTCTAAAACCTAACTCATTCGAATTCTTGTGTGATTGATTGTGTGTTTGTGAAAACCAATATGTTACATAAAGAGAGGAGAGGAGGCACAAAAAATTTAGGGTTAAAAAAGAGATGTAATCCTAATTTACCTCTTGTGTATGTAACATTTAAAAGATAACTTCTATATTTAAATAGAAGATAAACTCTAAACATAAAAAAGATGGTCACTTCATTTAAAAGATTTGATATTATATTAAAACATATTTATCTTTCTTAAATAAGTAATTGAATCAAACTTAAGCTCGAGACACCCCACGGGGGCGGCCGATCCTAATGGACCAAATGGTCTTTTCATCTGGTTCTTTGTTTAAGCCCATTACTTTTTAAACAGTCCTACTGAATAAGCACAATCTATTTTTCAGTTAATTAGATCATTTATATATTCACAATAAATATATAAAGTTGGAATCTCGTTTAATATATGTGTAACCTCATGGTATTATATATTAATGACAATATTTAATTACGTTATAACATGCATATAATCCTACAGATATAAATAGTTAAATTTAAACAAGATCATCCTAAACACCATGTTAGTTAAACAAAGTAAAATCCTTCGTGAAACGAAAATCTATACTAAATATTAATCGATGTTATCACATAATGAAAATTTATGTAAAAAGCCGTGCATGCACGGGTATTATAACTTTATAAGTATTAAAAATTCAATATAATTTCATAGAAAAATTTTAAACATTACAAAATCATGAATTTATGAATTGTCACACTATATAATTTCAAAAAGAAGTTGTTGAAATATTATTAACCGTAATACTATCTGTCAAAATCCCGTACACACGAGTTTTAAAACTACTTGTAAATTAAAAGTGATTAATGTATTCGCAAATAAAGCTCTATTTTATTTCATAAAAGCCGAATTGACATCCTTCACGAAAGCCCATTAACCAAAATGCGGAGTGTCAAATATTCCGTAAAACAAATGTGAGAGAGATAGTAGTAGTATAGAAAGTGTTTGATTCAACCTTACACAGCAGCAATGGCGACCAAAGTATTGATGGTGAGTTAATAATAATAATAATAATCACTCTTTCTTTTTATATAGGGTTTTTAACTCTCAACTTTTATTACTAATAATAATAATAATATCTGTTTACTATGATGATAATGATTAGGTTGCTGAGAAGCCAAGTATAGCTCTTTCAATTGCTACTGCACTCTCCGGTGGTCGAGTAAATACTTCATCTATTTACTTGTATTTTTGTATGTTTTCATGTAATTAAACACATATTTAATGATACCCAATGGCGAATTATTTGCTTCTACATTGAGTAATTGTTTTAGGTTAATAACTTTCATTTTTGTTTATAAATATGTTTTTGGAACTAGGGAGTGTGGGCCCGTTGACGCGTAAGATATATTTATTGCAAACTTCCAAGATATTTTACAACCAATCTATATGCTTGATGGCTTTTGTTCATCGGTTATGTCACAAGTTTAGTATTTGGTTTTGCTTGGTCAATTACACTTAGAAAACCTTTATATGACAAATGAGAAGGTAATGTGTGCTTTGAAATTGATCACTATTTACCTTAGGTGTCAGTGCTGTAATTCCCCTAAAGACTTTTCTCGATTTTAACACACTGATTTTGCAGATGTCATCACGAAGAGGTAGTACCGAGGTTCATGAGTTTGATGGGACTTTTTTAGGATATCGGGTACAATACAAAGTTACATCAGTGATTGGTCATGTTTTCAGGTTTCTTTTTTCTTCAAAGCATCATTTTATGTTTTCTAAATTGTTAACATGTTATAACTAAACTGTATATCGTTTTCAAAAGTTGCTAAAATTTAAGATATGGATTTATATGTGGTCAAGTGTATCGGTATTTCATGGCTTTCGTGCATTTTTTTCTTTTGCATGTAAATTCTAGTTAAGCTGTAACATATCTGAATATCTGCTTCCTTTTGTGCAAATCTAGTGTAGATTTTCCACCAAAGTATCAAGACTGGGCTGCGACAGATCCTCTCTCTCTTTTTGAAGCACCAGTTGTCAAGTCAGAATCAAATCCAAAGGTACGGGCTTTGTCGCAGTTGCCAGCTGTCTCAGTTTGTCAAAGCTGTTTTGTATATAGTTAATAGACCAATATGTTGTGTATGGCATCTGCTCACATGTGAAAATCTTATACATTAACCATCTAGCGAAATTTTTATGCATGTCACTTTTACCCTGTGGATTTCTTCCTGCTGGACTGCGCAATTCGGCATGAATGAACACCCATGACTGCATCTGTGTTACTTAGAAGATTGTGCAATGCCACATTGTATAGGTCACTTAGAGATGTGAACTCTTAGGAACTCTTAAAGTTTATAGGCCCATTGCTAAAATTCACTATGCATCCTACTTGTGCAACTAAAATCAATAGTTTTCTCAATCTATCATCCTGATATCATGAGATGGTGGAAATGTGGACTGAATGCCTTAACTGTTCATGCTATGAAACACAGTTGGCGAATGAGTGGTTCCTGTAACACTCTGTTCCTGAGTTTTAAGATGAAAGAAAAGAAGAGAAGAGACAAAATTGGATAGAAAAGAAGAGGAGAGTAATGTAATTTATTTTTTTAAGTCGTGTTCCTGAGTTGAGAGAGAAAAGAAGAGAAAACTGATGATTTTACAATTTAACCCTTTGTTAGATACAAAATTTATGTTTTATTCTAGGGCATTTAAGTCATTGTTTAATTAAAAAGTTTCCATATATACCTTCCTCCCAAATCATCCCACTTTTGGGAAGAAAGTTTTGGAGAGAAATATAACCAAATTTCCTCTCCTCTTCTTCTCTCTTTTCTCCTAAAAAAATTTGGGAACACAAATTTATTTCATTTTCATCCCACTTCTTTTCTCTTCTTTCAAAATTAAAACTCGGGAACGCAGTGAAGCTGTTACCCGGCCTGGGCCGTGTCCGGACCGGGCTTTGTTGCCTAATATTAGGACTATTTAGGACCACTGGTCCGGATCAAGCTTTTTGGGACCAGGCTTTCATGGGCTTCTGCGGGCCGGGCTCGGGCTTTAACCCATCTGTGCTCCTCTTATTGGTTGTGTTACTTTTTTGTACTAATTTGGTCAGATTAGATAATAAAATATATGTTACACATGATTATAAGTGACATGAATGATTGTAGTTATATCAAGTTTGTTTTATTAAAACCTTAGTTTGGATTTGAATATATCCGTAAAGCCAACCATCAAAATAGGTAGCCGTGGTGTCTCTGATCTAGGTAATGGTTATCTGAGCTGTGTAAATTTTTTATCAACTTAGGTACCCTAAAAACTGCTATATAACTACTTTATTTTTGTTATTTTTTACCACTCTTTTCACCTAAACTTACTTGCTTGTAAATCATCTGTAACAAGGCTCATATTCGTCAACATCTAAACCGGGAGGCTCGTGGTTGTGGAGATCTGGTACTGTGGTTGGACTGTGATCGTGAAGGAGAGAATATATGCTTTGAAGGTATTTTTTTTTTTATTTTTTTATTTTTATGAATTGAGTTGTGATGGGTGTAACTTGTTTGCAGCTCAAAATTTTGACATTAGAAACAATAAGTTGACCATAACTTAATGACCTTTTGTTAAGAAAAGGCAATATTATGTTTTTTTGCTTAATTGATGGTTCTTTTTTTTGCTCATGTGACTTGCACTCTTGTTCTTTGGTTTCTGGTGGTAATAGTTGAGCAAATGAATTTCATCATAGTTTTGATATACTCATTCATCAAAAGGTTAAAATTTTTTTGCTGCATACTTGCATCTTTCGATATTGCTTGTTGCGATGCAAAACTGCACATATGCACTTTCATAATTATAGTTTGTGGTCTTTTTGCTATTTAGCTACAAACTTATTGCTCAATGCTTGTATGTTGATGAACCCTTCGTGTGTGGCATGTTAATTATAGTTTCATCATTCCCTCAACTTGCATTTTCTTGCATGCAGTTATTGAGTGCACCGGATTTCATGCGAATGATGGTAGAAGAGTTCACCGCGCACGATTTTCTTCAGTGACTGAGAAAGACATTACCCATGCTATGAAAAATCTTGTCCAGCCCAACAAAGATGAATCATTGGCAGTAGATGCTAGGCAGGAGATAGATCTTAAAGTTGGAGTTGCTTTTACACGATTTCAAACTACTTACTTTCAAGGAAAATATGGAAATCTGGATTCGAGAGTCATCTCGTAGGCTCCCTGTTCTATCTCATCCTTCTAGTTTTATCTAGACTTCTAGAGGTTATGTTATATCTATAACGAGTCGAATAGTTAAAATAATTCATTAAAAACAGAACTGGTCAAATGGTTGGTAGTTTTGTACACACCCAAAGTGTGGTTTCAGTGAATAAAACCTCCGAAATCATTTAAGTAAACAAATAACAGAATTATTTCTGCTAATTCGATTTTTCAGCTGGACAGAAAAGTGGATACATCGCTCAGGATCCTATTTCTGTTCATGGATTTCAAATTCCATGTCATGAAACTTCTTTTAAAGTTAAAATGCTCAAAATCTTCACTCTTCACGTATATAAATAAATCCGTAATATCTTGATGTTTTTTTTTATTTTTCTTTGTCAGATATGGCCCATGTCAAACTCCTACCCTTGGATTTTGTGTGCAGCGCTACCTTCAAATTAGTACTTTCAAGCCAGAAAAGTTTTGGGTTGTACATCCTTACATAATAAAGAATGGTTATGAGTTGAAGCTGGATTGGGATCGTAATAGGTTGTTTGATCATGATGTGAGATTTTTCACTGCTTTGATCGTCATTGATTTATGCTATGTGTATCTACTTGGTTGCTGACGTTTACAATCACCAACAGGTGGCAGAGATGTTTCAAAAGTTAGTAGTTGATGACGCTGTTCTAAAAGTTACCAATATTTCTGAAAAACAAGATAGCAAGGGTCGGCCTTCTGGTCTTAACACAGTCAACCTTTTGAAGGTCAGGAAATGTCGAGAATCACCATGTTATTTTTATTGCCATATTATTGTTAAAATATATAAACCTCTGCATTCTGCCTTTTAAATATGTGGTCTTGTTTGTTGTTTTTGTTAAAATATATAAACCTCTGCATGTGCATATGTAAATTTATAGATAAACTGTATTTTATGTTAGTGTGCATATAGGAACTTGAATGGTGGTCTTGTTTGTTGTTTTTGTTTGCTCTTTCATATTCATGACAATCTGCATTGACATATATGATATATCTTTGACAATAACTAGACTTTTAGTTCCTTGGTTGTAAGAACTCTGCCTATAAAGCATGATGCTAATGAGTATCTCTTAATTTTTCTTTTTGGTGCCAATAGTATGATATTTCTCATTGTTTACCTCTCTACCTACTGCCAATGATAGACCGTGTCTGTTGTCGTTTCAGTATCTTCCCCTATGTTAATGCTTTTTTATACAGTTTCTATCAAATGTCGCATGTAAAATTATCATGTTAGAATAATGAGAACTTCAAGTTATTTTTATTTATTTATTTATTTATTTTTTTAATCATGATTGGCAACATGCTCAATGTTAAAGGTGGTGCATGACAGCTGTTTGTTATCTGTTTACTGGGGTAGGTTGCTTCAAGTGCGCTAGGGTTTGGACCTCACTTGGCCATGCAATTGGCTGAGCGCTTGTATACCCAAGGTTTTATCAGGTGCCCTTTCCATTTACTTCACCCCATTATCTTTCAATATTGCACATTGTTTACTTATGATTGGGCATTGTTTAGATTTCTGTGTCTTTGCTTTCCTGTGATTGATGTTCCAGCTATCCACGGACGGAGAGTACAGCATACCCTTCGTCATTCGACTTTAAAGGAACTCTTGGCACGTTGACGAGTAATTCAGTATGGGGTAGTTATGCGCAGACACTACTTACCAATGGTTATCATAAGCCCAAATCAGGAACTGATGTAGGTGACCACCCACCGATCACGCCTATGCGTTCAGCTAATGAAGATATGCTAGGCGGGGATGCTTGGAGACTTTATCAATATGTCTGTCAGCATTTTCTTGGTACCCTCTCTCCTGATTGCAAATATGTAAGGTAACGGATCCATATTTCATCTCGGTAGATCATTCTTACTGGCGTGGGGTGTAGATGATTTTTTTGTTTTTTTTGGGTAAAGGGATAATACAAAAAAATCCAGGTAACGGATCCATATTTAATGTAGATGAAAATTTTACAACTCTGTTGGTGGGTTGATTTCAGATGGACTATGCACTCACTTAATCCAGATAAAAAGATTAACCAAGTCCATTATAATTGAAGTTATAAAAGCTTTCTTGTCAACTCATATTCATCCTAACCAAAACAAGTTTTATTATTAGTTGGTTTTGAACTTAGTTGAACAATTTGGGTCCAACTTAAAGAATCTTAAATAAGATTTTTTTTATACATAATAACTAATTTCCACATAACTTCTGTTCTCTTTAAGACTATATGCATACTTCCTTTCAAGAATTTTCACAAGTTTTGACTTTTGATTACTAGTTTACTACATCTTCACCCTAAATCTGAAACACGTAGACACAAAGTCGCTAATATGTACTTTTAATGAAAGATTCTGCATTTGCAGTGCCATATGATGCTCTGTTGCGTGGTTCAACAATACTGTATGGTCTATGACAAGTATCATTTCTAACGGGTACAAATTTTTGATAGGACGAAGATTGAGTTTTTTGTGGGTGGAGAATTCTTCAGTTGCGCTGGGCAGCATGTCACAGTAAAAGGATTTACAGCAATAATGCCATGGTTGGCTGTGACCGAGAAGAATCTACCTCAATTTACGGAAGGGGAGAAAATACAGATTTTAAGGGTTGAGTTATATGAGGTACTATTCCTAGTAAAAGATGTTTTTAACATTACATTTTACCTTCCACATTAGTGATTATGTTTCTTTTTTTATTTTTGTTTTATTAACATCAAGCAATATGGTATTACCTTGGTATTATTGTCATTCCTTACTTTTGAATATATTTAGCGCCGTGCTCTCTATTACCTTGGTATTATTGTCTTTGGCTTGCACATGTCAATAGAAAAGTGAGATCCTTACCATGTAGCGCATGTTCAGCCAACCTAAAGTGTCAATTAGAAGTCATAAGTTTAGCCCATTTACTTAAGTGTGGGTTGCATGGGTACATATCATGTCTTGCTGGTCAAACAGGTCAGCTTATAAAATTTGTTAAAAGTGCAACTGTCAAATGGTTTGAAAGTGATCCAAAATGTGTCACTTTCTTATGAAAAATAAGACTTATATGTTACAGATGTTGTTTTTGTTATTGTATATAATGCACTAATAATCTATGAAGTCTTAAGGAAAAAGGAAGAAAGAAAGGTTGGCGAGTCAACCCAACCTGTTACTCAGCCCTGCCAACCCTCCTTTTGTTTTCTTTTTTTTTTTTTTTTTTGGGTAAAGGGTTTTACTCCGGTAAATATATTCACACCAAAAAAATCGTTAAGTACAAAAGAATCTGGCTGAGTACCATATTAACCTAAACGCTCTACATATGCGTGTCAACTACATGAATTGACAAGCCAGTAACCATATTAACCTAAACCCTCCTATTTTGCCACCCCTACTGATGTTTATTGCCAGTTATGACATATAGTAACTGTCTCTTCCAGGGAAACACTGCTCCTCCAGATTACTTGTCTGAGAGTGAGCTGATATCTCTAATGGAAAAGCATGGAATAGGAACAGATGCATCCATTCCTGTGCACATCAACAACATAAGTGAACGCAACTACGTAAAGGTATGTTAACTATGCACTCACATGCTCTTGTTTGCTTGGGTGTACTGGGATTGATCAGAGGTGGGCGTTTCACCTATTTACTCGTGAATGGGTTGATTCGGGTTATGACTTATCTTTAAATATTCAAATGGATAAATTAAAAAGAAAAGCTAAAAGGAGATCGGGTCAAAAGTCACCCCAAGTGAATTATTAATGTCTAAAACCTCTTAAATTATTTTATAAAAAACACTAGATCAATATTATTGAAACTATATAGTTTTTGTAATTATATTTGACACGTATATATATATATATATATAAAGAGTTAAAAGTTTTGCCCAACTAACCTGCCAATTTTGCAACATCCAGATTTAATGTTTCTCAAATTTGTGAGTAGTGTCATTTTTCGTCATCTTTGATCTACAGGTAGAGGCTGGTAGAAAGTTGGTTCCAACAGTTTTGGGTGTAAGTCTTATAAGAGGCTATCAGTGTATAGATCCCGATCTTTGTTTGCCTGACATACGTAGTTTCATAGAGCATCAGATCACTTTGGTTTCGAAAGGTCAAGCAGATCATTCGCTTGTTGTGCACCATGTACTTGAACAGTTCAGACAGAAATTTAGTTACTTTACGAAGCAGGTTACACTTTGTACCTTCTGGCTTCTGTCCTATGAACTCGCTATATCTTTTCTTTGGAATGTCCTGTAAAATATTATTTAATGGGAAATTTATATGCCTATCACCAATACTACTAAATATGAACCACTCAGTGGCAACAGAGCTTGTGACTATCATCATAAAATGTGAGATGTCTCAAGTTCAATTCCTGCTAGGTGCAAACAACCCTGAAGTGGCCACACCAACCTCCTGAAAAGGGAGGGCTTTACCCGGTTTGAGTCTGTGTGGCGGTGGGTTCAAACCCCTTGGATTAGTTTCGGAAACCATGGGTACCCAAAAAAAAAAAAAAAAAACTACTAAATATGATTGCTCATGATTTGGGTATTTCTGATTGATGGGGTTTGTCCTGCAGATTGAAAATATGGATGCATTGTTTGAAGCACAATTTTCTCCACTTTCGGATACTGGACGTGCACTTAGTAAATGTGGAAAATGCTTGCGATATATGAAGTACATCTCTATGCTTCCATCTCGCCTGTACTGTAATACATGTGAGGAAGTCTATTATGTTCCTCAAAAAGGCACAATTAAGGTAAGAAAAAATCTCAAGTTTTCATCTTTTCCCATGTATTAATGCCAATGGAAGATCATTTTAGAACCATTTCAGTTAGGTTTCTTTTTATGGTAATGTTTATTACTACATCAAGTATTCCCTCCCATAAAATTGCTATATTTCTCATGGAAGTCCTTCGAAAATTTCAGCATTTCATTTTGTAGGAAGTTCCCATGTTAAGATTATCAATTAATCCACTATCATTATAATATAAACTTTGGTCCTACTGATTTCGGTCCACAAGATTCCTTATATTTCATCTTTATCCAAAGGTACTTTTTATACTTTAACAAGTAGTTTCCCTTCAACTACTGGTGAAATCCAACACCACAGTTTTCAGGAAACAAGAAACTTTTTTTTTGGTTATATTTTGCTGCCTGCTTACATACATTTCTCTAGTCTTGCAAATTTATCAAAATTTTTTGTTTTTTTGTATTTGTTTAGTGAATGATATAACCTTTGTCATGGAACTTGTGAATCCCTGAAACCAAATCTATGCTCTACAGCTCTGCATATGCATATTGCACAGTATTACGTACATTAACATTGTAACATGATCTCTAATAATTCCATTTTTCTTTTTTGGCAGTTGTACAAAGAACTCACATGTCCTCTAGACAACTTTGAACTTTTACTTTTCTCAATGGCTGGACCAGATGGCAAGTCATTTCCTCTATGCCCTTATTGTTACAACAATCCTCCATTTGAAGGTATAGATGCATTATTTGGTGCCCCCAAGACTGGTGGTTCGGTCAAGTTGGGTAAAGGAGTTGGCATGCCTTGTTTCCTCTGCCCACATCCTACATGCCGCCACTCTTTAATATCCCAAGGTGTGTGTGCCTGCCCAGAATGTGACGGGACCCTCGTTCTTGACCCAGTGAGTGCTCCCAAATGGAGACTTTATTGCAACATGTGCAATTGTCTTGTTTTGCTTCCTGAAGGTGCTCACCGGATAAGCACAACAAAGGAAAGATGCCCTGAATGTGACTCCACTATAATTGAGGTCGATTTTAATAAGAAAACTACACCATTAAAAGATGGAGCTACACTACATTTTGGATGTATTCTTTGTGATGAGTTACTCCATTCACTTGTGGAAATGAAGCATGGAAAATCGTTCTTTAGACGTGGTGGAGGGAGAGGGAGAGGCAGGGGAAGAGGTAAAGGTCGAGGGCGGGGACGAGGTGGCAGGAAGCAAGACCCCAAAATGAGTTTTCGGGATTTTTGAACACAACAAGGGTAATTGTAGATTTTTTTACTTTTTTTTAGGTAAACATGTATGAGATATACACTTGCTAAACAAATCCTAGTATGATAAAGAAAACCCTGAAAAGATGTCACAGTTTCAATGAAAGGTTTGCTGGTTGAGGTAGTTGGTGTTTGAACAAGTCTTGAATTATGCTACAGAATATTGCTAGAAGGTTAATCTTGGTTAGTAATTATTACCATCACTAAAATACATAACAGCTGATTTCTAATAAGTTGCTTATGGTATAAAAATAACATTTAATCTAAAAAGATACAATTTATGAAACACTCCATTTGCCTGAGTTCTTAGCTGCTGAAGAATTAAGAGCAGCATGAGTATTTGCTTTGGTTTTGGTTTGATTCATCAGCACCGTCATTTGTAAGGGTTACCCTGTTCACTGATAACTCAGTTTTATATGGATCAGAATTCAATGCTTTACGACCAACATTGTTGTAGATTTCCCGAATGACCATCTCAAAAGCTGTTTTAACGTTGGTGGAGTCAAGTGCTGATGTTTCCATGAAGAACAATCCTTCTTTCTCTGCGAGGTTCTTACCATCTTCAACACTTACTGCTCTGATATTGCCCAAATCACATTTGTTTCCGACCAGCATCCTCGCCACTGTCGTGTCTGAATGAGCTGCAAAGATATTCACCACGCATCAGTGGACAATATTAATGATTAACAAAACTAATTAAGCTATTGATGCTATAGTGGCCTTTAATCAAGTACTTGGAGACCATTCTTTAGAAATAAGTATATTTATATTTCTCTCGTAAATTTAAAATCTGTTCTGCTCGTAGGTTGTTACCTGGGCTGGCTCACAGTTTTTTTAGCAAGTCTCCCCATAATTCACAAGACAAGCATCTGTAACTCTATTGAGTGCTTGTGGTATTAACATTATTGTCCAAACTTGGTCCACTTTCTGTATTCATAGCTTGTTCTGTTAATTCATATGGCAAACTATCGGCAACCATTACCTAAAATGCGGCTTAAACCCATAACCAATGGATGATGGCAACGAATGAACGATTGGGCAATTGGTTCCATAAGTCACCGAATAGCATTTATGAGGTCTCCTAAGGTTGCAGTCAACTTGGCTTCACATGGCCATATGGTCCCAATTTCATGTCTTCACATGGCCTCTTAATGCCAAACAACTATGTCTCATCCAACTAGGAAGAATCAAGAATGCCAGTTTATACAAAAGTAGAAACAGTCTTCACACGACGGCTCACATAGATTCTCCAAGATTCTATTGTGGATGACTCTAATTAATCTCACGAAATGTGGTGCGATAACATAATAAGCTCTTCCATGGTGTGTTACGCGGAACCACATTAGCCGAAAAGACGTAACCTCGCCATAAACACCATTGGTAGGGAGACTAGTTTTTGATGTTTGACATTGTATTTTGGATCAGTAGTTCAATACTAGTTTCTTAAAAAGTGGAAGCGTTTCTCATTATTTTGACAGTTTTTGGATCATTGTATATGCACATATATAGTCATAAAGATGATCGAAATTTACATTTAGCATATTATTCTAAAAGCTACAGCTTGATCTATAATATGTTATATTTTTTTTCTGGAATAAATCATCTAGAGATAATTGCCTACTTTCACTTTTTTTTTCTATCACTTTTCTCTGAGTATTTGCTAATGTTGCATAAAATTTGGATCAACCATATGCTTGGTGGTAAACAAGTGATCTGAATACTAGGCAGAAACTTTCATGCTTTGTAACAAGAAAAGTGAAATGAGAGAAACAAAGAGTAAAATAAAACCAAAAGCAGTTGTATAACAAAATAATCAAACAAACTCACTTTTAAGTTCTTCAAGCCATCTAGTAACGCTTTCAAAAGTAGTACTCCGCGAAATATCATAAACAACAAGCGCGCCAACAGCACCACGATAATAAGCAGACGTGACAGCACGAAAACGTTCTTGACCAGCAGTGTCCCATATTTGAGCCTTAACTTCTTTCCCATCAATCTCCATTGTCTGAGTTTGGAACTCCACACCTATAGTGGCTTTAGAATGTATATTGAACTCATTTTTAGCGTATCTTGTCAAAAGATTTGATTTACCAACAGCTGAGTCACCGATGATCACTACTTTGAACAAGTACTCCTGATCGCTTTCTTCGTCCGATGAGTCCATGTTTTGTTGGAATGAACTTGCTAGATGAATATGTAGTTGAGTATATTAAATGTGGTTTTTGATGATCAAGAACAAGTAGACGGTGCGTTACGTTGTTTGTGGACCCCTTGTATTAATAAACCATTTCGTACGTGACCACGCCTCTAGCATGCTACCATCATGCACGAACCTAAGTTTAGAATGTTTTAATCACCTTTTCACGATATCTGGTCACTTTTTGGTTAATTTTTTTTTTAAACTTTAAATAAACTTTTGATTTAAAGTCGGCTCTTGAGAATATAATATCAACTTCATGTGTATATTTCTATGTTTCATTGTGGTGCGTCACCGATCTCTTTATTTACATTGTTTTGCGAGCATAAACAAATGAGAAAGGGTATATAGTACTTCAAAGTTTTTTATAACTTGATTGATCAAGTTAAGCAATTATCAACCATTAAATTAAATTTAATGATTTAAATAAAAAAAACATGACATAATTTAAACTATTAAATTTAATTTAATAATTAATTGCATCTTAATCAATCAAGTTAAAAATAATTTAAAAAGGATCCCTACCTATATTACTGTATCTCTTTTGTATTAGTGTTTCTTATAAAAGTAGTCGCCATGTGTATATGACGCGTTGGGGCTAGAAAGTGATCGAATGGGTCATTAAGCGTGACAATAATTATCACGTTCCCCATGTCCATCATATCATTAACCAAAATACCATCCCTATGCAGATTTTCATGTTTCTCGTTGGAAGGAAAATATACTTCATTTTATTTAACGGGTTTTGTTAACAATGGTTCACTGTATACTGATGAGGCTTTATAGTAGTAAATAATTATAGTTGAGATATTTTGGTTAAGTATTTTGGGTAATGTTTATGCAAATAACGTAAAATAATCAAATATATAATTGAATTTTTTTAACATACGATAATTCAACTGAAAATGAAACATAACAACAGTTAGTTGCAACATTTATTTTCTTCAACAAAAAAAGAATTTTAGCTTTTTCTACAAATGATGTGTTATATATGCTATACGAGTACTCGCGCCTAGCGGCATCGGTTCATCGATGCAGACAATTAACGTTTAAAATGTTCAACTAGAAAAAAAATTGTCGCATGCAATCTCATCTCAATTGATGTTAAAGACGAATAAAGACAATAATGCTCAATAGTGAACATGTTAAGTGGTTGCTTGTATGACGACAATCTTTATTAGAATACACATTATTGCCTTGTTATAATAGAAGATTGTTATCCAATTCATGTCAAACAAAACGATTGGCTTGCAATGAAAGTTTTGAATTGGCACAATTGACATTGATTTGTTTAGTGGTATGATTTCAGAAAATTGACCCAATTAAAAGCATTATAAAATTATAAACATTACCCATTTTAAAATGCTTGAATGTATATTGTGAAATGATTTGTAGTTTATTGCCATATACTTGTAATGAAGTTTGAAACTTGTTTGCCTAGATTAGGATGAGCATATTAATGTTCAGTTTCTTTTTTTAATGCCCTTACAACGTTACCTCATATAGACCCCGATTTCATTAATGTACGTTAAAACCATTTCAGACTTTCCTCACTTTCAAGTCCTAGATGAGTAGGAAGTCAGACTTACCGAATTTCCCATTTCACATTTTCCTCGCTTTCAAGTTTTTTTGGTTTATTTGCATTAAAATTACAATAGTTTGCTTGATTTGTTTAGATTTAAGTTTGTTTACGTTTTAAGTTTTTCCACTTTGAAAACTTTTCACTTTCTCACTTTGATCATTCTTTTTTTTATAGACGAGTACTCGTGCATAACAACGAGATTTTCTAGCAGCGATAGTTATAGTGATATTTTGGTTACATGGTTAATAGTATTTTAACAGAGCTCTTAAAAAGATTTATAAACTTTAGTCGAAGAAAAAATTCCTATAAACAATTGACCACAATATGAATGAACTTTTGATGTCACCAAAGTCACCTCCCAACAATGTTTATCAAAAATACATTTTAGAGTTTTGAGCTGTTAAAAACTTCATAAAATGTAGCAGTATCTTATTATTTTGTGTTATTATAATTAAGATTTTCATTGCCTTAAAAAATAATAGTGTTTTAAACTTATAGGGTGGTGAGTACTTGTACACCAAATCACCATTTATTGATTTGAAGTGTTTTTCATTTACTATAGGTGAATCCTTTAAAAAAAAAAAAAAAAAAAGTTCGACTATGGTGCCATGACTATGAAATAGCATACCACAAGTACAAAGTAGCGTACACTTTCCCAATATTTTGATACCTTACTTTTAGCTTGTCTACACGTCAATTTGAATTTGAAATAACTAATGGGTCGAATATGAAAATGAATATGAATTTAGCTGAAATATCAGGAATTCCTTTGTATGTTGGGGTTTGTGCAAGGCTTGTTACAGACAAGACTTTATAATTCCAAATACGTAGTATATAAAATCTTTTATCAAATCCTTGACATTCAAGTTTGAGATAATATCATAGTTAAGCACTGAAGGGGTTGAAGAATGAAAAAGAAATGAAAAGTGAAAGGGTGAAAAGAAATAGCCCTCAAATAATACAACCTTAGGGCAGAAACCGGGTTCAATTCATATGCTACTGGTGGCTACTAAGGTAACGCCGGTATTGAAGACAAGACGTCATGGACCCAGTGACGCACTACACTAAACTTCCCAAGCCACTCAAGTTCTCTTAAAAGGACTTGGTTCATTCTCACGGGGAACCTACATAATCTATCGACTTTCTCTTAGAGATTGTTGATATTGAAAAGGAGACCCTCTCCCTAGTCTCCAAATAGGAAACTAAAATGCACTATAGAGTCTAGAGCCAAGAGATCATCCACAAAATCTCATTAGGATACACAATACATGAAGACTTGCTGTTTCACACAATGTGGAAAATAAGATTATATATTGAGAGTCCTACGCATTATCCTTGTGGTATTTCCAGAACATCCGAGTGATATGTTAAATATTCACAATGAAGATGGAAATCCTTCTAGAATCAAACAAGCTCTTTGTAGGTGATATGTGAGATTCTTCAAGAATCAAACTTGTGACAACTGGGTAGAAACGATGGGGCAATTCACTCTTGAATCAACCTTGGTCCACAAAATGGATTGACGAATACTTTTGAAAAACCTTTCGATGTGCAAATCTATTCTTTTCTCTAGCACATCGATTGTGTATTAATTTTTCAAATACAAAAGAGTATTTATGATTGCAAATTGATCTTTCTCATAAAACCTTCGTCGTATTGCAAAAATCTTTCTCTTAAGCAATACGCGATTGTTTTTCATATCAATTTTTTCATCAATCAGTGAATCTTAATTCGCTGGTTCACTCACTCCGTGTTGTCTACTTTGGGATGCTCCGGTTTGAGAACGGCTAGATCAAGTGCGAAACCTCATCAAGGAGATTCTTAGGAATCTACATGATCACGGCGAGATTTATCTTGATCAACGGGAACCGTGGTTCTTGCAACCGTATTCGGTAAAGTGAACAAAGACACTTTCGTGTGTTTTATTGTTAACTTGTTTACGGGAACATCGGACGGTTGCAGCTGATCGTAATTGAGAAGTCAATCCATAACCACATGCTCATACATCACACTCACGTTCAAAGAAATAATGACAAGTGTACATCTCAATCGTTTGCTCTAATATCATCATGATACTCTTGTTTTCACTCTGATACCATCATGCTATGCTTCCGCTACGCTGATGCAAATATCATGATCCAACGATGCTTCCGCAACTCTGACAAAAAGATGTCATGATCCAAAATGTGAGCTTGTCGGTCCAAAGTCACAAACATCACATGAAGGCAACACAACCAAGGATGAGTCATGAGATTTAAGGTGGCTGATGATCTCTAAGAAGGCTAAAAGAATAACCAATATGTGGATCAGTTAAAGACCTCCACTTAAAGTACAAAGCATGCGGACTTTGAAGAATCAGAGATTACGAGCTACAGAGTAAAGAACTTACATAAGAATCCAAGAACTCAAATTGTAACATCTATTTGTAATTGAGGTGACCTCTCTTAGGGGGAGATTGTTGGGATTTAGAAAATCCTTTAGTCAAAGACTCGGTCACCTCAAGTATATGTAATCATTAGAAAGCCCGTAGTCTTAGTCGTTTAGTTATGTTTAGTAGTTAGTCAAGTAACACCGTGGAGGACGGACGGGTCTTTACCCACTGTATGCCTGATCCACAGCCCGTAGGTGGCGTATTTGTAAGACACTATAAATACCTTTTGCCTCCCAAGGCAAAAGGTGGAGCTTCATAATATACTTTCACTTTCTCTCACTAGAAGTTCCTATTTCTCTCCATCTTTCTCTCTCCAGACTTCATATATTCGAACCATATAATCTTGTGTATGTGTGTTTATGATAACCAATATGTTACACAATAATAATTGTAGATAAAGAATGATTGTATGTGGATACATATGTTGGTTATTTATACTGCTACTCAAATGAATTTATTGATTCTAATAAATGGGACATGCTTATGTGTTTAAATAGGGAGTTGTACTCATATAACAACAGTTTATAGAAATTTAAAGACATAATCAAGTAAAGGATAATTCGGTTTGTTTGTTACAATTAGCTAATATTGATTCTCTTATTTCATGGCTTTGGTCATTCCATGGCTTTTATATAAATACACACTGAATTTAACAGTTTACTCTTATAAAAAAGACTACAATCATTTATTCACATTTAGGCTTTTTTCTTTGTCTACTTGCTATTGTTCTCATTTTTTTATTTTTTTATTTTTTTTATTATTATTTTTTATCTTCATCTCGAAGGATGAGTTTTTTAGAATTAGAATAATGGCTGATGAAGAGTGTACCAATTGAAAGTATTCTCAGGGTGGTTGAAGTAACCGGGATCAAAGATACGACCCGTGTTTTAGAGATCAGTGAGTCTCCATCTTAAAGATTTTGTTACATGTCACTCGACCAAACACCAGCATCGTAGAAAAAATTCCAGGTACTCAAATCTTTCAAGATCTTGATTCATACCAAGCAATGTTTTGAAAGGCTCAAGGCGCACTAAGGCGCGAAAGGGACCAAAGAGCCTCAAGGCGAGGCGTATACCAAGGCGCGGGATCCACGAATACGAGGCGCACTAAATACATTAAGTTTTTCTTATAATATATGTGACCATTTATGTAGCTTAAATAACACAAAATAACAGTAAATACTTAATACATGACACATATAGCCATTATAAAGATTAAAATTGATCAGTTGTCACTTCTCAAACGGATCAACTCTTTGGCTCGATGAACTACATATAGATTAAAATCCATATCAGACTAAATATGCTTGTGTCCTACACTTGTAGACTTACATCTAACAAAGCTCACAATTTAACCAAAAATATCAAGAAAGCAACATATTAATATTCAAAACATAATGCCACATTTTCATGATAATATGCCATAAAGAAAATACTTAACGAAACAAAGTAACTTGTTAAAAAATAACAATCAATAAAATAAACATAAAATCAGTTCAATATTACAAATCATACAAATACTTACCCTATGATGTGATGCTTGAAGATAAAATAAACTTACGACGTTATTTACAAATCAATAAAATAAACAATCAATAAAAATCAGTTCAAGATATAAACTTATGACGTGAGAGAGATTACATATTTGTAAAATGATCAGAATTTATAGTTACCAACTTGATTGTGTGTTTTAGTTCTTTTCCAAATTAGGATAATTAGATATAACTTAAAAGGCTCATGCATATAACTTATAAGGTCCATGTATCTTATCTTAATATTTAGAAAAAAGCCCCAAAACCTGTTACATCTCCGAGGCGCAAAGCGCAAAGCCCTGTATGCGCCGCGCTTTTATGGGATTCATGCATGTCGTGAGCCTCGATTCGAAAAAATCCCTAGAGCTTGAGCCTTGAGTCGAGGCGCGCCTAGGCGAGCCTCAGGCGCGCTTTTTAAAACTATGATACCAAGAAGCTCATAGAGTTCATTCGTTTGTGATACTCGGGATCGTCTACTTTGCCAATTTTACTCATCTCATAGAGTTACTTCGTTTGTGAAAGGCAGACATTGTTAAAGAACTGGCATGATATCGGTTCAGAGGTGTTGTTCACATGTGTGGTTCAGAGGGTGTGGTTCAGAGGGCGGGTTCAGGGTTGCGATTTAGAGGGTGTGGTTCAGAGGATGTGGTTCAGGTAGAATGTGGCTACTGTCCATGGTTTACCGAGTAGTCTGCTGAGATTAATTCTTCTTTGGTTCACGTAGAATGTGCCTACTGTTTGATAGGGATTGTTTCTTAACGTCTCCAATAGTCTCCGTTATGTTTTATCCTTAATCACAGGTATGTTTATTTTTACTTTTGATTCCGGATCATGTATGTGTATTACAGCTGATTTATATTTTCATACAAAAAATGAATGCCACTTTGGCTTTAAATTGTTATATCATGCTGACAAGTTGGTTTTTGGTACAGGCTACAATGCGTCTTCCCAGATGTGGATTTACTAGCATAATTAATAACGAATTCCAAAATGTTGTCTTCTTTAACGCAATTTTGTGCAGTTATGTTACCAATTTTTTAAAGCAACTTATCGATAGAATGTGTCTATTGTCCGTGGTTTACCGAGTAGTCTGCTGACATTAATGCTTCTTTGGTTCACGTAGAATGTGCCTACTGTTTGATAGGGATTGTTTCTTAACGTCTCCAGTAGTCTCCGTTATGTTTTATCCTTAATCACAGGTATGTTTATATTTACTTTTGATTCCGGATCATGTATGTGTATTACAGCTGATTTATATTTTCATACAAAAAAAGAATGCCACTTTGACTTTAAATTGTTATATCATGCTTACAAGTTGGTGTTTGGTACAGGCTACAATGCGTCTTCCCAGATGTGGATTTACTAGCATAATTAATAACGAATTCCAAAATGTTGTCTTCTTTAATGCAAGTTTGAAAAATGTTTACAGTCATCTTTTAGGTTGAGAAGTTCAAAAAAAAAAATCTTTTAGGTTAAGAAATAATGTTAAAACTGAGTGGGCGATTTGCCATTTGAATAACCATATTACAAATTTAGAAACAGACCATAGGTATATTAATGTTTCTCCAGCTGATAGATAATGCATTAGATTGTACGCATAAGACTATCGTTTTATTCTTAGTCCTGCAGAAAATATGAAATTTGAGGTTCTGCTTGGAATTCTTAAGCGGCATGTACTTCATAATGTGAAAACTGAGGTAAGATAATGTGGGTTGGGAGGGTCAGCTAGATTTAATAATGAATCAAAACGGATTAAAAATGAAACGGGTGATGTCTTATTTGAAGTCAAACATGCCAGATCAGTATGTGTCTAAATGGCTAATGTATTGCTTATGATTACAAGAAAATAAGGTTCGCATTAGGACAATCATCTAAATTTTAGAATATAAAACAATTAAGAAATCGTAAGCATTCATAATTCGAGTTGTTCAAATACAAGAGACACAATTCTGTTAATTTCCTGAATAAATGACAGGTTTTAAGCCATTTGCTGCAACAAGAAATGGAAATCTAATCTTTGGCATAGGAGTGGTGGCGAATCAATATTAGATAAGTCGACTTAAAGGAAAGCTTGGGATATTTTGTCCAAACAAAACGGTAATGCTAGTTAACGTAAAAAAGATTGTTAGTTCTTAGTATATTTGACTTTTCCAGTTTTGAATCATTGTGCATCGACATCAAGTAAACTTTCATACATAACATGCATACAAAATAGATGTCATTTTTTTCTCATGGCTAAATTGTTGTGCATTTCCAGGAAAACATCCGTCAACGTCTGAAGATATTCTGTGAACCTTTGTGTTGAGCGAATTCCAGGGAAACATCCGTCAACGTCTGAAGATATTCTGTGAACCTTTGTGTTGAGCGAATATAATACTGCTTCAGGAAATGGAAGAAATGACGCATCACTGGAGATGTGCGTTGAACAATTCGACTATCGCAAGTACACGTTCTAATAGTGCCGCATATAATTTGATAACAGTTTTTTTGTCTGAACTTAACCTGCAATACTAATTTTTGTGTACATGTGGAACTGATAGAATATATGTATTGAACTTATCCATACATGGGTTGATATACAAAAGACGTTACATATACATCTTTTCATCCATGTATATTGCACCTATTTAGTCCTTAATGACTAACTTTGAAAGAAAATTTAGCACGGCATTCCCACAGCAACGTGCGGGTTCTCCCGCTCATTTATATTAAACGTGAACTAGTTAGAAACAACTTTCCTAACTTATCACTTTAGGTCCTTAGACTTTAACTAATTTATCAAAAACTAGTAAATTATATCTTTACATCATATTTTGTGTTATAACACCGTTTCATCCATAACTCGTTGTACAATTATTGTCAGTGTTTGTCTATCAAGCTCTGGAGGAAACAATTCTTCCTTCGTCATTGCCTTCAGACCTAGCATAACCTTCGTTACCTTAGCTACTCCAAAGGACTGTTTTAGCGTGGAGTAGTTTCTCCTTAATCTTCTGTGAGAGATGTTTGATTAGGGATGATTAACTAGACATGATACCTCATCAATCACATGCACTCGATATGTGTTACGATATTTTGGTGGTATGCTTTGTAATTGATACACTTGTGCACATCTATATTCGATTATGTCATGTTATAAATAGTTGTACCAAGTAGGGTTGAGCATGAGGTCAAAACAGAACCGAACCAAAAAATGATTTTGTGAAAGACATGAACCAAGAACCGAACTAAAGTGATTCGATTCGATTTTGTGCCAGTCCATTCAGTTTGGTTCGTTTTATATGATTTAGGTGTGTTCTTTATAGGTTGGCTCGAATCAAATAGAACCGTTCCGAAACCCAAAATCATAAATACATGGGACCAAA
Organism: Chrysanthemum lavandulifolium; assembly: GCA_022545495.1. Taxonomy (NCBI): domain Eukaryota; kingdom Viridiplantae; phylum Streptophyta; class Magnoliopsida; order Asterales; family Asteraceae; genus Chrysanthemum; species Chrysanthemum lavandulifolium. The sequence continues at coordinate 177,354,761 of CM040245.1, read as the reverse complement.
AACCAAACCGAATATTGCCGGTTCAATTTCGATCCAATCAGACCGGTTCGGCTCGGTTTTTTGGTTTGATTCGGTTTTCAGTCTGTTTTGCTCGGCCCTAGTACCAAGTATTATAACCTATTAGTACCATCTTTCTGATTTTATTTCAATGTATCAAAAGCCATGTAATTTCGGTAAGGTCTTTTTATGATCCATATAAAGATATTTCTTTTTTCGACAGGAAACAAATATGGAACCAACAACATTCGGATCAAGTTATCATAAACCATATATTCCATAAGAAACAATACCAAAAGACTTGCGGAAATTATCGCCACCATTGGTCAAAGATCAAAACAAAAGATAAAGGAACCAAAAAGATCAAACACTATCACGAGAAATATCATCCTTGATGCTGCTGCTATTGTTGTTTATAATTTGATCATGCTTTTTGGAAGTGCCCTTGCAAAGATTGACTGGGTACTTAATAGCATTAATTTCCAGTTTTCTAAGTGCAGCTTTACCAAGATCAACACCACATATATCCGATAACCTTACGAGATACAGCAATACGTCTGATAGTTCCTCACCAAGGTGTTGTTTTTCTTTATCTTCCCAATCAGGAAGTCCTCTTGGTACCTCACCTTTCCACTGAAATATCTCAGACAACTCTCCTACTTCTCCTACCTGAAATTATTAAACCATTAAGCTCCTTTATTATGCATAAATCTTGACAGCAAACTTTTTTCTCTGTTACACAACAATTTTTTATGGCCTTAATTGGTATGCAACACAAGTTGCCAAATTCTCACCCAATTCAAGGCATTAAAGTGAGAAAATAAACTGCTGAGTCTTTGCCATAATATACACAACTACTCCCTCCCTATGTCCACAAAATTATTGTTGCCAGATAAAAAAAAACACAGTTTAAGAAAAGTGAGACAACTATACTTTTCAAACAATTAATATTCATCCTCAATGAGACATCCCAAATTGGAAATGGTGACTATAATTTTTGGACAGAGAGAGTACTACACAAGCAGACTGCCACATTTTGAAACAGGGATACTCTATAAACACCCTCCATATATTGTCACATCATAGGAGTTTGGTCAAACCGTCCAACTCGCGATGCATACCGTACAATCCAACAATGCGTCCAATCATTGCAAACCCTCCCATAGGGAGGGTGTGGATAACTTGCCCCTTTGAATCATTGGATAAGAGACTATTCACATATTCGTTACAACAGTAAAATGATGAAACTATATGTAACTTTATTTGACTACATTGGTATTCTCAACAGAGAAACATTAACCAAACTTTATGTGGTCCTACACCCAACCAAACAGGAGTGACTTTACAATTCAGGGGCCCTTTCTCAGTAGCAGACAAGTGTCTGTTTGATTTACCCCAAAGAAATACCACAAATGGTAATTTCTTTAAAGATGGTTCTGTACAATGTTGGACCCATAAAATAATACTGGGCTCTTTGTATTTTTTATTCCATATTAACTAGGTTTTATTATTGTTAATTTTTTCTTTTTGGCAAAATCATGATATATACTGATGAACTAAACTTCAACAAAGTTGAAATTTAGAGAGAATTACACTGAGTGATAACATAACAAGAAGATCCTATTGAATAACCTGGTGAGTTGACAATTGAAAACTATTAACTTTTCGACTAAACAACGACTGTGATTGGCGAAGCTTGATGATCAAAAGATGGATACTGAAACTTGGAATCACTAGATGGTAGAATTTTCTTGTGGACATTAAATATAACATCATATAGCAGCATTACCTATCAATTAGGCATAGTGTTTGAGTTATAAATTCTAATCTTATCACATGTAATTTGTAAAGCATGAACCCATCTTTCGAAAAGCTTTTATAGAAGCTGTGGCAAGTTTAGTCGTTCATTCTTTTGTTAGCATCATGCCTCATTAAGAACTTTTTGAACATAACATGTCTTTGATGTGGAAGGTTTTGATTATTGTATCAACTCAACTAAGCCAAAACCAACTAATCAACTAGGTTGGGATCTAAAAAAACCAGGGGATTTTTCAAGATTATGTTAACACTTAAACCATTCCTCGATAACACTTTACTTTTATCTAGCAGTACCATTTCAACAAGAGTTTATGTAACAACATTATGTGATCCCAAAACTTCCAAGTCCTAACAATTACATGTGAGCCCATGTCTTATAAGGTGCCCAGGTCACTAGTGGTCCATCGATCAATTAACATTAAAGGTTCAACTTTAACTTCAATAACAAAATGCACAAATATCAGCCATAAGCAAACTTCTTATATACTAACATTAAACCTGCACATGTTTAATAACATAGTGCAGGCACATAACCATCCTAATTTTATTACTCTACTATAATATCAAAGAAAATAACAATTTTAAGAAGAAAAAAAACACATACCAAAGCAAGTAGAAGATTCCTAGGACTATGAAACTGATCCCAGTCTCGTTCCTTTGCAAAATCAGCCATTTTTTTCTTTAACTCGGATAAAGTCACGTCATTTTCTGCTGACGTCATGTTTCCGGCAATGTGTTTGATGGTAGCGCCGTCGTGGAAGGTGACTATAAGATTTTTATTTTAAGGAAAGAAGGAAAGGGGTCGGGCTTTTTATAAAGGGAAATGATTTGTACACTCTAAAAATTGATTGGAACACTCAAAATTGTGCATTAAACTGTTGTACTGTATATATATTGTGCTTTAACAGGTTGCACATTAGAGTGTGCAAATCAAAACACAATGTGTACAAATCATCTCCCTTTTATAAAGGGAGTGTCGCACACTCTTTTTTTATTTTATTTTATTGGCACACTCACATTACAAAGTAATTATTGTATGATGTAAAAATTGTACAACCTGTTTGATGCAGTTTTTAAAGTGTTTTAATCAAAAATAAAAATATGCAAATCAATTCCTTTTATTTCTTTCTTTTTTTTTGTTATTATTATTTTTTTCAATAAGCTCCTTAATGTGGCGGAGAAGCCTTCACAACGTCGCTTACTCTTTATCCGGTATAAGTTTAGACACCGAGTTCTTCCACGAGGTAGAACCAAACCTATCACAACGTCACCTACACCTTATCCGGTACAATGCTAGATACCCAGTTCCATTACAAATGATGAACTACTACCCAATACTACTTCACAACACAACTACCCAAAGGAGACACACTCCTTTTTACAATACTAGAAAGGATATCAACATCCTTTAACCCAAACGACACAACTTGTACATTGACGCACCATATGTTGGAAAATTTAGTCCACTTGTGGGATTAGTTCACACCTTGTAATGGGTTAGGAGGTACGGAGTGTACACCCATAAGGTCCATGAACACCCTGACTCTTATAGTGGTTTGTATTGGTAGTCTTGGTGAAAGTCTTGCTTGGTGAAAATCTTGCTTGAGGAAAGTCTTGCTTGTGGAAAATCTTGCTTGTGGTTTCCAGCGATAAGCGATGTTTCCACCGATAGGCGATGTTTCCACCGAGTGGTGTATCCACCGATAGTGCTATGAAATCTTGATAAGCGGTGTTTCCATCGATAGGTTGTACTTCCACCGCAAGTGAAAGTCGCTAGTGGAAAGTCTTGCTTATGGAAAGTCTTGCTTATGGAAAATCTTGCTAAATGGCGATTACAACTTCTTTATGACCACGTTTAATTGGTCATGTAACCACTAACGGCTATAATGGGGATAATTATGAGGCTATTAATGGGCGATTAATACTCATAATTCCATTGGAATAGCTCAAGAGTAACCTCATATATAGGAGATCCGAACATGCATGAGGACATACACAAAAACACTAAACACTTATAAGCAAAAGGGTTATTTAATTGTGCCTAATTCTATAAGCGCATTTGGTCTTATCCCAAGTAGATATTCGTGATACCGGGCATTAGGGTCGAATAGTTTACTTTGGAAAGTGATCACACGATTCCAAGTGATATCCAGGTAACCACCTAGTGGTATTGCTCTTGTCATTGATTGTCTTAACCTCGCTCGGGCTAACCCCAACAATCAAAGTAAACTATTTTGTGATAATCAATGGCAATCTGCGCAATGAAACACATGGCTTCAAACTTAGCTAAAATTGGACAAGTTTGAAGGGTGGACTTTAGGAGGTGGCGAAGAAGATGCACTTTCTTTGTCAAGCATGAGTGTGGTCTATGTCCGACTACTCCAATTCACGATGATGGTGATGATGCTCTTGTGGAGCGGATCGGGAGGAGGAGCAAGTGGGAGAATGATGACTACATATGCGAGAGGTCTTATTCGAATGGTATGTCGATTCTTTGTTTGATATTTATCGAACTTTGAATCTTCCAAAGAACTGTGGATTCCTTGGATGCCAAATATATGGTGAGGATGCATCAAGTAAGAAGTTCCTTGTTAGTAATTTCACAAATTACAAAATGACCGATTCAAGACTAGTTATGGAACAATACAATGAACTTCTTGGAATACTTGGAAGGTTTACACAACACCAAATGAACATGGATGAGGCTATCAAAGGCTCTTGTGTCATTGATAAACTCCTCCTTCATGGAAAGATTTCAAGCATACCTTGAAACATATGAAGGAGGAGTTAACTCTTGTTGAGTTAGGCGGTCATCGCACATTGAGGAATCTCTCAAGGTGCGGGATAATGACAAGCCAAAGAGTAGCAATCTTCTTTGGACCATCTGTTGTCAATATGGTAGAGCATAACAACTCTACCGGTACAATGACAACAAAGGCAAACGCAAATATCATGACAACACAAGGCGGATCCTAACAAGAAGGCTACACCTACTTGTTGGAAATGTGGCAAGACCGGTCACATTAAAAGGGACTGCAAGGGTGTTAAAGTTGGTGGTAAAGCCAATGGATCGAGCACTAATGGTTCGGGAGTGGTGGTTCACCAACTCACCAAAGGTCGAATATGTTTAATAAGTCTTTTCGATTTATTATGTTACATATGTATCTGAATCTTTTATGTGCGGATGATGATGTTGCGTGGTGGGTTGACTCGTGCAACAGTTCATGTGTGTAAAGATAGAAGTCGGTTCAAGACTTATGAGTCACCGAATGATGGTTCTATTCTTCACATGGGAAATAAGTCAACCGCCTTGGTGCATGGTCGTGGTTGTGTAGATCTTAGGTTTAGTTCGGAAAGATTGTAACTTTGTTTAATGTTATTCATGTTCACGATATCGGGAAGAACTTGGTTTTAAGTAGTGTTTTGAATAATCATGGATATAAACAAGTTATTGAATCGATAAATTTGTTCTTTCTAAATGTGGTGTTTTATTGGTTTTGGTTATTTATGTAATCAAATGTTCGGGCTTAATATTACCAACGCAGTGTTATTTCGACTTTTGTGACCACTTTTGATCGACCGATTCTACCACGGCATGCTAGACTTGGTCATGTTCACTATAAAAGAATGCAAGATATGTCTAGGGATGGTTTAATCCTCGCTTTTGACATGGACACCGAAAAGTGTAAAACTTGCATGTTGACCAAGATAACCAAGAAACCCTTTCGGGTGTTAGTCGTGAGACTAAGATCTTGGAGCTTATTCACGATGACACATGTGATTTGCATGCCACTCCTTCTTTGGGGAATAAGAAGTACTTTGTGACATTTATTGATGATGCTTCTAGATTTTGTTATGTCTATTTATTACATACCAAGGATGAAGCATTAGATAAATTCAAAGTGTTTAAAGCGAAGTTGAATTACAACTTGGGTCTTTAATCAAAGATTAAGGATCGATAGGGAGGTGAGTACATGGATACTCGGTGCTTTCATCTGTTGGAATAATCCATGAAACGATCGCCCTTTATACTCCTCAAAAAATGGTATTTACGAAAGGAAAAGCAGTCTTGAAGGAGATGGTTAATTCCATGTTGTCCTATTCAGATCGAGTCAAGGGTTACGGGGTGAAGCTATGTTAACGACTTGCTATTTGCTAAATAGAGTTCCCAACAAAAGGAACAAGGTTACCCTTATGAACTCGGACTAAAAGAAACCCAACTGAATTATCTCAAGGTTTGGGGTTGTAGGGTCGTTGTAAGACTCACGATCCAAAGCAAAAGACTTTGGGTGAAAGAGGCATTGATGCATCTTTGTTGGATATCTTGAGCATTCCAAGGCTTTTAGGTTCTATGTTATTGAACCTAATGAACATGTTTCGATTAACACAATAATTGAATCAAGGGATGCGATTTTGATGAGAATAGATTCTCATCGGTCCCTAGACCAAGTCGAGGATTCCTAATGGAACTCATGACATTGGTGTATCGAGGTCCTCGATGATGAACCATCGGTGGTCCTCGATGAGGTTGTGGTTCAACAACACGAACCTATGCTCGGGAAGAGCAAAAGGGTCGGGACTCCAAAGTCATTTGGACTCGAGTTTCAACTATACTTAGTTGAAGGTACAAGGGATGAGGTCTCGCACCAATACTCCTATTGCTTCATTGTTGAGGATGATCCCAAGACATTTGAAGAAGCAATGAAGTCCCGTGACATTGCTTTACGGAAAGAAGCAATCAATGATGAGATGGATTCCATCATGGGCAACAACACTTGGGTGTTGGTTGATCTACCACCGTGTTGCAAACCTTTGGGTTGCAAATGGATTTTCAAAAGGAAAATGAAGGTAGATGGAACTATTGAAAAGTTCAAGGCTAGACTAGTCATTCGTGGCTTTAAACAAAAGTCGAATAGACTATTTTGATACTTATGCCCCGTGGCTCGTGACGATACCATAAGACCGTTGATTGCTATGACATCTATTCACAATCGGTTATTCATCGGATGGATGTGAAAACAGCTTTCTTGAATGGTGAATTGGAAGAGGAGGTTTATATGAACCAACCTCGGGGCTTCATCATGCTCGGCAATGAAAACAAGGTGTGTAAACCGATTAAGTCTCTTTATGGACTTAAGCGGGCACCTAAGCAATGGCATCAAAAGTTTGATGAAGTGGTTTTGTCTAGTGGTTATGTTCTTAACCAAGTCGACAAATGTGTATATAGCAAATTTGATGAATCGGTAAAGGAGTCATCATTTGTCTATATGTTGATGACATGTTGATCTTTGCACCGACCAAAATCGAGTTGACGACAAAGGAATTTTGTCATCAAGGTTCTCCATGAAAGACATGGGGAGGCCGATGTTATCCTTGGTATAAGGATTAAACATGAAAGTAATAGAATTTCTATCTCTCGGTCTCATTATATTGAGAAGGTCGAGGAAATTCAATTACTTTGATTGTACTCGATGAGTACACCTATGGATACTGTGAGAAGTCGATGCCTAATCATGGCAAGGTCGTATCTCAACTTGAGTATTCTAGGGTAATTGGTCGCTGATGTATGCCATGACTTGTACAAGACCCGACATTGGTTTTGCGGTGAGGAAAATTGAGCGTATATACTAGTAATCCTAGTGCTCATCAACGCAAGCGCTTCAAAGGGTCTCAAGTATTTGAAGAGAACTATGGATTATAGTCTCTCATATATCGGTTACCCATCGGTGTTGGAAGGATACACCGATGCAAGTTGGATCGAGAACATCGAAGACAATTAAATCTACCGGTGGTCGGGTATTCCTACTTGGTGGAGGTGCAATTTCTTGGGCATCCAAGAAGCAAACTTGCATCACCGGTTCAACAATGGAATCAATTTGTGGCCTTAATTCTTTGGTAAAGAAGTTTGAATGGTTGAAAACTTGCTTCTTGAGATTCCATTGTGGCCTAAACCTATAGCACCTATTTCTATCCGGTGTGATAGTGCAACTACATTGGCTAAGGCTTATAGCCGGATGTACAATGGTAAGTCTAGACACTTAGGTGTCGGACATAGCATGATTCGTGAGCTTATCATGAATGGGGTGGTATCTATAGAGTTTGTGAGATCTCAATGAACTTAGGCGATCACTTGACGAAGGGTCGGCTAGAGACTTGGTTATAAAGTCTCGCTAAAGGGATGGGTTTAAGTCCAACTTAGTCATTTGAATGCTAGGACACCCAACTCCTCCTAAGGAAACTTGGGAGCCGAGTTCAATGTGGAAAGTCGAACATTCGATGGACTGGAGCACATGTTTTATTTACATCCCAAGGTTGTGCTCGAACTCCCGAAAGGAGGATGAAGTCTTTACTTAATGGTTAATTTTCTTTGAAAAAGTGCTTGGCGGGAGCATGACTAAAGAGGAACCACCTATGTAAATGTTGAAGTTTTGCCGCTTGAGAAGCTTTGGACTTTTAGCTTTTACAACACTTATTGAATTTGGATATGGACACATGGCTTGTATAGTGTCGGGAGTCGATAAGTGTTTGAAAACTTGTGTGTATTTTATCTTCGTATTCAAATGGGTTGAAGGGTTCAATTCTTAGAACACCCGATTCTCGAATATTTGAACGTGTAATTTACTAAGATGGAAATTCAATCCTCTGGACATTTTCGTTTATGCACATGTTTTGATTGATGTTTATTTTTCATGCAAAGGAAGTGAACTAAATTTGGGAGGATTGTTGGAAAATTTAGTGCACTTGTGGGATTAGTTCACACCTTGTAATGGGTTAGGAGGTACGGAGTGTACACCCATAAGGTCCATGAACACCCGACTCTTATAGTGGTTTGTATTGGTAGTCTTGGTGAAAGTATCGCTGAGGAAAATATCGCTTGTGGTTTCCATCGATAAGCGTGTTTCCACCGATAAGCGATGTTTCCACCGAAGTGGTGTATCCATTGATAGTGCTATGAAAGTATCGATAAGCGGTGTTTCCATCGATAGGTTGTACTTCCACCGCAAGTGAAAGTACCGCTAGTGGAAAGTATCGCTTATGGAAAGTATCGCTAAATGGCGATTACAACTTCTTTATGACCACGCTTAATTGGTCATGTAACCACTAACGGCTATAATGGGGATAATTATGAGGCTATTAATGGGCCGATTAATACTCATAATTCCATTGGAATAGCTCAAGAGTAACCTCATATATATAGGAGATCTGAACATGCATGAGGGACATACACAAAAAACACTAAACACTTATAAGCAAAAGGGTTATTTAATTGTGCCTAATTCTATAACTGCATTTGGTCTTATCCCAAGTAGATATTCGTGATACCCAGGCATTAGGGTCGAATAGTTTACTTTGGAAAGTGATCACACGATTCCAAGTGATATCCGGTAACCACCTAGTGGTATTGCTACTGTCATTGATTGTCTTAACCCTGTTCTGGGAGCTAACCCCCAACACCATATCGATTGTACACCTTCGGCACCTTTCACTAATGCCTTCAACACGACACTTCTATGGAGAGAGGAAAGAACTATCAACAAGATGCATGGTATGTGCTAAAACACATACCTTTTCATCATCAAAATAGACCCAAAATAACCAAGAAAGAGCCGTTTATTGCTAATATTTGTGGTTTTCTTGAGTTTGTGCTTGTGCAGGTACGGATATGTAAAAACACACAAAAATGAACCAAATCAGACGTAAATCCAAGCACGATAGATTAAGAGAGCTTTAGCTGAGCCGGAAGATCAAAATTGAGCATTTATGAAGATTTTATTCTCCGAGGATGATTTTTGAAAGAAATAACCAAGTTTGAAGATATGTCAAGAATGGCCCCTCAAGTTTGAACAATTGGCAAAAGTGGCCCTTGAAGATTCAGAAATTGCAAATTGGCCCTTGGTTTATTTGAAGATTGTCAAGAATGGTCCTTGAAGATATTTTCAGAATTTACATGTTTGGCCCTTGAAGTTTCAGCTTTTACAACTTTGGTCCTTATATTGCATCATGGGTTCTATATATATCCTAAGTCCATTTAACCAATCCATTATCCAAAACAAAAACATAAGCCATGGCCCAATACCCATGTACCCGGTCCAATCCATCCCGTCCAATATACTTAACCCGAATTACCACTTTACCCAGGTCAAACACCTTTTAACCCGGTCAACTCCATTTGAGAAATAATAAACAAAACCAAACGCGCGCTACAGTGTCTCTTTTACCCTGTCTTCCCCAAATGCCCATTTACCCACCATTTTACCACCATTTACCCACACCCAATCACCCACAACCTCGTACTAAGCATCTCCCGCCTTCTAGAAGCTGACATGTCAGATAAGGATGTGTACGTGGACAAATGGAACTCCCTCATTGGCAGTAACACATCATTTGGTGATTTGTAGCTCTCTGATTGGCTATGGTGACAAGGAATGATCATGTGGCTGTGGATAAGCCTTCTAGGCTCTTCCAAAGAGGATCCCAAGACCTCTTGATGGCTATAAAAAGACCCTCTTGGCTCACATTGAAATCGTCTAATTTCATGCATTTAGAAATTGTTACCATTAGCTTAATTACATGTCACTTTTATGTTTTCAGCATTGATTTAGTGTAATTTCTACTCTTAAATTGTAATCTCAGTTTTTATAATACCAGTTTTCATTTTATTCTTTGTCTCAAAATTTCAGTTTTTGTTTAATTGTTGTTATTACTGTTCAAAAGCTCAAGCTATAGTTTCTCTAAACTCACATAAGCTTATTGAAGCTTATGTGAGTGTGTTACTGCCTTCAATTGTTCTTAATTCTCAGTTTTAGAAAAAGTCAACAATAGTCAACATTCGTCAAAATTTCAAAGTCAAAATGGTTTCTAGTTAAAACCTGGTTCTAGGTTATTGAATAGTTGAATCTGATGTTATTTTGTCCATTTTAGTTCAGTCTTAGTTCTACTTCATTCAGTTTCAGTTTTAATATTGCAATTTGGTTTTATAAAGTAGTGTTTGGAATATGATTGAATTCTGAGTTTTAATGATTTTGGAATTGTTGTTTGAGCCAAATCAGTTTTAGTTATTAGTCTTAGAGATTTTTCAGTCAAAGTTTCAAGGTGTTCAAGCTTTTTATACATTTTTGCATCCAACTTCAAAGCTGTCAAAAATCTCATTTGCTGTCACAAATGGTCTTTTCATCAGACATTCCAAAGGTTGAGATCAGGTTAAATTGAATTGTAATTTGATCTTTATTGCTATTAGATTAGAATTGCTGTTTGTTGTTAGCTTATTTACAATAAGTAGTACTTAAGATGCTGAATTTGCCATTTGCTTGCTGAGATTCATGATTCTGCCCATATCAGTAGTATTTGCAGCCTAAGCCCTAGTCTATATGAGATTTTTAGTGAGTATTGCTTAGATTCTTTAGTTCACTATACATCTAGGTTCATTTGAGTTACAGTTTTTAACCTCTAGAGCTTAGTGCTTAGCTTATTCAGGTCTGTTTATGTTAACTGTTTCTGCATCAGCAGCCATCTGTCCCAAATAGTCATTTAGTTTTTGATCTCTAATTTCTTCATCACTAGTCCTTATGAGCTAATATTTTAGATATGTAATCTCTGGTTGGTGGACTTGAGAACCACACTTTTGGTTTTCACTTTAGCTTATTATATAAGCAGTTGCAGTAGCTTAAAGTAGGGGCCAGGTCACTGTTTTGCTTAAGTAGCAGTTAGCTTAATATCTAGGTAGATTGCTTATTAGGTGTTAGGATTAGCTTGAAATAGTTTCTTTAGAGTAGTTTTAGTATTATTTAGCTTCTGTTATCAGTTGGTACATTCTAGAGCTTATTTGCTTATTTTCATTAGCTTATTTCGCAAAAGTTACATTGCAGCTCTCATATCCTTCACATAAGCCCATGTTTTTATATTTTTCATAGCTTTAGAATAATATTTTAGAATTTCCCTGAATTTTTCATAATTTTTAGCTACTGTTTACTATTTTTCTCAATTTAAAATAGTTTTTAATCCCTTTTAAATAGCTTTTATTGCAAATAATTAAGAAAAAGTTCAAAAAAATAATTTTTCAATTTTCACAGTTTAAGAAAAATATAAAAAGCATAAAAAATATTTTTCCCTATTTTTCCCCTTTTATTTGGTATTTTTCACAATTTAAATTAAATTTAAATAGTTTTAAATTTGTAGAAAATAGAAAAATAATCAGAAAAATAAAAAAATAGTTTTGAAAATTCTCTTAGGATATTTTAGATTTTATAAAAATAGTTTTACATTTTTCCCCTTAATTTTCATAATTTTTAGTATTTTAACTTAGTTTTAAAAGTTAAAAATTAGTTTTTAATTTGAATAAATTCCAGAAAAATCTTAAAAAAATAGTTTTAATTCATAAATAGTTTTCTAATATCATTTCTAGAGTAAAAGTAATTTTGGATTATTTTTAGGAGTTAGATTAGTCGTTGTTGCATTTTATTCGCGTTTCGTTTTAATCCCGTATTTGCATTTTTAGTATAGATTTGCGTAGTTTGCCTTAATTCTTAGGTTCTCCCCATAGATTTTAGTCCCTTTTGCTTTCCTTATCCCGTAGTTTAGAAAACATCATATTATTCCCTTCTCTTATTCAAATCCCGATAATCGCGACGTGAGTTGGAAATTCCATTCAACCCTCGTTCGGAACGATCTCGGTGCTCAAACCTAACACGTTTGAGTTACCCAAATACTACAAACTTCTATTATTATTGGTTTGTCTGAACTGTTTTAAGTTTCTTACGGTTAGTCATTCACAAGTGGATAGCTTGTGTGAGATAACTTGACGGTTTGGGACATATCAATGCACTTCAGTGGTCTTGATGATGACGAAGCTTAGCAACTCATGACCTTGAGCTTGCACGTCTTCAAGAGGTGGTGATCTCGCCTTTAAGAGGAACCTAGAGAATCACACAAACATAAAACTACATAGAATGATCCTTTGGATCTGTGGTTAGTGATGTTAGAATACTGGGAGAAAGTATATCTAAGAGTGGTTGTGAGCAAGAGAGAAATGGCTCACTATTTATAGACAAAACATGTCTACTGTCCCAAGGTTTTGGCGGATCCCTCACCAGAGGGATCCGGCTACTGGGTCAGTTTAGTCCAGATTTTGGGTGCAAACCGGTTATGGGTTATGGGTTATGGTGTAATATATTGGTTATCATAACACACAAACACACAATAACAAGGTTCGAATATATTGAGTCTAGAGAGAGAAAGATGGAGAAAAATGGGAACTTCTAGTGAGAGAAAGTGAAAGTATATTATGAAGCTCCACCCTTTGCCTTGGGAGGCAAAGGGTATTTATAGTGTCTTACAAAATACGCCACCTATGGGCTGTGGATCAGGCATAAAGTGGGTAAAGACTCGTCCGTCCTCCACGGTGTTACTAAACTAACTTCTAACAATAACTAAACGACTAAGACTACGAGCTTTCTAATGCTTATACATACTTGAGGTGACCGAGTCTTTAACTAACGAATTTTCTAAATCCTAACAATCTCCCCCTAAGGGAGGTCACCTCAATTACAGATAGATATTACAATTGGAGTTCTAGCATTCTATGACATGCTCTTTACTTTGTAGCTCGTAATCTTTGATTCTTCAAAGTCCGCATGCTTTGTACTTCGAGTGGAGGTCTTTAACTGATCTACGACTTGGTGATCTTTGAGCTTTCTTCGAGATCATCAGCCACAACAAATCTCTGAATCATTCTTTGTTGTATCGCTTTCATGTGATGTTGTGACTTTTGGACCGACATGCTCACACTTTCTGGATCATGACATCTTTTCATCAGAGTAGCGGAAGCATTGTTGTGCGTCTTTGATTGTCATGATTTTATTCAATTAGGAGTTTGTGCTGTGCGCACGCGGTTATGAATTGACTTCTCAATATCGATCAGTTGCAACCGTCAAATGTTCCTGCAAACAACAGTTAGCACTAAAACACACGAGAGTTTCTTTGTTCACTTTCGTTGAATAGGGTTGCAAGAACCACAGTTCCCCGTTGATTAGTATAAATACTGCCTGTGATCAGAAAAATGTATAAACCGTACAAAAACGTATAAGACACACAAAACGTACATAAACGTATAAAAACGGTAAAAAAAAGGGATGAAAACGTATAAAAACGTACAAAACGGATAAAAGAGGATGCAATCGGACGAGAATAGATGAAGGAGTATAAAAACTGGTAAATTCGTATAAAAGTTGATGAAAACGGACGAAAACGTATAAAAACAGACAAAAACGGATGAAAACGTATAAAAACATCTAAAACTTTATAAATACAGATGTAAATGTATAAAACGAATGAAAACGGATAAAACCGGTAAAAACGTGTAAAAATGTATAAAACAAATAAAGACGGACGAGAACGGATGAAAAGGTATAAAAACGTGTAAAACCGTATAAAAACGGATGAAAACGTATAAAATGGTTAAAAACTAATGAAAACGGATGAAAACGTGTAAAAACGGATTAAAACGCATAATACCGTACAAAAACGTATAAAAATGGATAAAAACGTACAAAGATCAAATATGAAAAAAAAAAAAAAAAAAATAGTTGATTACAAAAAGAAAAATGCTTAGAAAAAAGATTCATCTAAACATCTTTCATTTTTTTTAAAAGAAAAAAACATAATTTTATCTAAACGGGTTTTTTAAATTCTCAACTTTTTTCTAGAGAAGAAAAAGCAATCCCTTCTATAGAAATTTAAAAATGAAAAAATAGGGAAAAAAAATTAACTAACTAAACGGCCCCTTAGGTTTTTGGTTTATATGGTTTAAAGCAGAGTTGTGAACACCCTAGGTTAATAATTCTATCTTAAGTACAATTAGTGACATCTTTGGGTTAAAAAAATATTATTAAGCTTATCTAGAAAATCCTAGTTCCTTTGCAAAATTTTCAATCATTTTTCTATGTCATAGTGACTTAAGATCAAATAAAAAGAAAAATTAAAATGATAAGAGTGAGTATAAATCACAATCACACATTTTAGATGCACCTATAAAAGTAATGCATCTCCTTTGAAAATTCTCCATCTTATTTGTAATATATGGTTAAAAAACCTCCTCATTCTTCTCATTTAACTTTTTTTTCTCAACGGAACTTTTCCCATGTCACAACACAGATAACTCAAAAAAGCCATTAACAGGAGCAATGGTATCAGACATGACTAGCTTTAAATCCTCTATACAACATTAACCACTACTCAAAACATAGAGCCTTGTTATTCAGACATGGCTGCTTGTCACTCTTTGAGTCGCATCAGGAGCAATGGTTATCTAAACATGGACTAACAAGCGCTATTGTCCCGCGCAATTTTGTTAATTCATGTGCTATCAACACTTTAGTATAAAGTAATAAATCAAAGAGATTTCTTTCGTGAAACAAAAACTATAATCAGTTTGTAAACTTAAGCATAAACTCGAAACAGAAACCTCTTTATTTGTTATTCTCATAAACCTCATTGCAGCGGTAAAATCACACGACTGATAGGCTTTGACGATGTTCTGAAATACAAAACACGTTTCTTACAAGAAAACTAAGCTTATACGTGTGTAGCAGCACATGAAAACAAAAGACTCTCCAGCTATGATTTAAAGCATGCTTACAGAATAAAACGAACACACAACAAACAACAGACTCAAGACATTGATTAAGCTTTCCATGATGACAGTGGAGGGGTATCGGAGTCTGCATATGTAGTAAGACCAGCACCATATCGCGCCCCCTTGACTGAATCAGCTGATGCAATAGACTCGAGTTCAGCCATCTCTTCTGGTGTTAGCTTAACAGATAAAGCTTTTATGTTTTGTTCAAGATTTTCTATCTTGGTGGTTCCTGGAATAGGCACAACATCATTTCCTTGATGGTGAGCCCACGCTAATGCAAGCTGTGAAGGGGTGCACCCCTTCTTTGCTGCTATTTCATTGACGCGCTCGTACAAAATCTTGTTGTGCTCAAGATTTTCAGGTTGGAACCTCGGCAGGTACTAAAAAATGAAAAAGTTTAAGCTGGATATCAGTTTAACCAGAAAATTAAGAAACAGCAGAACATTATCCTAATGTAGTTTTATTGGAATGCTTTTTATGGATTGTGGAAAAAGTGTTATGGACAGACCTTGCGGAAGTCACCCTCTTCCAAGTTCTCCAAAAGCTTTGGACCAGATGAGAAGAACCCTCGTCCAAGAGGACTGTATGCCACAATCCCGATCCCCAGTTCTCTGAAAGACGGTGATATAGATGATATAAATTCAGATTTTTAGAAATTAAAAGCAAATGCAGGAAAGAAAAAATAACAGATGGTAGTCAACCTGCAAGTAGGAATGATATCTTCTTCGACATCTCTTGACCACAAGGACCATTCGAGTTGTACAGCTGTAATTGGGTGCACAGCATGGGCTCTTCTAATGGTTGATGCTGATGCTTCCGACAATCCAACATATTTAATTTTTCCCTCTTCCACCAGCTTTTTCAGTTCTCCCATCTAACATGAAGAAAATAAAATATTTACAAGAATGCAGCATATAACATTTAGAGCATGGGCTAAAGTTATCTTGCTATAATGCTATATTACCCAACCCAGAGAGTACATGACAAAAAATTCTAGTCATGATCATGGATGTTGGAGAGTGTTTTAGTGAACAGGCATCGCGTATTATAATAGCATTCCTACTGTAGGTTCTGTTTCTATAATCCATCACTCCATAAGGGACACTGGTTAAAGTTATTATGAAAAACAATGCAAGCTTATAGAGGAGATTAGTGTGGTAGACCAACGATCACAATGTGATTTAGGTTGTTCGACATTAATCAGACCACAACTTTCTAGACTAAAACACAACAATCCTCACACATGAATAAAGGAATAACCCTGCCTAATGAATCCTATTTAACCATATTTCTGATAAACATCCATATTTATAAAAAAAAAAAAGACATATTCCAATATACAATTTGAGTGAAGTTTGAACAAATGGAAAGGTGCAGGTGCAACCACCGTATTTTCAATGTTGTTATGTAGGACACTGTTTTCGTGATTTTAGTTTATAATGGCCGTATAGACCTAACATAGCTCTTTTCCTTAAATGGCAAAATGAGAACATATATTGTAACTCACTAACTTGTGAATATCTTCATAACTTTCAATCAAAAATAATGTATACTGAATTGAAAAACCGTAAAACATGCTTAAAAGTGAGAAAATAACCGTGATTTCGATAGGCAAACGAGTATCAATCCTGTGCTGATAATATAAATCAATACAAGCAACACCAAGTCTTTCCAAACTAGCTTCACAAGCACTCCTTACATACTCGGGATCACCTCGAACCTCCCTGACACCATCATACCTTATCCCAAACTTAGTAGCCAGCTCCACTTTCTCCCTAACCCCATCCTTCAAAGCCTACACATACCCAAAAAAAAAAGTTATGGCCTAATTTAACAAAAAAAAGTGAGCTTACTATCTTTTTCAAATACCCATAAGCCAGAAAAATAAGCTAATAGTGTCAATACAAAACTAAGAAGTAATAATAATAATAACTACCTTGCCAAGAAGGATTTCATTAGTTTTTGGGCCATAAATATCGGAAGTATCAAGAAATGTAACACCAGAATTAATAGCATGATGGATAAGCTTGATCATATCGGGTTCGGGTTTAGGAGCTCCGTAAAAAGCGGACATGCCCATACATCCTAAGCCTTGAGCTGATACATCTAGACCTTGTGATCCTAGTTTGATTCTTGGAACTGCTCCTGCCATTTTTTAAGGGTTTTTTTTATGAAATGAAATGATGTTTTATTGGTTGGGTTTGTTTAAATGGTGATTTATTTAAAAGAGGGAGAGTGAAGTAGGTAGGTACGTGGTTTGATTCCATTGTGAGTTGTCGCAGGAGGTCAAAAGGATGATGGACCATGATGATGGAATGACGTAAGCACCTACGTTTTGGCATTGTTCCGAGAATCAAAAGATGACTTTTCCTTTCAAGAAGAGATCAAATTGCAATAGGCGTTTTTTCTAAAGGAATTGTAATTTGAATATTTTTTTTGGAGTTAATTGCAGAAATCGTCCATAAGGTTTGGCCAAATTGCAGGTTTCGTCTCAAAAAGTTTAAAATTGCATAAATCGTCCCCAAATCAAACCTTTTGCAAATTTTGGTCCCAGCTTTAACACCGTTAAGTTAATTTCGTTAAAATTTACCGTTAGCCCTTTTGGCCATAACTCTTGCAGCGTTCATCCTTTTGGCCAAAACTCTTGCATAGTTCATCTTTTTGGCCAAAAACTTTTGCAGAGTTCATCCTTTTGGCCAAAACTCTTGCATAGTTCATCCTTTTGGCCAAAATTTTTTGCAGAGTTTATCCTTTTGGCCAAAAACTCTTGCAGAGTTCATCCTTTTGGCCAAAAACTTTTGCAGAGTTCATCGTTTTGGCCAAAAACTCTTGCAGAGTTCATCCTTTTGGCCAAACACTTTTGCAGAGTTCATCGTTTTGGCCAAAAACTCTTGTAGCGTTCATCCTTTTATACATTTTCATATGTTTTTAATCGTCTTCATCCATTTTTATGCGTTTTTGTCTAGTTTTATACGTTTTTGTTCGTTTTAACCGTTTTTGTACTATCTCAACATATTGAAATTTTTAAAAAAAAAGGAAAAAAAATTTGAAAATAAGAAATTTGGAATTTTTTCGCAAATTTTGAAAAAAAAAATTCCAAAAAAATTTGAAAAAGAAAATTGGAAAAAAATACGAAAAGAAAATTGAAAAACCTTTTTTTGAAAATCCGAAAAAATTTGGAAAAAATTTCAAATTTTTTCAGAAAACTTTTTCGAATTTCCTTTTTCGATTTTTTCAGAAAACTTTTTCAAAAAAATTTGGAAAAAATTCTTTTCAAAAAAAAAATTAGAAAATAAACATTTTCTAAAAAAATTTGGAAAAAAATTTTTTTCGAAAAAAAATTATAAAAAAACTTTTTCGAAAAAAATTTGGAAAAAATTCTTTTTCTTTTTAAGATTTTTTTCCAATTTTCTTTTCAAAATTTTTGGATTTTTTTTCAAATTTGCGAAAAATTCAAATTTTTATTTTCAAATTTTTTCTTCTTTTTGAAAACGATAAAATGAATGAAAGCGGACGAAACGTATTAAAACGAACAAAACGTATAAACCGGACAAAACGCATAAAATGGATGAAGACGATTAAAACATATGAAAATGTATAAAAGGATGAACGCTGCAAGAGTTTTTGGCCAAAACGATGAACTCTGCAAAAGTTTTTGGCCAAAAGGATGAACTCTGCAAGAGTTTTTGGCCAAAAGGATGAACTCTGCA
The DNA here is from genome assembly GCA_022545495.1 of Chrysanthemum lavandulifolium. Lineage (NCBI taxonomy): Eukaryota > Viridiplantae > Streptophyta > Magnoliopsida > Asterales > Asteraceae > Chrysanthemum > Chrysanthemum lavandulifolium. The sequence continues at coordinate 177,335,603 of CM040245.1, read as the reverse complement.
AAAGTTTTTGGCCAAAAGGATGAACGCTACAAGAGTTTTTGGCCAAAACGATGAACTCTGCAAAATTTTTGGCCAAAAGGATGATCTATGCAAGAGTTTTGGCCAAAAGGATGAACTCTGCAAAAGTTTTTGGCTAAAAGGATGAACTATGCAAGAGTTTTGGCCAAAAGGATGAACTCTGCAAAAGTTTTTGGCCAAAAGGATGAACTATGCAAGAGTTTTGGCCAAAAGGATGAACTCGCAAGAGTTATTGACCAAAAGGGCTAACGTGTAAATTTTAACGAATTAACTTAACTATGTTAAAGCCGTGGACCAAAATTTGCAAAAAATGTTTGATTTGGGGACGATTTATGCAATTTTAAACTTTTTGGGACGAAACCTGCAATTTGGCCAAACCTTAGGGATGATTTCTGCAATTAACTCTTTTTTTTGTAATTTAAAGAGTTGTAATATGTTGTAATTGTAATGTATTTGAATTGTAATTAATGTATTCTGACACTCTGAAACGGATCTGAAACATCTTTAACTCAAGACACTGAAACACGTGTTACTGTTTATATTTTTAGTAAGATTAGTTTTGCAATATCCTGAAGAGTGGGGGCTCAAATAGTATCTCAGGTCACCAATAATTTCTTATAAATCTTTTGAGTTTGTAATGAAATGATATTTATAAAATAAAATAAGAAATAAATAAAAAATAATAACAATAACAACAATAATAATAATAATAGTAAATAATATTATGAATACTAATAAAGAATAATACTATTAAAAATAAATAATCCATACTACTTATAATGCACGAAGACACCTCACTCTTAATTTTAAGACGTACAAGAAATTAAGCATGGTTTACAACACTCTAATGCACCAAATTTTCAGAATTACAACAAAGTAAACATATTGTACAACAAAATAAAGCATGGTGTCATTTTAAGACCAAAATTCTATCAAAAAACATTAATGCTATTAAAAATACCCCTTCACCAAAAATTACAACCATTTAAGCACAATTTACAATAGCGGCCCCAATTTTCGATTTACAACAAAATAAGCGTAGTCTTGACAAAAATAAGCGTAATGTAATTTTCGGACTTATTTTCGACTTACAACATTAATCTTATTAAAGTTTTCAATGTTATTAATGACTATAATGACTACTATTTACAAAAAAAAGAAACATAGTGTACAACACTTTAATGCACATAATTTTCAGACGTACAAGACAAGAAGCATAGTGTACAACAAACACCACATTAATGCTATTTAATGTTGTCAATTATTTAACTGGTCAATAAATACAATTAATACAGTTATTAAAACACCCCTTACATAAGAAATACAAATTATCAAGCATATTTTACAACGAAATAAAACACAATTCCTGCATTAAATTTCGCTACTACAAATAATAAAGCACATAATACAAATATTCAAGCCGAACGGACAACGGCCAAATGGCTGAACCCGAATGGCCAGCGGACCAACGGGCTCGAGCCCGAGCGGACACACGGGCCTACGGGTTCGAGCCCGACAGAACTACACGCTATCTGAAATTTTGATATCCATAAATTTATTGTTAAAAGAACATAATAAACTAAAATACATTATTCATCAAAATTTTTATTTCGGATAACCCGTGCATAAAGAACGCTGTGAAGACTCTTAGTAATAATAATAATCATATTAAAAATAATAATTATTATAATAATTGTTATTTTAATATTTATATAATAATATAATATATAGTACCAATAATAATAATTATTATAAATAAAATAATAATATTTATTATTATTATTATTATTATAAAATTAATAATAATAATAATAATATTAAAAATAATAATATAAATATTATTATTACTTTAGGAAGGGTTCTTTTCGAATCAAAGAAAGGTCGAGAATCTGCCAAAGATCAACCAATCGATTTTTTGGATATTTAATTTTATTATTTAATTCAAAAGGCATAATAGTAAGCGACATTTTTATTTTCTTTTGATTTTTTTAATAAAAACGTTTTTTAGTTCCTAAATTCTAGGATTTTTTTTTTTTTTTTTTTTTTTTTTGAATTTTTTTTCTCATTATTTCAAAAAGTAAGATGCATATGTGTTTTTCTCATATAAGTCAAGGTGCACATGTGTTTTTTTTAATATGTGTTTTTCTTCGTAATATAGTGTTCAATTGCTTAAACCACTTAAATTTTGAATAGTTTTTTTAACATTTATGTTTTTAAAAGTATAGATGCGTATGTGTTTCACTTAAGAAGATAAATGCACATATGTTTTAGCGCACAATTCTTTAATATTCAAAACCGAAATTCAATAACATAAACATTATACATATGTCTAAAAAAATGCAAGTACAATATATCGATTATACATGTGTGCACTAATAATAATTAACGCAATAAAAGACTCTCGTGATCTTTGTATGTACATGTATTCGCATTCGTCAATGTGCACATGTGTCTTTACATCATCATCGTCTTCAACAAATCTACAAATATATTCAAACATAAAAAACAAATTTGTTAGAACCAACAATAGTGCACATACGCATATGACATTCAAAAATAACATCAAGAAAGCTATGTTTTTCGTCAGTAGTATTTCTGTTTAAACCTGCATATGACATTCAAAAATAACATCAAGAAAGCTATGTCGAGCGATGTAACAATCCATTGTTAATCTTACGCCTAAGGGTAATTGCGCCTGTGCATAAGACAATCAAAAACTCTATATAGATAGGTGGGTCCAGGAGGTAATAAAATGGAAAACTAATAACTTTCCTCCCGCCACCTTTCCAATTGGTTATGTACTTATTTTATGTGCTAGTACTTGTAGCAAAGGCAGATCATTGACCAACTTTGGTATTAGAATATAAAAATATAGCTTTTAGATAGGTAGAACACCTTCGAGAGTTTACATCGCTCATTAACTCTAATCGCGCACACTGGATGAAACACTTAAAACCATGCAACTTTGACAACACTTCCAGCTTTTGACAACAGATAAAGGCACTAACTTTGGTCATCTTGAAATTGAATATACCACTATGCACATGTATTTCACACTTATGAACTAGAACAAACTCTGGTCACATGTATTTCACACTTCCAGCTTTTGACAACAGATAAAGGCACTAACTTTGGTCATCTTGAAATTGATAACAGATAAAGAACAAAATATATTTTCAGTTTCTTGTAACATGTTGATATTTATATTTCTCCACTTATGAACTAGAACAAACTCGAAATTCAAAACATAGAGTGAAATAAAAAAGTTTAACCATGATATAACAACTATGCACATGTATTTCACACTGTTCGTCACACCAATTATAAATATTAAAAGAAGAGGTGAACAAACTCGATTAGAAGCACATGTTTTTCAAACATAGAGTGAACACACCAATTATAAATTCAAACATAGTGAACAAACTCGATTAGAAGCACATGTATTTCACACTGTTCGTCAGACCAATTATAAATTCAAACACTGTTCGTCACACCATGATATAACAACTATGCACTGTTCGTCACAACTATGCACATGTATTTCCCACCGTTCGTCACACCAGTTATAAAGCCACCACCTATACAAACTAATGTCAAATTACAACAAAAAAAACAAAACTCATTAACCTTACAAGAACTCATTAACTGCAAATCGCTTTCCCTAAATATCATATTTTTCATGTCACCGCCTAACAGACTAATCTCCAACTTCTGAATAAAATTCATACCAAACTCAAATAAACACTGATTCTTCAAAAACTATGTAAATAAACATAATGCAAATAAAAAAAGAGTACCTTTTTCTTGCCAGCTTCCAATTGTTGTTGCTTTTTAGACAGCATCTGATCCGACGCCATTCAACCAACCAATGATATCTAAATTCTGGGTTTTATACAGATTGTAAAATCATTAAAAGGGGTATGAACTAATTTTATAAAAAAATTGAAAAAAGATAAACCCTAAATTTAATTAATTATGGTTGGGGTGGTTGGATCTAATCGGAGGGGAGAGGTTGGTGGTTGTTGTTGCCGGTGAATTTGGGTTTGTTTGTTTACGGATCTCTATCTCTCTCACCCTCCTTTCACCGATCGATCTCTATCTCTCTCGTGTATTGACAAATGAGAGAGGCTGGTGTTGCATCATATCTAGAAGAAATGATATAGAGAGGCTGATGTTTCAGATCTTGAAAATAAAATTAAAAACATATATAATTGATTTTTTTTCGGTGATTTTGTGAAAAAACTGATCAGATCCGAAAAATGGAGAGAGTAAATGTGTTGGAGAAAGAGGGGAGAAAATTAGGGAGGAGAAGTTACGGTTTTGAAAAGGAGATAAATGAATTCCTTTCAATTAGGATCATTTATGTAATGACTATGATACCCTTTTTTTTCCTTTATTAAATAATTTTTTTTCTATTTATTTACAAAAATGCCACATTCAATTTTGACCATTGATCATTTAATCCAATGGCTGATGGTGGTTCTCGCAGTTCTCGACCTTTTTCTGGTTCTGAAAATAACCTTACACTATTACCTTAATATTTATATAATAATAATAATTAATAGTACTAATAATAATTATTATTATAAATAATAATAATAATAATAATAACATATTATTATTATTATTATTATTATTATTATTATTATTATTATAAAATTCAATTACAACGTAATTTAAAACTTTTCACGTAAAATTACAACACAAACCAAACAGCCCACGTAAAATCTGAATTACAATTCCTTCTGTTCTGTGAACCAAACAGCCTACGTAATGTAATCAAATTATAATTACATCCAACTATGTCATATTACAACGAACCAAACACCTCCTCAAATTTTGTATTAAGTAATCAAAACATATAAAAATAAATAAAAATAAAGTTAAAATTAGACCACAAGAACATATTTTAAATACAATAGTAGATGCATCTTTTTCCTTTTTTAAATTATTCCTTTTACTAAAATGTATGTGTAAAAACTAGAAGTGAGTTAAATAGTTTTATCAATTAAAAGTCCGTTTTAAATCATTTAAATTGCTTTATGTCAATCCATTTGATATTAGGATATTGATAGATAGATAGATTATGAGAATATTGAGTACGAGATAAAGTAAAGAGAGATAAAACCGTGACACAAGTATTTATAGTGGTTCGGCTAGAATGTCACTTTCTTTGCCCTACTCCACTCCCCGAGTACCGACCAACTCGGAAATTTGTAAACACTACACCTAAAAGCTCCTTATTTTGGCGGAAAATCCTTAACAACATCGCTTACATTTTGTCCGGTACAAAGCTAAATACTGAGTTCTAGTTCGAGGTAGAACCAACTTAACGTCGCTTACACTTTATCCAATATAAAACTAGATACTGAGTTCCTTTGTAATGGAGGAACCAAACTAACACAACAATTCAATAACATACTAAGAATAATCAACTACAAGGGTCAATTCAGTGATCTTGTGATGATGACGAAGTCTTGCAACACATCCCTTCGAGCTTGCAATTCTTCTATGCAAAAAGTCGTGATCTCGCCATTAAGAGGAACCTAAAGAATTACTAAAAGAAAATCTACATGGATGATCCTTAGATCTGAGGTTGGAGGTAAGAATATAAAGAGAATATATGTGCTAAAAAGGGTGGTAAGAAATGAAGAAGTTACTCACTATTTATGAGAAAAACAAATCTCTGGCCCACCTGATCCTTCCCAAAAGGGATCCGGCTAGTGTAACTTAAGGGATTCGGCATACTGGAGTAATCCAGATTTTGGGTTACAATTCCAAGTTTTGGGTCATGGATAATGGATTTTAGGTCATAGGTCATGGACTATGGATCATGGGTACCCAACATGATGTCATGCATGATGTAATCCATACTTTGGGTCATAGGTTATTGACTTTGGGTCATGGGTCATGGGTTATGGATTTTACCTAACTTGATATCATGCATGATGTAATGCACATGGGTCATGTGTTTTAGGTTATGAATAACCCATTCTATTTACTTACATATTTATTTATTTAACTAGCTTTAAAGTTAACTATATATTTTATAAAAATGTAAGTAACAAGTGTTACTTATAAGTGATTTTATAAAAATGGTTTTGACTTTATGTAAACTATTTAACTAGATATGTTTGATAGTTTATTTGATTAGTGAAATGAGTTAGGAAACTATTGGCTCGAAAACTTACGTATTTTATTTATCTCGTTAATATGATTTTACGATTGTTATCAACAAAACATAAAAAGACCGTAAGATATCAATAATTGTTTTTACGGTTTATTTGTATTAACAATATCCCTCTTTTTGTTGATGACAAAACATATAATTATTTTAAGTAAAAATAAAATTTGTAAATTTTGAGTTTGAAGTTTTTACTTTTTTCTCCCTTTTTGTCGAAACAAAAAGAGTGTCAAAAGGAAACTAACTCAATTGAGACGATATGAAGATATATGATCTTTAAATAAGGAAGTCATCTAAATTTGCTTCTTAGCAATGCTCCCCCTTATTGAGGGCGTCAAATGAGTTTTGAAAATCGACAAAACAAAGGTTAGAGTAACAACATATGATATGATATGATTGAAGAAGAGAATAAGTTTGAATTTCCTCAGAAAATGTTTCTGAGCAGCCGGTTCTACCAGATCCTTTCCAAAAGGAATCCGGTTGGCATAAATTGATGGATTCGGCCATCTGCAAGCTTTTATCAGTTTGTAAAATAAATATTAACTATAAAGAGGAGAGCATAAACATAACATCAATCATACCCATACAATAGAAATTAAATGAAAATATAGCTAAGTAGAACCATGTAATAAACAAAAAGATGAGTACAAGATGACCAATCAATAAAATAAGACCATGGCCTCAAACTTAAGAAATCCAAATGAAAACGCTAAATCTAAACTAAAACTAGAGAAGAGGGGTGATTTCTTGTGCTTGCACTTCTTTTCAATGATCCTAAGGATCTTCTTAGGGGTGATTAGGTTTGTTGATGTTATCTAGATGATCAAGAAGGTGATAAAACATGAACCGCATTTCATCACGAAGATTGTTAAATAATGTTTGAGTTTGTTGGTAATGGTAGCAAGTTTCTTCATGTTTTGGAGATTGTGAACACCTATCCTCAATCCACATAGATTGGTTGAGATGAAAGAGTGTGTTTGGAGGAGGTAGATTTGGTGGTGGTAAGCTTGATGTTGATGGAAGCAAGTTAGAGGTTGAGGGATGTATGATAGATGTTGGATGAGGTGAATGAGTTAGTGGAGGCGACACGTGTGTTGTTGGTAGAGGCACGTTTATGTCAATACTCACATTTTTGGGCAAAGGTGGTTATTGCTTAGACATTCATTCAATTGAGGAGAATGTAGGTAATGGTGAAGGATTAGTATGTCTAGGAGGTAAGTCCTCCAAAGAGTTCATGTATGGATGTATTAGGTATGCGGTGTATTAAAGAGAAGTTGGCGAGGTTCAATGGGAGTTATTAGTGTTGGTTTTGTAGAAATAGGAGTGATTTGAGGTGTTGGTTCACTAGATGGAAGAGAAGCTGGTTCAATAGGAGCAATTGGTGGTGTAGGTTCAATAGAAGCGAAAAGAGGAGTTTGGATCAAGTCATTAGATGACTTCTTAATAGGTGAAGATTCGGTTGATGATATTTCATATATAATACGAGCGGTTTTGGGAGGAGTACTTCTAGTTGAAGAACGTTGTAACACCCCCAAATTTGTTTAGCGGAAGCATACGTGTTATTCGGGAGCGTTACGGAATTGGTGAATCATAACACAAGTAATAAAGAACGGAATACATACTCCGTTTGATTTCATAAAATAGTTTTAAAACGCTGTCTTACAACATAATTTAAATAAATGGGTACATCCCATTAGATTTAGTGGTCCCAATGTAAAAACATCATTTTTGTGTAAAAACACTTCTTTAATACTACTACGACCATACATCCGCTTCTTGCCTTGCCTTCATGAACAACACTTAAACACCTGAGAAAACATGCTAAAAGGGTCAGCTAAAAGCTGGTGAGTTCATAGGTTTAAATTAAAATAGTAAGCTTGGACCATAAGCAAAGTCATATAATCATTACAACGAATATAATGATATATGGATAAATGTCTATTACGTTAGCTCTAAGTTCATGCAACCGATACTACGACAGTTTCTGTATGCTAAAAGATGTCATACAATATAGGGGCCCATAGCAAGTGTTTTGTCCCTCAACACTTGATTCCGACATGGTATACGTTTCGCCTTGGCCTAAGCATGGCCAACCGAACGGAGGAGTCACCCTCAATAGATCTATTTATAACATTCGCGTTTCCCCAATGGAGAATTGACGGTTCATGAAAAAGGGCATTCTCTAGGGACATAAGGGCTTAGGCTAAACCACGTAATAGTAATCATGTAATAGTTTTGGTCCATAAAATGTTTTGCATATTTCTCACCCCAAAATGTATAAAACAATTTATCAAGTAAAAGTGGGGCTATGAAACTCACCTTAGCAAAAGTGCAATCCGAAATGTGGGATTAGTGATTGTTGTGAAACGTCACCGACACGCGACCTAGATAAGGAGTGAAATGTTTTAGTTCATTGTTTTAAGTATCACTTACTTAAACTCGTTCAATTGTTTTTATAATTGTAGCGAAAATAAACTTTTAGTTTTAGAAAAATGATTTTTACTAGTAAGTATACAAGTATATACATTTTTATGTTGTCATTATAACGGTTTTAGAACTCGAAATTTGGTTTGAATATAACAATTTACTAGTAAGTATATAAATGTGTATATACTTATTTAAGTCGACACAAAATGGGGTTGTCAAAAATATATATATAAATTATTTATTTTCTAATTGTATTTAGAAAATATGCAAGTTATATTTGATGATTTTCGAACTTAACATATGATAAAATGGCATAGCGGTCTCTATTTATTTATCATAACTTGTTCCGTATATATATATATATATATATATATATATATATATATATATATATATATATATATATATATATATATATATGTTTTAAACGGAAGTTTTTCTTGACATACGTTTGCTCATAAATTCGACGTTAAAAGTGGTCGTAGACATTGTTAAGCGAAACGTGTTTTAAAACACTAGTTGTTTATGTCGAATCATTACACACTTTGAGTTTATTTTTGTGGTTTGGCTTGGATTACCAAATGAATATCCGAATTGTTATGGGCTGTGGCCCGTGTTGCTTGCAGCAGGGAACAAGGATTGGGCCTGGGCCCGGAGTGAACACAAGTAGGATTGGGCCTGGTTAATTAATGGCGCATGAGATTTGTGTTGAGGTGCTAACAGAGCTGCGGCTCAAGTAATGCAAGAAGAATGTTTTGTACAAAGTCTTAACTTCACAATAAGATATCAAGTACTAGCATGCTTTATAGGTAGATAGGTGCTAGTTTTTAAATAACAGATTATATTCCAAACTTGTTGCTCGTGAGTCAAAATGGATGCAAGTGGGAAAAGTAGTCAAGTGCTCAACTTGACATTTTATGACTCAAACACATTTTATTTGGATGGAAAGTCTTCTTGTTGAAAATGAAGTACGAAGGAAAGATGGCTACAGTTTGGTAACACATAATGCTCTCAAACTTGGTATTAGACATCAAATTTGACTAAAGGGAAGGTAGCCTAGTATCACTATGGTTTCACGAGCAGATTTCCATCAAGTTTTTAGTGGACATATTACATTTCGATACCATAATGCTAGTGCATTTGTCCTTGACGCAAGAATAACATAAACGACTAACTCGAGATACAACTTGACCAAGCATGTCCTACTTTGTGAAGCCGAGGTTCCTCGACCCGGGACTATGACTCCAACATCCTGGTACTACCAAAATGAAGTTGTCGATACAATATGAAGACCAATCACGACTCTCACGAGTGATACTAACTCTAGACACAAGGTGTTGCGGTTACAAAATCTACTTCCCAAGTTATTGATTAGTTGTGACATAAAAATGGTTTCTTTAGTATAAGGTTTGTATCACGCTATTAAGGGCAACATGAGTGTCGACTGTTGAGCACCTCGAGCAACGAAGTGGGTTCCCCGTTGAGCCAACAACTTCGCACTAAGGTTAACGACAACACCATAACCGAATGTTACAAGGTAAATTTGTTACAAAGTACTCGACTTAACATTTCTTACGCAAGTTTTCGAAAACTAAACCAAGTGCTAGGACCAACATCAAACTTCTAGATTCAAAAACAATGTTTACTAGTAGACTTTATAAACACTTAACTTTCACAAATCCTCGGACTTCTACTTCTCGACCAAACCAAGATTAACAAAACAAATGACAAAATTTAAATCCCGATGAGACTAAATCATTTACTGAAAGAACATACGGATTATCAATTATCACAACACTTATCTTTGTTTTCTTTGATTCCTAACCTCGACAAGACTACAACAAGGAATCCAACAACAACTAAATTTACTTGAGACTAATTATTTCACACGATTTGTTATCAACAAGAATACTAGACTTAGTATCTCATCTTTAAGATATTAAACAAGATGTGACTTATGTCTAAATTATACTTCATTAACACTTGAATAAATATACATATTGAAAGAAAAGAAGTTAAAGATTCTTACAAACCACTTGAGAGTCTCGACACAAGGAAGGAAATACTTTTCGACACAACCCGATTACAACACAAAATAAACCCGAACCAGCAGAATCACCACCACACCTTTAACACCTCGAGAAGTTTTGTGACTAAACTATTTTGGGGATGTATGTGACCCTGTGGTTCGGTCCAAATAAAAAGAGTAGAACAATAAGAGATTTTGACTCCTCTTTCTTCCCTGGGTCTTGGATTGAAGCCGAAATTAGCTAGCTTCCAAGGATAGAAGAATCTTGTGACTTAGCTCAAGATGGATTTGAGTAGAGATATGTTTCTTTTGATTCCCCTTGGATTCGTTCAACCCATGGCCGGCGCATCAAGGATGGTGTTTTGGAGAAGAAATCTATCATGATTTTGGTATGAGTGAGAAGATCAAGATGGAAAGACATGTTGGGTTTTTCTCCTTGTGGGAGATTCCGCCTAGGCGTGTAGCAGGGAAGGGTGAATAGCTTCTTTGGGAAGACAAAGATTTGTGATATTATCTTGTGAGGAAACTGTAAAGCCCCTTTTATCACAAATACCTTATCACTTTACCAAGCAAACCCAACACAAACCAAACACAAATACGTTATGCGTATAGAAAGATAAAGAATAGAACTTGGTGGCTTGAATGATAGAATTCGTGTATATGTTTAGAGAGAAAGAGAGAAGAATGAAAACAATAAGATGTTATATTGCTTCAAAGGAAAAACACACACACACACACTCAAGCACACCCCTCAAATGACATACTTGAGGGGTATATATAGGTAAGAGAGATGATGCCCTAAGGCTTGGCCATGGGCCTTGAGATGGACTTGGATTGGGCTTGGGTTACACGAACTAGACAAGGCTAGCTTAACATAACTTATGCCCAATTAGCTTAGCCCAATCCACGAGCCCGTTGACTATTCTAGGGTTATTATACAAAAAAGTCACTAAAGTTTGCGGAAAATTTGTCCTAAATCACTAAAGTTTAAAAGTTGTCATTCAGGTTACTCAACGTTAAAAAGCAAACATGTCTATAGTTTTATCGATTTTTACGTTTATTTGTTTTATATGTTAAGTAACAATAATGTTATGTCTTTACAAGTTCAGTAACCTGGATGACAACTTTCATAAGTTCACTAACGTGGTTGACAACTTTCATAAGTTGAGTAACATGAATGACAACTTTTAAACTTTAGTGACTTAGGACAAATTTCCCACAAACTTTAGTGACTTTTTTGTATAATAACCCACTATTCTATCATGATATCTAACACACGTTACAAAGTTCCTAAATGTGAATGACCATCACTTCTAATAAAAATAATCAAGGCTAACAGAAAAGTGTGGGGATATTAAGGCAGAAAAGATAGAATAAAGAGGAGGTGAGAGGGGCGGCTAAACCAAGAGAGAAGGAAAAAATATAAAAGAGTGTAAAATGTTTAGTTTATATTTTGTAAGGATAATGTAAAATGTATATAGAAGGGTTTTGGTACATATGTATTAGTTTTGAAGAGTGATACACTTATATTGATAAATGTTAAAATCTTAAGAGTGAGTTGTGTTAAATACTTTGAGTTCCGTAAATTAAAACCGTGACTGATGTATTATCGTTCGATAATTTTTATGATGTTGTGTCTTATAGATATGTTTCGGAAAGATTATATTTTGTAACATTTCTCATTACGAGAGTTTATTATTAGCTTTGTTTGCCTTTATCATAGTGTCGGTACGCGTGTAGTGTCGGGCACTGGGGAAACGAGATAACCTCTCGTCTTACAGTTTAAATCATATGACAAAAATGAAATATTCATAAAATGATATGAATGCAAGAGCGGTGAAATTTTTATTGTATGCGAGTTATCTACTCAAATGCTCAGGCAAAGCTTATGCATGCTTAATAAATTAGGCTTAGTAAAAATGAATTACTAATTATCAGTTAAATTTTGGTGAAAATTTACCGTGTGTCACAAACGTGCACTAGATGCTTTAGTCATGGTGAGGAAAGTTTAGAGGGTGAAAATTCTGCTGAGAATGGTGTTGTTTAAGTATGGGATTGAATTGCAAGACACAAGGGATTAAATAATGATAGTTCATGCAAAAGGTCTTAAAGACACTACCATTCAAATCGTCAGAAATCAAATCATATGCATGTAAAAATTCAACTAACTGAGTTGCAATCTTCTAGGAGTAGTGTTGAGTGTGTGAGTGGAGAAAGATAGGTTTTAAATGCATACAATATTTTTATCTGTCTATGTATGCCCAGATCCGCCGGATCCTTCCAACAAAGGATCCGACTAGTGTTGCACAAGGGATCCGGCACACTGAACCAGAAAGACAGAGAGATGGATGAGCATTAATGAACTCTAGCCTATATAAGTTAATGTTATGAGTGAAGAGAGGTGCCCTAAATGAAGGAAAACCTGAGCACTTAACTAACACTACAAGAATAACTAATTATGAGGTTTATAGAGATAGGATACTGTAAGATATTAGTTTTCACATACACATCAAACCATAACAACAAGGTGGCGTATAAGTGGAATTCTAGAGAGAGAAAGTTAGAGGTTTAGGGAACTTAGTGAGAGAAAGTGAAAGATATTATTATGAGCTCCAACTCTACCTTGGAAGGTAGAGTATTTATAGTCTTACATAAATCGCCACACATCGGGTGTGGATCGGGCATACAGGTGGGTAAAGACCCGTCCAGTCCTCCACGGTGTTACTTAACTAAATACTACTTAACTTAAAAGAACTACGACTACGAGCTTTCTAACGATTACATATACTTGAGGTGACCGACTCTTTAATACTGGAATTTCTAATTCCTAACAATCTCCCTAAGGAGGTCACCTCAATCATGTACAAAAATACATTGAATACAACCAGATAATACATTAACAATTGATCTTGCATCCTTTATCTAGTCCTTTGCTCCTAAGCTCGTAGTCATTGATTCTTCACATTGCATGTTTGGTTATTCCAAGTGGAGGTCTTTTACTGATCCACGTGATAATAATTTTGAGCCATCATTTGAGATCATCAGCTATCAAAAATCTTTGTGACATCCTTTGTGGTGTTGGTATTATGTGATGTTGTGACATTAGGACCGACATGCTCACATTCTGGATCATGATATCTTCACATTAGAGTAGCGGAAGCTTTAGTTGATTCATGATATTGGCGGCGTGGCGAAGCATGGAGTGAAAATATCGAGTCATTGATACACTAATCATGATTACTTTTGAGATGAATGTGTTAAGTGAGCATGCGGCTATGGATTGACCGCTTCATTCGATCATTTGCAACATCGGGCGTACTCACACACAACAGCTTAGCAATAAATCGCACGAAAGTGTCTTTGATCACTTCGTTGAATTGAGGTACACGCCCACGGTTCCCGTTGATCGAGACATGTCTTGCTGTGATCGGTATAATTCAAGAATTTCCTTGACAGGTTTCGCAATGCTCTAGTTGTTCTCAAACCGAACATCTCAAAGAAGACAACACGGAGTGAGTGAACCAAATAATTTTAAGTCCACCGATTGATGAAAAGAGATTTGAAAAACAATCGTGTATTGCTCAATAGAAAATTGTTTTGCAATACAACGAAGGTTTTATTGAAAATCAATTATCAATCATAAAACACCTTTTGGTTTGAAAAATGAGTACACGGTCGATGTCTTGAATAAAAGAGTTGTTAAGCACAAAGACCGGTTTTTCAAAGGTATCCGTCAATCCATAACTCGAACGAGATTGATTCAAGAGATTGAATCGCCCATTGTTTCTTCGGTTGTCACATGGTTGATCTATATAATAGATCTCACATGCCACCTACCGAGAGCTTGTTTGATGTTGGCTCGAAGGCTTTCCATCTTCATTGTGAATATGTATACACATCACTCGGATGTTCGGCAATACCACAAGGATAATGCGTGGGACTCAAGATATAATCTCTCTTTCCACATTGTGTGAAACAGAGAGTCTTCATTGAAAGTGTCCTAATGAGATTTATTGATGATCTCGTGGCTCTAGACTCAATTTTGTGCATATTTGGATCCTCTTGGGAGACTAGGGAGAGGGTCTCCTTCTTCAATATCAACAATCTCTAAGAGAAAGTCGATAGATAATGTCGGTTCCCGTGAGAATGAAACAAGCCCTTTTAAGAGAAACTTGAGTGGTTTGGAAAGTTGAAGTGCGATGCATCACCGGGTCCATGACGTCTTGTCTTCAATACCGATGTTACCATCGGTAGCATATGAAGTGAACCCGTTTACGCCTAAGGTTGAATAAATGGAGGGCTATTTGTTTTCACCCTTTTCTCATTCAATTCTTTTGAATTCTTCAACCCTTCAAGGCTTACCGAGACTTCATAGCAAGAACCTTGTTGGGTTTGTTCGATTACTTGCTCTATCTCGATCCGCACTCTTCCCATATTTCACTTTTCTCCTTTTATCATCATACCTAAGGACTTCTACACTAACTAGTGGATTGTCCTCGGTAGATCCCTCCGGATTCGGCGGATCATGGGAACACATACCTAACCTTATCATCCTTATATCACCGTACATAAAGTAAAGTTGGTCGGTCAATTTGGTATTGTTCATCCGCCATTGGATCCAATTGAAAACCATTTGAAAAATCAATTCGGATACTTGTGATATATTATCAAAGCATTTTGTACTTGAATTGTTTTGATATTTTAGAACGAGAACTCCCCTCAACATGTGCATCAAGTATTTGAAAATGTTTAGCACACGGAGGCAAGAGAAAGAATTAACTTCTTTGATTACCATTTTCTAAAGATATCAACATCACTTCCCATATCAAATCAAGTAGATATCGCATTTCGGGAAGGATGAGGTTTCCATAAATTTGCTCCCCTCAATATGTGCCTCGAGGTATGAAAAGAGTTTTGCACATACTAGAGGACCCCGCATATGGGATGAATGATCACGTTATAAATCAAAGGTTTAAGATAGATGCTCCCCTCAACATGTGCATTGAAAATTTGAAATCGTTTGTCACATGTGGGAAGGACAAGATGTACATCCTTATAAAACCATTTACCGAATTATCGGTTTAAATCCAATTTAAATCACACATTCTCCCCGATCACAATTATCAAATCATTTGAGATTTGTGATCTCTTATTGATTTAAATTGATTTTGAAAGCTTTAAGGGAATTGTGACTTGATTGTGAAAGCGTTTGAACCGATAAGGATCGGATTTTAAGACTTTAAACTCCATTGATAAAACATGCATGTATATCTTTTGAAAACAATTTAATGCCAAATAACTTTTAATTTAATTGAAATCATCTCCCCTCAATCAATGACATAGGTTGTTGATTGAGAGATAGAGATTTTGACATATAAGTCCGATGATTATCAAAAATAGAAACCGAGTTATTTTTCAAAGCATTTGGTTTTCAAGAGATAAATGTTTATAGAATCGAGCATGGAATTTTGAAAGCATGATAAAACATAGCTCTGTTCTTTCTTTTAAAACCGGGTTATTGCCTGAAGATGACAATAAACCATTGTTTCTCTTTCTCCCAAAAATATTTTTTGATTTTTTGATTTTATTTATTTATTTATTTATTTATTTATTATTTATTTATTTTTTTTTATAAAGATTCGAACAACATCTAAAGTCCCGTGTCATTCTTTGAATGACAACATCAAGACCGTAGATATTATCGAATCGAGAGAAACATGACAAAATGACAATATTTTTTTTTGAAGATATTTGAATTTTTCAAATTTTATGGATTTTGAAAGTTTTATAATTTTCTATTTGATTTTGAAGGTTTTATAATTTTGTATTTTGTTTTTCGAATAGATATATACAAGAGATAGAAGAAGAAAGACCTTTACTCCTCGTCTTCCTCCTCGAAGACGTTTGAGTGTTCGGTTGAAGGCTTTTCAAGCCAAGGCGTGGAAGAATAAACTCAAAACGTTCTCTTGGAAGAGCTTTGGTGAAGATGTCGCTAACGGTATTCGGTCCTCACAAAATAGAGTTCCACCACACCGCTTTCCACTTGCTCCCGATGAAATGATGTCGAATGTCGATGTGCTTTGATCTTGAGTGTTGTGCGTTGTTGCATGAGAGAGCAATAGCACTTTTATTATCACAAGACGGATGGATTTGTTGAATACAAAGCCATAGTCGGTAATCGAGATCTCATCCATAGGATTTGAGCACAACAAGATGACATGGCTATGTATTCAGCCTCTATAGAGGAAATAGAAGTACTCATTTGCTTCTTTGACGACCACTCACAAGCTTATCACCCAAAACCGAGCACCTCCGGACGTGCTTGACGAGTATCTTGACACCGCATGATCTGCATCCGCATATCTTTGTTAGTGACATACCGGTGTCCTTGGTACCAAAGTCCCATATTGATGGTTCCTTGGAGATACCGAAGACCCGTTTAACCGCTTCTAGGTGCTTTTAGTAGGCTTAGCACGGTATCTAGCACACATGCAAACAGAAAACAAGATGTCCGGTCTACTAGCGTTGAGGTACATCGTGGATCCAATCATACTACGATATTTCGTTTGGTCTACCATGATCCCGAGTGGTCCTCATCTAGTTTGGTTCGTTCAATCATGGGTGTGTCAACAGGTCACTTGAATCAAATCCAAATTTCATTAAAATCTCATTTGCATATTTAGATTGATTTATGAAAATGCCTCCGGACTTTGTGAAATTTGTAATCCCAAGAAAATGACATTTGTCCCATCATTGACATTTGAAATTTAGAACCCATTTCATTTGAAAACGGTCACACTCATTGGGATCGGTCGAGGCAAATATGATATCATCAACATAAATTTGAACGTGAATTAAATGTTTGCACGACTTCCTTGTGAACAATGTTGGATCGACTACTCCTTTGTTTGAATCCGGTAGATAGAAGAAACTTTGATAGCGTATCATACCATGCCCTTGGAGCTTGCTTTAAACCGTAAAGAGCCTTCTTCAAACGATAAACGTGGGTAGGATGCTCGGATTCACAAAGCCTTCGGGTTGGGCGACATAGACGACTTTTTAAGATCTCCGTTCGAAATGCCGTCTTCGTCCATCCGATAGACTACCATGTTCTTACAAGCAAGATTAGCCAAAAGATTCGATTGCCTCGATTCGAGCAACAGGAGCAAATGATTCCTCAAAGTCAATACCCTCCTCTTGACGGTATCCTTTAGTAACCAATCGAGCCTTGTTCTTTAACACATCACCATGATCATCAAGTTTCACTTTGAAGATCCACTTTAGAGCAATGATCATAGCACAATCTGAGCGGTACTAATTCCCATACATCAAGTCGATCAAACTCATGAATTTCTTCTTGCATGGCATTGAACCATTGTCTTCATCCATGGCGGTTTTAACATCATTTGGTTCGATCTTAGAGAGTACGGAGTTAAAGAAGCACCACAAGGCATCGGTTGCAAGTTGTTTCGTGTGGATACTTGGACGAGAGGGTTTCCAATGATGTTGTCCAATGGATGATCATGAGTCCATTTTCGAGGTGTTCATGTGGTTGTGGTTGAAGAACCGAAGTTGCGAGTCAATTTCTCCGATGAAGATGGTTCGATGATGATTCGAGAGCAAATCGTTCTCAAAGGGGCATCTTCGGGAGTAGCAAAGGGATTAACTTCATCATTGATACCAAACATAGTTCCATGATGTACCCTCGAAGTTTGATGATTTGTTGATGAGACAGAGTGATCGGCAGCAGCGCTTCTTGACTTAATGATATTGAGATTGAAGGATTGACGTCATTCACGGGAATATGAGCGACCTCAAGTAGGAATTGTCGGTTCATTAGCACTTGGCTCATAATGTTCATCAAACATGGGATCAAACAATTTCTTTAAATCATCTTGATTGAGGTACATATGGAGTTTCCGAGAAGAATTTGGTATAAGGGATGAACTAATGGGACTGTCTTGAAATGCGGGTCTGAATCGGAGTGTCCAGGAGCCATAGGACCATCTGCGATAGAAACTCTCTCGACTATCTTTATCAACCCATATGTAGACAATTTGAAGTGACCATCGATAAAGAAAACTCGATATACCAAACTTGAAATCAAGAAGAATTCCATGCATTTGCATCTTAAGCTTGCCTTTGTGAATTTTAACTTCAATCTCAAATAAGTGATAATTGATTAACTCAAGTAATCGCCTTGTGTCAAATGCCCAACACGTGAATAAACGTACAACCGGATGTACGTCGATCCACCGAATGAACCGGAACAAATGATTTCTCGACATTAATGCATTCTTCCTAAAGGTATACATGTAGAGACCGATCCGGAAGATTCACCACAAATGTCTTCGAGCGAATGAGGTAGTCATTTTCCTTAATGTTCATGTGGTTGATTTATAGCGCACAATGAGAGGAACAATAATCCGTAAAGATTTGGCAAAGAAATACCAAAGAGCGGATCATTATCCATGAACAACAATCCGTGAAGATTTGGCACAGAATACCAAAGAGCGGATCATTATTCAATAGTGCAACTTACAATATCATGATAGTCATTATAAACGCCTTGTGAAATAACTGGAGATAAGGTTCTTGAGAATTCCAAGAAGTACTTCTTAGATGGTGAACTAGTTGAGTTAATAGAAACCGGAGCATGAGCTTCAGAAGCTTCCGGGATGATCAACATTCGTCGAAGGTTGAAAGTACTCATCAAACCTATCTTTGAAAAACAATGAATCCCAAACATTGATTCCCAATTATCCTTAGTAAGTGAAGCATTAGGCGTTGGAGGAGAGTCATCAAAATCAAAACTATGAATCCCAGTTATCCTTAGTATATTCACTCTTCATCAAAAGAATATACACTCATCATCATCAAAATTAAGTCGATAACCATTCTTCAAACATCCATCATCATGTAGTATATTCACTCTTCTCCCCTCAAAAATTGCATCCGAAGTTGCCATTTTGATTTAACAAGTGAATAAGAGTATACACCAATGAACATAGATCCACTTGATGATTGAATGAGCGTGGAAAACATGAAGCTTATTGATGAAGAATGTAGATGAGTATGGCCATTCATGAGAGAATTTCTCTTTAGTCAAGATAAAGCGCCGTAAGAGCGTACACTTTTCTTTTCTTTGAAGAACGGGGCTGAAGTGTTATCTGCAGACACCATAATGATGAAGCACGAGGCTGAATCGATTTGAGCAGACGTCATAGCCGGTTGAGTATCAATGTTGAGAAACTTGAGCCCGTGAGTTATGAGATATCAATCCATTTGTAATCCATACTTTAAGCCGTCCATGTATTGAAGGATCAAGTATCTGCAATCGAGTAAGGAGTAACTGCACTAACATTACAAGCTTGATTGCATATATATGGGTTAGTGACATTAGTATCCAAACTCTTTGGGGTTTCACGGTCAACCTTGATTTTTCATCGAAAATGCTTTTCGGTAGGAATCCACCTAAGTCCAAAGATCCTTAAACATTCTACCGACGGTATCCACTTATGGCAAGGTCTAGGATTGTAAGGCTTCTTATGCACAATGGAAGACTTATCCTTGATCCTAGTTTCCAAAGATTTAGCAGTTGGTATCCATCTAGGCGAAGTTTTTGGTTTGTATTGTTTCACAACATGTTGAACCTTAGTCGCGTTAGTGGTCTTAGTGGATAGTACCTTGGCATGTGAATTAGGAAACTGTTTCTTATGTGGAAAAGACTCGAATTTCTAGTTTTGTTTTCTACATGCTTAGCATTCTTATGCAAATAACTACTCTTAGTCGCACGCCAATCCCTAGTCTTTTGAGTGTTCCTAGGTAGTGGTTTACAACTACTAGCGGTGCCTTGAAATCTCGTAGAATTCATCACCCTAGGTCTTGCACCTAAAATTCCGTCTTTTCGAATCTGCCTTTTTCTAGCTTTTCTAGATAATAGTTCTTACACAAGTCATTAATATCATATGAATTATGGGTTTTAATGCTTGATTTTGACACTGTTTTCGAACTAATCCTAGAGGTCTTGGGAGTAAAGTAGATGCTTGTTGAGGTTTAGAGGAACTAGAAGCATAATTCTTAGGCAACTCGGTGAAGTGACCGGTTTTGACAAAACTTGTTTCTCATCAACTTGGGAGGCAAACCGTGTTTTGAAAATTTTGGTCTTTCGGATATAAACGCAGAGGCTTCCTAACAATGGACCGGTTTCTAATGGGATGAGAAACCGGTTTCCCAAGGTTGATGGTTTTGTAAACTTAGTGTTCACACTTTTCCTAGAGTTTTCCTAAGCTCATTTTTAAGGCAACAATAGCGAAACTCTTTTCACGAAGTTGAGCTTTGAGTTCATCAATTTTGCTATCAAAGAGTTTTGTTCCATTGACTTAGTTCTAGCTTCTTTGATGAGTCACTTAGTTCTATGTGATGCTTTCTCAAAGACTCATTTTCCTTTAGTAATTTGGCCACACAAACCGCTAATTCATCATTTCTCATTTGAATATCATCAATAGTATTAACATCGAATTACTTGTAACCAAATTACTTTTCACATGCGTATTAGAAATGTGTTTCTTTAAATTGTTGATAGTTGACTCTTTGTCTTGAAGTGAGCTTTCAAAGTGTTAATTTCAAAAGTTCACGGAATTCGGAAGTTCGGATTTTTACATGGTTTGTTAAGTTGAAAACTTTCTTCATTACTCGTATTGCAATTTCAAGTGAAATGCAATGTTTTTCAAGTTTTGAGAATTTGTTTGAAAGTTCATCAAAAGCCTTTTTATCAACCATATCATATGTTTTGAAATTATTAGACTCACCTCAACCAAGGAACATTTATCATAATCATGTTCAAGATTAAGATCGGTATGTTTTGGACCATTAGTAGATGCACTATGTTGAGCAGTTAAGGTACCTCATCACATGACATCGATCATCCGAAGATATGTCATCGATGATTCACCACATGAATACTAGGAGTTGTCATGTAAACTGTTTCACCCTTTTCCGACTCGAGTCTTTGAGATCGATCTGATTGTCTTCATCCTCCTTCATTGCAATTGAGCTTCGCTTTCGGCATCATTCATTAGTTCGATGATCCATTGCTCGACCTATCACAATCTTCACATAACATAACTTGACACCCATTCAATTCATTCATCTTGTCATTCTCTTGAGTAGCTTCCTTAATGTATATTTCCATATTACCAATAAGTTAAATAAAGGTGTTTCGAACTCATGAATTTCCATTCCAGTGTGTTTCTTGAATGAAATTCGGTCATGTCATCATCAAAATCGAGGAATATTCCCCGGATAAATGACCTAAATTGATCGAAGATTGCTTGAAGAGTCGCATTAGATACATCAATTGAGAACTTCTCTTGAAATTTGAAACCTCGGTTGTTCTAAGTTGAGTAGTACAGTTCTTGTCAAGATGGGAAAATCTCGACGAAGGAGAGCAACGCTTGTTCGATCCATAGTTGTAGATAAAAGTAGTTTGAGGTCTTGATAAAGTAGTTGAAAGGGCTCAATGTTACATTCCTTTAGCGGGGCATTTTGTAGCATTGATGGTGCATTTCGGTCTTTTCAAAGTCCGAACCGGAGATATCACATCCTCATTGATTGATTCAATCATCTTTAATCGTTCGATGTAGCTAATATTCTCGTGGTTGTCTACATCATCATACAATTTAAGCACTTCAAATCACCGGGTCAAGAGAGTAAGACATGATGTGGTAGAATGCACGGATTTTACAAGTCTATGATTCAAACCGAGAAATAGAATCTTCATGGGATTTTATTAAAATCAAGACCAAACCGTTAAGCAATGACCAATGGAATGATAGACAATTGTGTGTTAGGACATATGATTGTTTGAAGGATTAGCAGAGATGTTGTTTGGTTGTGATTCGGATTGGTTTATGCCTGTTTTCCCGAGAAATTTAGGTCTAAAACTTAAAACCTCAATAACTTCTGTTCGGAGCGGATTTAGATTCGGTGCCATTCTCCTCGTTCTCACGGTCGTTTTGATGGGTAGAACGCTGAAAACGGAGTTACGGTTCAAAAGTTATGGTGTTTGAAGTTTTGACGGAAAAACCAACCAAGTCGCTACGATTCTTGAACCAAGTCGCTAACAACTAATTCGCTAGACCCCAAGTCGCTAAAGTCCCAAGTCGCTAGACAAATGCAAGTCGCTAAGTAGTAACTCGCTAAGCCTCAAGTCGCTAGCAAAATTTTGGCGACAATTGCTACTCAGTCGCTAAAGATTCAAGTCGCTAAAGAGCAACTCGCTACATACCAAGTCGCTACCACTGTCGCTACCCGTGGTGGAGAGTCCACTACTTGTCTTGTAAGTCGCTAGGCCTAAGTCGCTAGCTCCAAAAGCGCAACTCGCTACAAAATTGTAAAGCAAGTCGCTACGAAGAAACAAATCCGTATGTCAAGTCGCTAGCAAGAAAAACAACATAAACATCACTTTTCAATCCAAAACAACCCAACCAAGATGATTCAAGCTTACCAAATGAAAACCTAAACACTTGTGATGATTCTAAACATAAAAGTACTATCAAAATCCAAACTTTAACACTAGAAATCACCCAAATGATGCAAAACCACTAAACTTTTTCAAACTCAAAACCACCTAAAACCACTAGAAATCCAAAGATGTGCAAGATATGATCTAACCATGGCTCTTGATACCAATTGTAAGATATTAGTTTTCACATACACATCAAACCATAACAACAAGGTGGCGTATAAGTGGAATTCTAGAGAGAAAGTTAGAGGTTTAGGGAACTTAGTGAGAGAAAGTGAAAGATATTATTATGAGCTCCAACTCTACCTTGGAAGGTAGAGAGTATTTATAGTCTTACATAAATCGCCACACATCGGGCTGTGGATCGGGCATACAGGTGGGTAAAGACCCGTCCGTCCTCCACGGTGTTACTTAACTAAATACTACTTAACTTAAAAGAACTACGACTACGAGCTTTCTAACGATTACATATACTTGAGGTGACCGACTCTTTAATACAGGGAATTTCTAATTCCTAACAGATACTAATAAAGATCAAGGAGGTGTCTAATGACTTTAAGAGTGATCATTAGTGATAAGAACCAAAAATTGATCAAAGAGAATAAAGAGAGAATATCATAATAAATATAAGAAATAAAATTAAATCTAAAGCATTTTAAGGATAAAAGAGCAAAAGATCATTTAAAATAAATGTGCATAAGAACGAGAACAAGTAGAGCACAGTGAAGAAAGAAGTCGTAAGCTCAAGATTGAAAGAATAGTGAGAGCACGAAAAATAAAAAATCAAAAACATTCTATAACCATCCTAAGTCATGCATAATAGAAGAAATGATCTAATATGACTGAAGATACCTTAGTTATGACTAAAAGGAAATAATGAACTAATCTAATAAGGTCTAGGGAGTGAGAGTGAAGCAAAAGGATAACAAATTGATGTATGTTCTGCTGGACCCGCCTGATCCTTTCAAAAGGGATCCAACTCTTGTAACTTAAGGGATCCGGCTTGGGCTTGCCAAACCTTAGCAACCTATCGAATTTCACAACTTATGATTCTAAGAGTCAATATGGGTAAATTCTAGTCTAGGATAGCAAACGAAGCAAGTAAAATAAATAAATGAGCAAATAAACAAGATAAAGACAAACTTTTGATATAAGATCAAAAATGGTAAAATCCAAAGTTAGAGGATACTAACAAACCAAAGAGACAATCATCCTAGCAATTAGTTCAACATCTCACATATAATACACAAGAGATAGTAAAATATGTTCAAAAGATCAAGTACCATAAAGAAGAACAAATAACCATAAGACACCAACCCAGAACTTCAATTACCAAACCCTTCACTTCTTTTTCTTTCCCATTTTCATGAGGAAGTGGGCGAGACACTTGAACATTCCCTTTGTCTGCTTGAATTCTTTGATTTCTTTGAGAACTTTAGGAAGTTGTTCCATATACGATATAGGATCAAGACATAAGTTTAAACTGGGATTGTTTCATCAACTTCAGCTTCGTTTGATGAATCGGAGAGAGGAAGAGGTCTTTTTCCATCAATCATGAGTCACTTGGCATGACCCTCGAGAAGGGGTACCATAACATGGTTTGCAAGGAAATGATCATCGGTCACAGGAGATGGTTGCATACTACTAACATGCCTAAAGAGGCGTGTGAGTAGCATCCCATATGGGAGGACCATTTTGTTCGGCTTTGAAAATACCAACCATTCTTTTGGCAATGTAGTAAGCAAGGTTAAATAGTTTTTTTTTATGAGGAAGTTATCATGCAAATGAGACAAGCATTGGGATGGTCTTTGTTCCTGGCAACACAAATGACATTTTCCCTAAGAATTTTTTCCCACTTTTGTAGAGACAAAGTATCTCAAAGAATTCCATTTGAAAGGGATCATGATGAATGAGTTCCTTGTTTCGGGTCATTCAAGTTGGTTCGACTCTTTTAATAAACATGGAGTCTCGAACGAGAACGGGATCATCAAGAGAGGTGCGATCGATAGGATATGAATCTACTACAAAATGTTGATTTGCAATGGACCAATCACTAGAGTACATACAAACTCCGTGATACGGTATGCGAAGAATCTCGGCAAAGGTGGTAAGGGGTAGGACAATACTCTGGTCATGTATGACGAAGGGAATAGAAATGGTTCCATTATCATTTCGAATAATCCGAACACTTTTTGTAGAACTGAAAAATGAATACCGGACATATTTGTTCATTGATATGAAGAAGGAAATCAAAGTTCATTGTGGAGAAAACTTGAGGAATGTTGGTATCTGATGTGTCTTTTGTCATGTAGGTAATTATTTATTCAAGTTTTAAATTTATATTTAGCTGACTATATCTATAACAAAAACTTACAGACAGTTATCCAATCGAGGGTAAGCTAGTTGGTAAGTAGGGTGTTAAACACTAAGAATAGAACGTTAACACTTAAATCTATCAGTATTTTAATTCTATAAATTAGTCTAGTTAAACCTAATTCTAATGCAGCAAAAGGGTTTTCAGCCTGAGAGACCGAAACAAGATTTAGATTTAATAAAACTGTAAAAGCAATGAGGCATATAACACACACAAGCAGAGACACAGATAATAAAGAAAAGGTCAAACCGATAGTAAGAAAAACGTATTAACCATTATTTAGTCATATAAGATGTTTGATAAGTCTAAAACCTGTAGCGACGGTACTCACAACTTGGCGTATCTCGTTCCTAAACCTAGCTCGTCACTGGGATATAAATTCTCTTATTAAGCATTTTTTAGGAGATCTAATCCTGTCACGATTAGTCGGAATCTGCATAAAGTCCGCCTTAATGATTATCAAGTTTATTATTCATCCCTTCTAAGGCTTATATTAACATGCAAAACAACATTAATAAAGTAATAAATGTAATCAAAACACAAGCTTAAGTTTCCTATCGAATTAGTAACAAATCAAAACATCATATAATCATTA
This sequence comes from Chrysanthemum lavandulifolium, assembly GCA_022545495.1. Lineage (NCBI taxonomy): Eukaryota > Viridiplantae > Streptophyta > Magnoliopsida > Asterales > Asteraceae > Chrysanthemum > Chrysanthemum lavandulifolium. The sequence continues at coordinate 177,309,450 of CM040245.1, read as the reverse complement.
AACATGGCTAATACCTATGGGTATTAGCCCATAATATCAGACATAATACATGATAACATATTCTAAAAAGATTCAAGTATAAACCAAAAGAGAAAAATACGCTAACTGAACGATTATAGAGTACTAAAAGGAATTAAGTAAATTCTCCTATGTAAATATGCACTAGCAGGACCTTCTTGGTTTTCTTTATGTCTATGGTCTCGTACTTGGTGATTACCTCCTCTTGTGTCTCTCTAAAATTCGTCTGAGGTCTTCTATTTATACTTTCTGGAAACAGGGTCGATACGGCGTATCAAAGTAACTTCGCGTGGGGTCCAAGATTATTATATTCTAGAAAATTCGTACACCACCATAGTGATACGACGTATTACAAATATTTATACGACATATTTTGTCTTCTTATCTTGGAATTCTGGTGAAGTCTTGAGAGTAGATACGGCGTATGTTGTTGATGTCATACGGCGTATCTGGAGTAAAACAAGTCAGATCTTCTTGTTGATCAAAGTTTCATATACGATGTATGAAAGAAATCCATACGGCGTATTCTTCAAAGTCAGTCAATGGTCTTCATAGTCGCCCAAGTCTTAGTATACGGCGTATCTATCTAGAATGATACGGCATATTCTTCGTCAGTTTAGTAAACTTTTCTAACTTGATCCATTTTGCCCCAATTTACGTCCAAAATAGCTAACTTTCACCAATTGCTTGATAATAACTGAGATTTACAAAAGTAAATGATTAAGTATCAAATCTTATATAAAATAATGCAAAACAAGCAATATACATAGGATAAATGATGCTAATAGTATGACATTATTTGATGTCATCAGTATCTTCAAGAAAAGATTCCTCAATGACACATCCTTCATGGATAAGGTGTTATTGAAGCATTTTGAAGACTTTTTGATCATCGGATGAGTGACCATCTTTACGATGATATCTAGAAATATAGTGAACGGTGTCATGATGATCTTGTTGAGTTGATTTAGGCATTATTGAACCTGGAAAACAATGATATATAATTTTAACAAAGTAAGATGCGACATTAAAAATTGAGTTGTGTGGGAATGTGTTAAGGTTAGGAGGGCTCTAGGAAAACAAATGTCTTGGTTAGAGACGCTTCATACACTCTTCATCAAAGATCAACCTAATGGGGTTTTAAGAAGATTAACATAAGATGGTTGATAATTTTGATGTCATTATGAATTACCTTTTTTTTATTAGCAAATGCTAAACACCCTTTTAAGGCATTTTTGTTCATTAATCCAAAAATCATTCATATGAGGTTTTTGTAAAAATCAATTTAGGTTTTTAGGAAGATGCAATTCCTAAGGAAAATCATAAATTAAATCTAATTTACATACTAAAATTGCATAAATTACTTAACTAACCTAAATCCATCATTTTTAATGAATAGCAAACCCTAGAATTAAATTAAGAGAAGTTAAGAAGATATAATTACGTACGGAGATGATTATAGGACTGAGATGAATAATGATCGATCCCTAATATGAGAGTGTGTGTGTTTAGAGTCGTTTGAATGAAGAGACGAAAAATGGTGTTGTCTGTGATGTTTAAAAATTAATAACTTGACGTCTGTCAAACCGGTTCTGCCGGATCCTTTTGAAAAGGGATCCGCCCGTTAAGTCGGATGGATCTGGGAAGACAGCAGACGCAGAAATATTTTGGACATTTGGTTTTCGATGTATTGTTTGTTACTGGTTCTTTTAGTTTAAATGTTTTAAGGTAAATTATGAATATATAATTCTTGATCCTAAGAACATGATATATAAAATGAAACTAGAGTTTGTGATATTAATGAGTGCTAATATTAAGAAGGAGAACTAGATGAGAAAATACTTATATTCCATTATCTTCAATGCATAAGGCAATACAAAGAAATGGATAAATAGATAACAAGTAGAGATACATGAGAAAAAATAATCCGCCGCATGGGAGTTTGAGATTCGGATAAATGACTATCACGAGTGTGATTATAATGATGATCAAGGTATAGTAAACAACTTTTTCATTGACTTCACCTTTTCATTTGGAGTGTTTTTAGAGATGAGTGATAATTTGAAATAAAAATGTAAATGAATTTTGAATGAAGCGGATTACGAAAATAAAGAATTGATGGGATGGAATACTATTCCTGACCATTCAAAAAAGTGTGGGAATTCGTGAAGAAAGATTTTTAGAAGTTGTGATTTGGTGTAACAAATAATTTATGTAGGTATGACACTTATAGGTAAGACATACCAAAACTAAGACAAACCAAAAAAGTTTAGAAAAGAGATCATGTCGAGAATAACACATATAAAAGAAGACGAAACATATAAACCAACATTTTTAACCATAAGCAAACAACACATTTTAATACATTAGCTATTAATGAGAAGACATAAATTTGCTATATTTTCTTGGATGGTTTTTGAAACCATTGACGTGTAATACTTATGAGCTTTTAAAATACTTGTAATTTTTTTGGTAAAGCAGGCTGACAGCTCTTTAGGTTCTTCTTTTGGTGTTAACTTCATTTTCCTTTAATAGGATGAAGTTTTCGAAGATTTCCTAACGTGAAGATTTCTTAATAAAAGTTTGTTAGAATTATTTGATAAAATAATAGTAGTGTTGAAAAATATAATAGATATTATCAAAACTATTATCATCCAAAATAGAAGTTTTATCATATTTGTAAAAATGAGTTTGTTGTTAGTTTCTACAAAGGTTTTCCTTCTTTGTACTTTTCAAAACACTTATTGATTGTTTCAAGTTTTTAAAGTACAATATAATCTAAAAAATTTGGTAACGTACATCTGATGCCAATTGTAGACAACTAGAAGGGGGTTGAATAGTTTTACCAATTAAAAGACTGTTTTAAATCATGTAAATTGACTTATGTCAATCCATTTGATATTAGAATATTGATAGATAGATATATGAGAATATTGAGTACGAGATAAAGTAAAGAGGAATAAAACCATGATGTTAATACAAATAAACTGTAAAAACATTTATTTATATTTTACGATCTTCTAATATTTTGTCGAAAACAATCGTAAAATCATTTTAACGAAATAAATAAAATATGTAAAAGCTTTGAGCCAATAGTTTACTAACACACTTTTACTAAACATATAAAATCATCAAAACATGTTTAGTTGAATAATGTTGATACAAAAGTTGGGCGTACCTTGTTTGGGCTCCGGCTCTCGTACCAATTAATGATTGTTGCTTGAGACCTGCGCACTAAGAGACAGAAAACACCGTTAGGCTTACCGTGGGATTGTCTCCCACGATTATCCTCCGGCGTGAGAGTAAGTAATCGATTTAGGGTTAAAGGAGAGGTAGGGTTTGTAGATCGTACCTTTAACGAGGGATGAGATTCCCTTTATATACGCACGGAATCCTTGTTGGTTCCGTGCCCCCCAACCTTCGGCGTATCCCGCCGAAGTCGGTTGGTTAACAATTATCTCCAAACATACGAGATATCCGATATCTATTCCGTAAATAGCTTTGGGTTTGGGCCTTCGTGAGCCCAAACATTTATCGGCTTAGCCCAGTTCGTACTGAACTAAGTTAGTATTGGACTTAAGTCGGGTTCGTGGACCGAATATAGACTATACATCATCAAATAAGTTATATAAAACCAAGACCATTTTTATAAAAAACTTACAAAGTAATTTTGTTTACTTATATTTTATAAAAATGTATATGTGCTTAGTATAACTTGTAATGGATAAAAGATGGGTAAAAACCATGTCCATGACCTATACCCATGGAGTATGATCCATGTCCCATGATCCATTGCATGACATCATGCATGAAATCATGTTGGATATTATTCATGATCCATGACCCAAAGTCCATGACCCATGACCCATGACCAATTGACTAGCTACAATGTATCTTGTTGAGTATCCATGATCCAAAGTCTATGACCCATGGTTCATAACCCATAACCCATAACCCGGTTTGCAACCCAAAATCCGGACTAGCCTGACCCAGCTGTCGGATCCCTTGGATTGCACTATAGGAAGTTTGCCTATAAATAGTGAGTCATTTCTCTGTTGCTCCTAACCCTTTTTAGACATATCTTCTCTCTATGTTCTAACCTCTTTAACCTCAGATCCAAAGGATTATTCTATATAGTTTTCTCTTTGTGTGATTCTCTGGGTTCCTCTTAAAGGCGAGATCACAACCTCTTGAAGACGTGCAAGCTCAAGGTCATGAGTTATTAAACAATAATTTACTTATCAATCTAGACTCATATAAGATGTTCAATATGCTAACTGAAAATAGTTACATGGTGATACATACTTGATCAATAATTTACTTATCAATCTAGACTCATATAAGATGTTCAATATGCTAGCCAGCTGCATTTTCTCCCTTACCCCTCTCTTCAAAACCTACACTTATTAAACAATAATTTACTTATCAATCTAGACTCATATAAGATGTTCAATATGCTGACTGAAATTAGTTACCTGGTGATACATACTTGATCAAAATAGAATTACAACTTTTAGCAAGTTAGTAGTAATAGTAACTGGTTAAAGAAGGTTGTTGTAAGTTGGTACCTTGCCAATAAGTATTTCGTTGGTTCTGGGGCCATAAACGTCTGAGGTGTCCAGAAGGATCACACCTGCGTTAACGGCTTTATGGATAAGTTTGATCATGTCAGGTTCGGGTTTAGGGGCTCCGTAGAAAGCGGACATACCCATACAACCTAAACCCTGAGCTGATACTTCTAAACCCTGTGAACCTAGTTTGACTCTGGGAACTCCTGCCATCAACTTTTCTATTTTTCTTTTTCTGATGATCTGTTATTACTTGATATACAGGTGCTACTTACCTCTTAAATTGTCTGTATAATATCATTACATCTGTATTTTTGGATTATGCAGAGTATAGGTACAGACAAAGAAAATAGAGGTATGTACATTACCATTTCTTAAAACTATGAAAGATGAAAACCAAATTTCAAAACACTACATTTTATTGAAAGATCTTCAATTTGAAGTCTATTGATACTTCACTCGGTAAGGTTCAAAATTAAGAATCAAGACTCAAAATCTCAATTGTAGTCTAAATAAGTTCTCAAAGAGCAAGAATTCATGCAGCTTGCCAAGATGACAATGGTGGAGTATTTGCATATTTCCATGTATCTTGCATTACCGCAGGTGAGTACCTATCGCCTTTCACAGCTGCAGCGATTGATTCAATTTCAGTCATTTCTTCCTTTGTTAGTTTTACAAAACACGACCCAATATTTTGCTTGAGGTTCTCAATTTTTGTAGTTCCGGGAATAGGAACAACATCGTCCCCTTGGTGTAGGAGCCATGCTAGTGCTAGCTGAGATGGGGTGCATTCCTTCTTTTTTGCCATTTCATTCACCCGTTCATACACAATCATATTGTGCTCCAGGTTTTCCCCCTGGAACTTCGGTAGACTCTGCAAAAGATGATATATTTTGAAATATCTCCAAGAATTGGCTTTTAAACCTTATTAATACTAGATATATAGCTAAGATTCCATTTATTAGGAAATCACATAAACAAGACACACAAGCCACATTTTCGATTCTTCTAACTTGAGGTGTAAATTTTGACCCATTTACTTATAACGGGTCAATCAACTACACAAAAGTAGATAAACAAAAATAGGTCAAACGGGTCAACACTTGCTAAAAGGTAATCCTAATTCATAAAACCTATAAACCAATTTAATTTGGAAAATTGGATCATTGTTGAACACTTGAAAGTTTGTAATTATACTTAACACGCTACCTTTTTATTAAAAGTTTATAAAACTTTAGCACAAAAACTGTTACGAATCAACTTAATCCTTTTCAAACCATTTTGACCTGTTAACCAGCCTACCCCTTTTGTCACTGTAATTCACACAAAGAGATTGATAAATAACCCAAAAAAAATAAAAAAATAAATAAAAATAAAAAATAAAAAAAATAAAAAAGGATATATATTAAGGATTCCTGTAAATGTGGTTAACCAATTCTTTAGCTGCAATGTATGACAACTGAACAAATGATTGATCTTTTAGATTGTATATTTGACAACTAGAACGACATGGCGGGTAAAATAAGTTATTGCACATGGTTCAACTAAAGTGCATATATCCAAGAAAATTCTTGTATTTTACCCGAAGATACTTGATTTCGATACAAGTACACCCGATTAAAACGTGCAGCTATTTTAACAAACAAAAATCATTAAAAAAAATCAGTAAGACAAAACAACTGCTTCATTATCCGTCATAAAGAATATAACAAATTCAAAGTTTTGGATCAATTTCAAATCGAATTAGTAAAATATAAACAGGTGGTATAAGTTCAAACCCTTCGGAAGTCGTTGCTTGCAAAGTTCTCAACTAGCTTTGGACCCTTAGAAAAGAATCCTTTTCCCAAAGGACTGAACGGGACTATCCCAATTCCAAGTTCCCTACAAACAACGATTTGGTAAAAACTATGAATCATAGATGTTTATAGAAGCTGTTTGAAATCTAACTAAATCCAGACACACACCTGCAAGCAGGGATCACTTCTTCTTCAGCATCTCTTGTCCACAAGGACCATTCCAGCTGGACAGCTGTTATTGGGTGAACTGCGTGTGCCCGTCTGATAGTTTGTGGCGAAGCTTCAGAGAGACCTATGTATTTTATCTTGCCCTCTTCAACTAGTTCCTTCAATGCTCCCACCTAGCAATTAAATGTCAAATGAAAGGCTGTTTGCTTAGTACACATCCAATACTTTCATGAGAGTATCTATTTAGTTAATCAGGATTACCGTTAGTTCAATAGGTATGCTTGTGTCAATACGATGAACATAAAAAAGATCAATACAGTTAATGCCAAGCTGTTTCAAGCTAGCATTGCAGGCTTCCTTCACGTATGCAGGATCACCACACACGACCATTTTTTTATCACCTGAGAGTGACTTGATCCCAAATTTAGTAGCCAACTGCATTTTCTGCCTAATCTCCCCCTCCAGAGCCTAGACTAATTGACTTTTGACTCAATATCAGTTCAAAATAGTCAACATTACAAAAAATATAAAAGATCACTGACCTGTCCGATGATGGAACTGTTGGTGTGAGGGCCATATAGATCAGAAGTATCGAGAAAAGTGATGCCCAACTCGATGGCAGTCTGAATCACTTGAATCATTTCTTGTTCGGGTTTAGGGGACCCTTGTAAGGGAGACATGCCCATACATCCTAAACCAATTGCTGAGACCTCAAAACCTTGTGATCCCAACTTCCTTCTAGGCACTATTACCACTTCTTCCATTCTATATCTCTCTCACATAGATATTATAATAAAGAACCAGTATTGATGTATTATATATAGATGAAAATAGCACATGAAAGAATATTTTAATCAAAAGATGCTTAGACAAGTTGATGCTCATATTAAGTAATTAATACATAATTAAGGTACCATTTCCTAATATTTTATTTAAAATCAGATTAGATAATGTTAATTAATACAGTTACTTCAATCCAATGTGAATCCACATGCCTTTTAGGTACAAGTCAACTTGAAGCAATACAAATACCCATTGCTTCCACACAGAAACAAATAAGCACAGGAAGCTAGGACGAACTAATCAATAGCACAGTTGGCATCTAGATCGAAACATAAAATGAAGCAAAAATCGCGTAACAGACTTATTTTTTGTACAAACAATCCAAAGCGGACAATGGTAGATTGTATGTGTGCCTCGAAGTCCCAAGCACCTGTTGACTACTGAAACGATTGTTTCAGGCTCACTAAGTTCAGCAGTTCATTCTTTAACCAATTGAAATAAAGGCAAACAACTTTATGGCTCCATATTCTCAGCCTTACAATTGTTAGATGTTACAAAATAACAACAAACATCAATATTACTGGATTTCAGCCAGTGTGCTCGAAATGTTGAAATAAACCAGAAGCAACAATAATTTGAGGATTATATTTGGTAAGTGCTTTAATTCCAAACCAAAAATGAGGATCAGAAACTGGACGTTTCACAGATAGATTGTTCAAGTAAGTATGAGTTTGATAACTAATATGAACCAAAATTTATTGTTCCTGAAAGTTTTCAACTTGAAATGATCATCATGACATTTATCACCTCCCTCCTCTCTAAAAGAAAGACAAGTATGCAAAAGAGAAAATTATTTACACAATGATAATGGTGGAGTCTCGACATTTGAAACAGCCAAGATGGCTGGAACTGCTCTAGTTCGCTTGAAAGCATCGGGTGAAGCAACAGATTCAAGACTTAGCCTTGTCACGTGGTGAGAATTTGACAAGCAAGGCTCCAATAGTCTGGTTCAAGTTCTCAATCTTCGTAGTCCCTGGGATGGGGCACACGTTACACCCTTAGTGCAGAACCCTGGACAATGCCAGCTGAGATGGAGTGCACCCTTTCTTCTGCGCCATTTCATGAATCTGCTTAAACACCGTCTTATTGTGTTCAAACTTCTCCCCATGTAATCTTGGCGAATTCTACACAAAATACAGTATATGTTGGAATTATATAACATGACAATCATAAATATAAACAATAAACATCAAAGTAAGTGCGGAAGCGTATAGGAAAGATTAATGAATAATTAATTAACATAAACAAGAATATGCGTCATTTTCTTGATTCTAAATTAACAAGAATCAAATCCACAAAACTAAGATTAGGATGAACCCAATTAGGGTTTATAGGATTATAAAATTACCCTCACCGCTTTGTAATTCAATCCAAGTTACAATCAATAGTGTGATTGTCTGCGTTCTGTACACACGCATTATAACAAATTAAAGTAATGCTAGTTTTAATTAAACAAAATAATTATGTTTTGAAAAACTATGATCGACTACCCTAAAGGGTTGTACGATCGATTGAAGCAAAAACACACACAAACAATTTAGGTTTTTAACATGAGTACAAGAGATGAAAAATAAAACCCTGGCATTTTATATATACTCCAACTAAACTTGGTGAACAAGTTGGCTATGGATTGGTTTATGGAAACCATATGGACGATCGGTTTAGGAAACCCACAAGGATTCTAGAACCTTCTCGATCTCTAATTTCATCTTTAGTCCTTCCCAAATATATTTAACGACCGTTAGTCCATTACAACTAATTACTTAACGTCCGTTATAGTTATTTCGTTTAATTAATAAATAAATATAACTATTACATTTAATTATTAACTTTAATTCTCATACGTAAAGTGTGCAATCCCGTGGTCTCGAGTTCGATCCTAACACACGCCTATTAATTTATTGTCCATAAAACCAACACTCCCCACTGGACATATCTTAATAGAGTGATCACATTCGGTTAGCGTCTAGCAACACTTGATGCCTCTAGTACAACTCGAGTAAGGCTCCGGAAAACCTTTTAATGATTTCTCATTATTATTATCATTTTGTTTCTAATACCATGTTAAATAAAGATATGGAATTAAGTCATTCTTTATTCAACCATTCTGCTTCGTTGTAAGTGATTGAGCAAGATTACCAAATCTTCCGAACATATTCGGGGAGAACTTTGGGCATGGCCATGCAAACATCTTGTCAACCCTACGAGGGCCCAAAGAAGATTAAACTCCAAAATAAATTTGAAGGAACAAATTCTATCTTGACTACGAGAATAACCCACGAACTTTGCAACACTTCGTGAAACAACCCTTATGACTACCGCCACGTATAGCGTTAAGTTGTTCCACGTATGCACTACATTCATGACACTTATCCGGTATCTCAAGTCGAGGATAACTATTCATAATTTACTTATAACAATATCCACAAAGTAAATTATGTAGTTGGGATAAGTCCTATATTCAATTCATTGAATATCATCTGAAATTGGTATGCATTCTCATCAATATACTTTCAAGTACATTCTACCATATCTCTCAGATTTGTCTTAGTTTAATGATACTCCCATATCATTAATCGACAATGGACGATTTAGAATAAATAAATTTATTCACGGATTAAACATGCAAATATAGGATACAATATATTATAAAATCAAACATACCAAGTAATTGATTTATTATAACAATTGTTTAACATCCCTTATCCAAATACCAAATAGATCAATGCATGAAAATTCCAGTTGATGAATTATGCCTCAAGTAATGACAATCATACTTGTTGACAAGGCATAAATCAACCAACTTGATCTATCATAATTTTGAGAATACTTATTTCAAGAATTCAATTAATGAAGTCCTTGTATGTGTGCATTCAACAATCCACATAATAATTCATAAAGTGTGTGACATCCTCTATCACCAATTTATGACAATTTAAACTTTCAAACATTTTAAAGTTTAAAGTATTATTATTCTTTAATGTATAATGCAATCGCTCTTAGATAAGCACAACTAGGTCACATGGCCATTAACAAGGATGAAATCCTACCATGACTAGTATTGAGTGTCATCTCAATTAAACCAAAGATCATTGTATACAAACAACAATGTGCTCATTAAAATTCGTAAACTTTAATATCTTATTATGTAACGTTTGATGCTTTCCTAACTTTCAAGTTTAAAGTCGATGACAATTTGCACAACAATTGACATATTGTTCATCCATAGAATCTAGGAGCAATTCCTGTGTTTTAAGGATGTAATTCTATTAGAATATTCATTACACAAGTTATCTAATAACTTTTAGTTAGATATCAATGTTGTCAAATCATCTATCATTCAAGAATGATACAACAATTTGAATACACAACATGATGTACATGATGAATCTACAGGTCAAACTTAGACTTCATTCACGTTCTATCTTGTCAAAAAATATTTATCCATTTCCCAAATGATATATCATGTTTTATTAGAATCATTTATTTTACTGCACATGTTTATTAACAATAAACATATATTTCAAGGTTGTATGTTTTAATTCTTAAATCTTATAAGTGAAGTTTCATTCCAATCTAAGACTTAACATTTAGCTTTCAAGGAATGTTACTTCTCATATGTTATACAACATATAAGATTTAAAACCTTAACATAATACTCCCACTAGCTTTCAGGAATACTTAAAATTTATCTTATTTTAATTATAAATCGAAAATGGATTTAATAATTTAACATAAGAATAATTTCATAGATGCATGCATTTATCCATTCATGAATTATTGCACTTCGTACACTACCAAAGATTATATTAATTCAAAAAACCTTTCAATTACTTACCGTCCTCGCTCAAGTAATTTCTCTAGAAAGAGTTTTGATATTTCATTGTCATATTTCATATTAATGAAATCCAGTATGACAATTATCATCTTTATATATTTAATGTGTCTTGAAAAGAATATTCAATCATAATTAATTGCTTAAGTATGATTAATAATCTTGTCATGCATTAAATATGTGTACAATATTTTGTCCATATGATTTCTACATAGAAATTCAAACCACTAGGGTTTTTCATCTCTTTGAAGAAGCTCATTTCCATTCTCTAGTCTAACTATTAAGATAAACCAAATTTCAAAAATTGATTATCTTTATGGACAACATCTTTAACATTCATAGTATGAGTTATTTACCCAATTCAATATTTGGTAATCCATCATAATGATTATCGGGTTTACTATAATTACGTAACTCATATTTCTCAAAGATATAAGTCAAATATCCGAGATATCCTTGCAGATCTATGAATGAAAATTCCATCATCATGAGGTCTATCATTTACATGTCTAACCTCATCATGATATTTACTAGTGTGTTTTAGAAGATTATGTATCTTGTAATTTTATCTTTCAAGATAAAAAACTCCCACTTGCCTTTTGTAATATATAGACTATCTATATATACTTAGCAATTAGAGCAAAATTACATTGTTCTCTATTTGGGACATTACAAATACACATTGATAATTCCTGACTTAAGTTTGTTAATAACCTATTCATAAGTAGTTTAACAAATTCAGAATCTTCAATTTTAAAACTTAATGTGATTCATCACATTCCATAACAAAATGGTGTTTTATTAATCTTCTAGGTTGGAGTCATATTGAGTATATTCAATCCATACTCAATTTTCTAACCTTGTTACTTTTTAAGAAAGAAGTTATGGTTATCATGAATCAAACAAATCAAATGGAGTTTGATTCTCCTAACTGAACATACCATCAACTTGTGGTATTCATTAGAATTAATATTGTAAGACAATCTAACAATATATAATATAAACATATTCCTTTTGGCTTACCTATTTACCAACTAAGTCAACTTAATGGTATAATAGACTTTTCAAGCCAATTGCATGCTTTATAACACAAGTACCTTTTAACCAAGTCACTTTATATCCATGTTTCAACAAGAAACATAAACTGTTATAATCCCATTATACGTTATAAATCATTGATCACCTCAATGACTTCTTGTATATGTCTTAATTAAAAAACATAACAAGTTAACGTCTTACTTTATTATAAGTCTTAAAAGACTTTATGTTTATGTCTTTACAATGAATCATAAACATGTTTAACTAAAGTAATTATGAACACAACTCTTAGTTTCAATAGTAATTTCAAGTTAATTTATTTTACTTCACAATAATGCAGGACTACATTATTTTTCATTTATGTCATTCCAAAATACATAAATAAACAAATTTGAAGTAGTATTAGATTACTTCATTTATGTCATTCTAATAATACATAAAAATCTAATTTGAAGTAGTCTTATATATCCTTTTGACACATGTTCTAAATACTTGTATAATTAAGAAACTGTAAATATGTCCATGCAAGATCTCACTTTACATAGAGATTTACTTTGTTGTTGCAATCTCGCCAAGTTCTCACATGACGTAAATTGTAACACCAAGTGTTTCTTGAATTAGATATGTACAAGTTATATTAGAACTTTAGTCTCTTACCTTGCAGTCAAGAGAATCCGTTAAATCATATACTTATATGTTGTACCTTGCACACAATATAGATTTCTCCCACTTGTGCATGGAACAACATCATGTAGCGATAAACAACACGACATATGTTTGTTTATGTGACTAATATGATTGTGTCATTGATATTAGCATAACTAGTAGATGTAGAACCACTTCATTGTCTAATAAGGAAACGTACATGACTATCCTTGAAAACATAAGTGTCTACAAGTGGAAAGTAATTATCGAAGACATTCTAGAGATAATCGAGTTACTACCAAGATGACAAAGCTTGTAACTCCCACCTAATAAGAGATCATTACATTAATTCCTTATTCAGTAATAAGAACAACATACTCCCACTGGATTTGACAACATTGTAAGTGTTTCATTAACCAGTAAAAGAAAATAGTGTTCTATTAACTTCCCTACACCTTTGAAAAAGTCCACACATAACAATTACTTATGTACTTAAAGAATTTATTCTACTATGTAGATGATGAATTTATCCATCAATGCTATTAACTTGAAAAATTGGGCATGCAATTTCTTTCTTAATAGTTCTACTATTCCAACAATTGTAAGTAGTACTTTTAAATGGTCAAAGCACAACAACTAGATAAAATATGCTAGTTTGTCTTTTACCAATTATACAGTAATTAGTCTAGCTTCTAATTTAATAACTCAGAAATATGCAATTTTCTTAACTATTAAAATTTGCTTACGAGTTATGTATTTAGAATTTTAGACAATTCTAATTGTCCTATCATACCTTTCTTCATTCATGAAAAGGAATAGGGTTGAATCTCACTCTTTCGCGTGAAAAGAGGACTAGGTTTATTCTTTTAGTAACGTTGACTCTACTAAAACCCTTACAGATGTAGATCAATTTTACCAATACAGAATAACTTACGCTTTACGGTTTAATGTTGCATTAATACATTTAAAGAATTAGCAAAATTCAATTTTAGTATTTTCGATAATTAAACTTTTCAAGAAAATAAAATACCCAAGGTAATATTCATATAACCATAGAATTTTCTCGAAAACTAGGATCCAAATTATCATAGGTTCATTACATCAGTTGATCTGCTAGCAACAAACGCATATAATAAGGTAATCTGTCGAACATTAATTGGCAAACAATTTCCAACTCCTAGATCATTATGGGATTTATATTTTCCAACGCTATTGCAAATATAAACATGTTTTATCCCATCTTATGCCATTGAGTCCAAGATCTCACTTCCTACTCAACTTAAGTGTCTAACTTAAAGAACTGCAAATATGTCCATGCAAGATCTCACTTTACATAGAGATTTACCTCTCCATCACAATCTAGCCAAGTACTCTCATGACATAAATTGCAACTTCAAGTGTTCCTTTTAATTAGATGGCATATAACTTAATTTAAAAGGGTACTAGTTTTGATTTTATGTAGTCAAATCAAAGATGTACAAAGATGTCATGCATTCATCTTGTAGCATAATTTTAATAAAAACCTTTTTATTACCAATTCATAAAGATCAAATTATCAAAGTTTTGATTGAGGTATTGGGTTCACCAATTAAGGAATTTAGTGTTAATTATCATCCATTATACCGTACTTTTGCATAAGTGTAAACACTTAGTGTTTCGGATAATTACCACCAAGTGGCGCATGGAATTAAAACTAATTCGCCCTTAAGATGAGCTTGTACTTTTATGGCTTACTAAGTAGCTCCATTCGAACTTACAGAGGGCGAGGACTGTAAGCGCAAACGCATAACCTTAGACATCCATTCAAAGTGATCATGCGCACTTCTTAAATAACTCCTTTATAGTTCATTCGAATGGGTGAGCCGCTCACCATTGTACCAAAGTCACCAATCAATTAAACTATTGAAAACTTAACTCTTCCAAAACAAATCAAATTTCGCCATTGTTTAGTCCATATTATTTTTCTATTCAAAATTACCCTTTGCTTAAAACCTGCCTAACATAATAAACAAACAAGTAATACCAATAAAAATATAAACAACTAAAACAATGCGCACATAATAAACAATTTATACGTAAACAAGTAGCCACATGCAACTTATTCGATAAAACCCTATTAATAATCAATGTCTAGGTTAAATTAACGATATATTAATTAGGGCTTTCACTCTCTCAATTGAAAGTGAGCCACATACATCGACGAATCGATTGCGTAAACCCATAATTAATGATATACCAAATTGCACATAATTGATTCATTAATGTATATATATATAATTGGAGTCTCCCCAATTCAAGATTTATCGTAAATAAATATGTCTCAACAATTAAACAATATATCAAAGCAACTTATCCATGACTAACATGCATGTATCATCATGGATATAACATAACAATTATTCAATTAAGTCACAAGATCGCATACAATTCCATGTCACATAACACTTTATTCATGAATTTATCACGTAACAAATATATTAAATCTAGGTTTCGATATTAATAACATAACAATTAATATAAACCCTAAAAAAAATTTAGGAAATCGACTAAAAAATTTTAGGGTTTCCACCCAAAAATTTTTTTTGATCCATAATAGATTTTTAAAACCAAATTAGGGCAAAATCCTTAACCCTAAAATTAGGGTTTATATAATCATAACCAAAACCCTAGAATAAATCATATCAAACACAATACAATATCCGTTTTTTTTTACGTGTTTAGTAATTAATTACTCATTAAAACCAATGACTCGTGATGCCACTGTTGGAATTATATAACATGACAATCATAAATATAAAAAATAAACATCAAAGTAAGTGCGGAAGCGTATAGGAAAGATTAATGAATAATTAATTAACATAAACAAGAATATATGTACCTTTCTTGATTCTAGCGAACAAGAATCAAATCCACAAAACTAGCAATTAGGATGAACCCTAATTAGGGTTTATAGGATTATAAGAATTACCCTCACCGCTTTTGTAATTCAATCCAAGTTACAATCAATAGTGTGATTGTACCACGTTCTTGTACACACGCATTATAACAAATTAAAGTAATGCTAGTTTTAATTAAACAAAATAATTATGTTTTGGAAAAACTATGATCGACTACCCTAAAGGGTTGTACAATCGATTGAAGCAAAAACACACACAAACAATTTAGGTTTTTAGCTTATGAGTACAAGAGATGAAAAATAAAACCCTAGCCTTGTTTATATACCCAACTAAACTTGGTGAACAAGTTGGCTATGGATTGGTTTATGGAAACCATATGGACGATCGGTTTAGGAAACCCACAAGGATTCTAGAACCTTCTCGATCTCTAATTTCATCTTTAGTCCTTCCCAAATATATTTAACGATCGTTAGTCCATTACAACTAATTACTTAACGTCCGTTATAGTTATTTCGTTTAATTAATAAATAAATATAACTATTACATTTAATTATTAACTTTAATTCTCATACGTAAAGTGTGCAATCCCGTGGTCTCGAGTTCGATCCTAACACACGTCTATTAATTTATTGTCCATAAAACCAACAGTATACCAGTAGTATAAATTAGAATCAGAAGCAACAGGGATCAAACTATAATCTGAACCACATTCATTTTAAAGTGATTTGACTTTGTTTACCCCGTTGTGGTTGATTTTTCATTGCAAACTAATATTCGTTCTTATAAAAATGCCAAAAGCATCGTCATACTTTCATTATTTTCTTCATTATTGCTCATTGGTATAAAGGGTGGTATCTCCTTTTACCAACAATGTGGTTCATCTAGATCCTAATATGGATTAAAACCTAATCTCCTGTTCCCTTGATCTCCTGTTGATATGAATGTTCATATTTTCATTTCTTGTGATTGTGAATATGTGTGAGATACTAATTCTAACAAAACAAAACAACGACGTGTTTTATTTACATTCAAACAGACAAAAAAGAAAGAATCAGAACTACTAAAATTTAGAGAGTAAATTACATTCAACTTAAGCCAAGACTTACCTACAAGTCGAAATGACTTCCTCTTCATGGACTCTAGTCCACAATGGCCACTCTAACTGTACTGCTGTGATCTCGGATGAACAACATGTGCTCTTCTGATAGTTGAAGGTGATGCCTCAGATAGATCAATCTTATAAAATTCCCTTTTCAACTCTCTTTAGTTCTCCCATCTACAATGATAACAGCTTGTATGCCAATAACGTCCTTCAACTTTGACAAACTGAATATGTGGTTCACTTGATAACTAAGAATATTTATGCCAATCACTAAACAGTTTAGTGACATAACTAACACTTAAATGTTTGTTTAGCAATCTACTTGTCAAAGAAAAGGAAAATTGTGTTAGCATACAACTCATTTAACCCTTTTTTATATTTCGGCTGACGACGTATTGTTTTGCATTGTCCGTGACGATGATGGCAGGAAGACCGAAGCGGCACACTATGTTATCCCATACAAACCTCGTGACATCCTTGCCAGTGATCCTTGCCAACGGTTTGGCCTCCGTCCACTTAGTGAAATAGTCGATAGCAACCAAGATGAATTTGACCTTTCCGGCTGACGAGGGCAGGGGACTCACTATGTCCATTCCCCATTGGTAAAAGGGCCATGGAGCCATGATGGGAGTCAGCTTTGTTTTCGGAAGCTGCGACACTGGGGAATGGATCTGGCAGGAGTCACATTTAATTATTTCGTTTCGAGCATCCCGGTGCATAGTAGGCCAGTAATATCCTTGCCGCATGGCTTTCGCCACGACCGAGCGAGGACCCGAATGCATTCCACACGCTCCCATGTGTATTTCCCTTATAACGTAGTTTGCTTGCAAGGGACCAACGCATCTCATCATGGGCACTAGGTAGGCTTTTTTGTAGAGTACTCTCTCCTCCATTACATACTGGTTGATTTTCATTCTCAGGGTGCGAGCTTCGTTAGGATCGTCCGACCAAATCCCCTCTTCCAGACACCGGATGATAGGGGTCATCCAGTTATCCCCTTCTTCTTCAACAACGTTATTAACCTCATTTCCTTCCGTCGACCTCTCCCTCAGTACTTCCACCAGCACCTCCTTCGTCAAGTGGTCGAAAGCAACAGTGGCTAGTTTACTGAGAACATTTGCCTTTTGATTCTGACCTCTGGGAATGTTCCGGATGGTGAAATTTTCAAAACCAGCTATGTACTCCTTTGCCTTCAACAAATACTTGATCATACTTTCATGACTCGCCACATAATCTCCGTTTATCTGATTGGCCACTAGCTTGGAGTCCACCCGGACTTCGAGGCTGCGGACATGCATGCTTTCCGCCATCCTCAGTCCTGCTAGTAGGGCCTCGTATTCAGCCTCGTTGTTAGTGCTTTCAAACTCAAGCCGGATGGCGTAGGTGAACTCCATTCCTTCTGGATTAATTAACACAAGGCCTGCTCCGGAGCCTTTATTGTTGGACGCTCCGTCCGTATACAAAAGCCATTTCCCCTCTTCCTTCTTCCTTGCCGTTGGCTGTTCAAAGTATTTGTTGATGTTATCTCCGATGGGCGTTTCTGATAGAAAGTCCGCCAAAACCTGGCCCTTGATTGCGTTCCGAGGTTCATAGGTGATATTATAAGCCCCCAATTCCACTGAGTATTTGGCTAACTTTCCGGATGCCTCCGGCTTGTTGAGGATCTGCTTTATAGGTTGGTCTGTGATTACCTTTATAGGGTGTGCTTCGAAATACCTCCGGAGCCTTCTTGACATGTGTAATAAACAGAGTGCCAGCTTTTCAATCGGGGCATAGTTCCTTTCTGCTTCATTGAGTGTCCGGCTTACATAATGGACCGGCAGCTGTTTTCCCTTCCTTTCGATTAGTAGAACCGCACTGAATGCCTCCTTAGAGGCTGCAAGGTATACATACAGGGTTTCCTTCGCCATTGGCGTTGTTAGCGAGGGAAGGTCCGTTATCAACTTCTTCATTTCCTGGAACGCCTTTTCCGCTTCTTCTGTCCACCGATACTCCTCCTTGTTCTCCTTGGTAACGTTCTTGAGCGTTTCGAAGAAGGGTAGGGACCTTTCGGCTGAACGGGACAAGAAACGATTGAGTGCTGCCAATTTGCCGCTGAGGCTCTGCATCTCTTTCAAGGTCCTAGGTGACTGCATGTCCATTATCGCCTTTGTCTTTTTCGGGTTTGCCCGGATCCCTTCCGAAGTTACCATGTATCCTAAGAACTTCCCTTCTTCCATCCCGAAGGAGCATTTTTTGGGATTCAGCTTCATATTTATCTTTCGGAGGTTGTCAAATGTTTCGGCTATGTCTGCTAACATTCCCTGCTCTTCCTTGCTCTTGATGACCATATCATCCACATATGCTTCCAGGTTCCTCCCTATCTACGACTGGAAAGCGGAGTCTATCATCCGTTGATAGGTGGCCCCCGCATTTTTCAGACCGAATGGCATCTTGGTGTAACAGTAAGTCCCTTGCTCAGTGTAGAACGCTGTTTTCTCCTCATCTTCCCTTGCCATCTGCACTTGATGATATCCTTTGTAATCATCCAAGAAACATTTGTACTTATACCCCATGACCGACTCGATCTTCCAGTCAATCTCCGACAAAGGGTAGTAGTCCTTGGGGCAGGCAGAGTTGATGTTCTTGAAGTCGATGCACATCCGCCAGCTTCCGTCGCACTTCTTCACTAGAACAGGGTTGGATATCCAGGTAAGATATTTCACTGGTCTGACAATGCCAGCTTTGACCCACTCTTCCACTTCCTTTGTGACCGCTAACATTCGACGTTTTTGGCATACCGGGTCCACTGAAGGGTTGGCATTCAGCGTGTGCTCGATTATTCCCCTAGGGACTCCCGTCATATCCGCCGGCTCCCATGCGAATATATCAAGGTTTCTTTGTAGCAGCTCTCTGAGACGTCTCTTGCATTCGGAGGACAGGGTACCTCCTATCATCACGGCCTGCTCCGGAAAGGCTGGATTGATCGTCACTTCCTCCGTCAAACCCACCTCACCGGTTTTGCTTCTATCTTATCCCCTTTCGGGAGTATTGGCTGCAATCTTTCCAATATCATCTTATCTCAGTATATGTAATCGTTAAGCTCGTAGTCGTAGTTCTTTTAAGTTAAGTAGTTATTTAGTTAAGTAACACCGTGGAGGTAAAATGTTACAATATTGTTCAAGCCGACGGATATCTTCTTATACTTAATTGTCTTTACCACCTGTATGCACGATCCGTAGTCGTAGTTCTTTTAAGTGTGGCGAGGATTATGTAAGACTATAAATACTCTCTACCTTCCAAGGTAGAGTTGGAGCTCATAATAATATCTTTCACTTTCTCTCACTAAGTTCCCAAAACCTCTAACTTTCTCTCTAGAATTCCATCTTATTCGCCACCTTGTGTTATGGTTTGATGTGTATGTGAAAAGTTATATCTTACAATTGGTATCAAGAGCCATGGTTAGATCATATCTTGCACATCTTTGGATTTATAGTGGTTTTAGGTGGTTTTGAGTTTGAAAAAGTTTAGTGGTTTTGCATCATTTGGTTGATTTCTTGTGTTAAAGTTTGAATTTTGTTGGTACTTTTATGTTTAGAATCATCAAAAGTGTTTAGGTTTTCATTTGGTAAGCTTGAATCATCTTGGTTGGGTTGTTTTGGATTGAAAAGTGAAGGTTATTTGGTTTTCAAGCTAGCGAATTAGCTCTCGGTTTGTTTTCTTGGTAGCGACTTACTTCATAGTTTTGTAGCGACTTACAGTTATAAAAGCTAGCGAGTTAGAGCTAGCGAGTTAAAATACAAGTAGTGGAATCTCCACTACGGTTAGCGACTTGTGGTAGCGACTTAGTGCATGTGAGTTGCTCTTTAGCGACTTGCATATCTAGCGACTTGTGTGGCAATTCTTGCACAAATTTGGCTAGCGAATTAGTGCATGGCGAGTTACTACTTAGCGACTTGCTTTTCTGTTGGCGACTTGGGACTCTAGCGACTTAGGCGTGTAGCGAGTTAAGGGTTAGCGACTTAGTGCACTAATTTCTAGCGACTTAGTGCATTATTTGGTAGCGAGTTAACACGTTATCATCTAGCAACTTGAGTGATTGTTTACGGTTTTCTCTTGATTTAGTAAAATCCGTGAAAGAATCTATTTCCGGTTTAATCATAGAGTTATAAAATCCCGTATAATCATTAACATGTCTACCAACATTCCCAATGTTCCCATTGTCATCTCCACTGTTGCAGGGGATGTTCAAGCGGTGGCTCGGATACTCGCCCACCAATGCTTGAGCAGGCCGACTACGATTCTTGGGCTCAGCGAATCAGTTGTATTGCCTTGGAAAGGAAAATGGTGTAAACATTCTCAAATCCATTGATGAAGGACCATATCGGGTTGAAGCGACTAGAGACATACTTGATACTAATGAAGATGGTACTCTGTCTCACGGAATGGACGGACCTAAGATGTACAATGAGCTTGATAATGAGGAGAAAAAGAGATTCGATGCGAGACATCGGGGCTTCAAACATTGTTCTTCAAGGTCTTCCTAAAGACATCTACAAGGCGATCAATCATAACAACGATGCAAAGGCTGTTTGGGATAACGTTAAGATGCTTCTCTCGGGTTCGAAATTAACTATGGAGGACGGGGAATCCCAACTCTATGATGAATTTGAGCACTTCAAGATGAAACCGGATGAGAGTGTCTATGAGTACTATGTGAGATTTCATAAGTTAGTGAATGACATGAGGAACATCAAGATGACTATGCCTAACATTCGATTGAACTCAAAGTTTGTGAACAACATGAATCCCGAATGGCACAAGTTTGTCACATCTGTGAAACTCACTAAAGGATTGAAGCATACAAACTATGAGCAACTCTATGCCTTCCTCCTTGAAATGAGAGACATGCTATGTTTGAAAAGTTGATTCTCAATCGGTTCAAAACCAACGAGGGTGAGACAAGTTAGTCTAATGACTCAACGACTTTCTACTCAAACATTGGAATCACAACCAAAGCATCACAAGTCATACCCACAGGTAATGGTAATCACAAACTCATCCACGATCCTCGGTACAAACAAGGCGATCTTGATGCACACATGGGTAACATCATTAATCAACTTGCTCTTCTCATTAGTCAAAACATGAATTCTCTCCCACAAACCAACAACAACCTCGAGCGCATCTAACCCACATAATCAAGCCCTTTGTTAAAGATGGAAGGATCGTGGTGCAACGATTCGGGAAAGGCAGTATGATCGGGGAAGGGGTGGTCTTTGGTAGAGGATATGTGGGCAACGAATCGAGGAAGAAATGGTAACCAAGGTCAAGCTAAGGCGATCAAATGCTACAAGCGTGGTGGTGAAGGACACATTGCAAGGCGCACATCTCAAGCGCCCGAGAATCTTGATTACTTGAGAGATAAGATGTTCTTGGCACAAGCTCGGGACAATGGTGCTGCGTTGGATGAAGAGGAATTCTTTGTTTCTTCTTGAGGGCAATGCCAAGACCTATGATGCGAGATGTGGATGAGCGGCTGTTCGGAGATAGGTCACAATCATCGAGCGCCTTTCAAGTCGGCGGTGTGATGCATACGATTCGATGTAGATGATGGACCTCTGCACACACAATCTTTATGGCTAGCATCTCTCCAATGGCTTCTCCCAAGATCTCTTCTTCATCACAAGGTGGCCCATCCAAGGACAAACTCATCTACGAGGTATTAAAGCTATATGATGATCTTGATGTGCAACAGATGCATGACAAAGTACAACCAACGAAACTTTTGAATCAAATATTGAAAATACGGGTAATATCAATATTGTCCCATATGATCAATCGTGAAACAAAGTGAAAGTGAAGTTGTACCTAGTGATGCATCTTCTGCGATCAACAATGACTATGTCTTTGATGAATTCACTTTGCATGTGCTCTGATGATTCCATTATCTACGAACTAAATGCCTATAAGGGCGTGTTGCCATTTATGAACAACGTGCAAAATTTGAGTTGACCACTCGTGAGCGGGAAATGGATGACCAAGTGCGTGCGATAATTAGAAAAAGTAATTTTAGAGAAGTATTGAAACAAGAATTAAATTCTTTGCAAGAAAAACTTTCTAAAACATAAGCAAAAACAAGAACTTCAAGAAAGCGTGAAAATGCTTAAGCAAGAATTTAATGCAAAAGAATCAAAGCTCTTGAGAGATTTTTCTAATCGAAAACTTTGAAAAACAAACTTGAAAACAAGTTGTACATACAAGGAAACACCATTGATTGCTCACATGGTCACCAAACATCGAGTCTTAAGCGATAAGCATAGCATTCCCTTGTTGAGGAACCAAATCCGGAGGTAATCAAAAGGCTAGAAATGCTCATAAGGTGATTTATGATGGTAATGAAATTCTTAAGCCTAGGCGAAACCTAGTTGCGTTGAGTGCCGAGGAAGATAAGAAATCGGATGAAGTCACTAGGGAAAGGATGAACAAAAACTAGATGACCCCAAATGCAAAGAGAAGAACATAAATATCACTCCTCATGATTATAAGAAGGAAAAGCTGGATTGCATTAAACAAGTTTAAGCCTCGAGACTTTGTTGACTCCGAACAAGTCTTACGGAAAATGGATTTAGATAAGCGAGCGAAAATATTGTAGAAACAAATCCTCCCTTTGGAAAATGCCTAAAACTACATGTATCCTCCTAACACACCAATGCATCTTGTTCCTAGAACAATTGCCACTAAAAGCAATATCTTAATTAGCCAATCGTTATTTTTCAACTATTTGTTGATTTTGAGAAAACTTGCAAGAAAAGGATCACACCAGCTGGCATTCTTGAAGGAGAAAGGGTTTTGAACAAATGAAAGAATGTTATTTAAGCGAGGTCATGCCCTTCTTTAAACTTTTAAAGGAACACTTTGAGAGTCTTAAAAGGGGATAAAAGCGACATTAAGGGAATGGAAAAGGAATTTGATGCAATAATAGTTGAAATTAGTGATTATGAGCGTGCATTAAAATATAATGAGATCGAGAGGAAGAACACGCATACATTGAATGAGAATCTTATTCTTGAATGTGTTGCTCAAGATGTCTTTTCAACTTTGCTTCAAATTGCTCTATTAATGCTTCAAATTTCATGAACTATCTGTGGCCTGAAAGTCTCCCATGATCGTGTCATTGAGCTTGAAAAACTAATTCTAAACTTAATGAGAAAATTGAGCTGGATGATCATGACAATTTGGTTAAACATTTTTCTAAACTAGAAGTTGAGTATTTTAATCTACAACTAAAATATCAACATCTCAAAGAAAATGTCAAAACTTCAAATTTCAAGACATCTTGGATGTTCGAGTTTGATGCGATTTTCAAATAAACAAGCGAGATGAGCAGATTCATGCTCGATGTAACACGATCGAGAAAGTTGAAAGTCCAAATCTCTCAATTAAAGGGTCAAGCGAACAATATGACGGGTTCCCAAATGCCTCCTTCTCTAGATTCTCGAAATTCTCAAGCGTTTCATCTTCAAAACCTAGTAAATGCTTTACAAAAGGAAAGCGAAAGTTTCCTAGAAGAGAATGAAAAGGTTAAACGTCATTTCAATGAGTTGTTTGAATCAATTAAAGTCACTCGTAACAAAACAACGAACAAATAACTTCATTGCAAAAGGAAATTGAGAATCGAAGAGTCGGGTAAAGGGAAAATGCCAATGATCAATGCGGAGAATGTTGTATCTAAGGTTCACTCGGTAATAAATCTACTTTATACGTGACATATGTCCCCTCACCTAAGGAACAACAAACTTGCCATTCAAACATATTTCTCATCCCTTAAGGATTGCTTAGAATGCTGCGTGAGATTGTTGAAGAGGATAAGCTAGAGAAACCTCATGATAATGCAATTGGACATGCATGCTTATATGCCAAACGATCTCAAGAAATCTTAGAATGTTTGATCACTATATGCCCAAAGACATTAGGTGAGAGAGTTAACCCTTGATTCCATGCTCAATGCCTAAGGCCAAACATGACATGCACTCGATTCCCAATGGTTTGAATGTGAGGAGTAGTGCACGGTGAGTAAACATGACATGCACTCGATTCCCAATGGTTTGAATGTGAGGAGTAGTGCACGGTGAGTAGTTCGATTTTAGATCATCAATACTAGGAAAGTGAACTCAAATGTGCCTTCTAGGAGTACTAATCTCGGTACCTCTAATGTTAAGAAAGTGAACCTTAGTGTACACGCATGTAGTTCGGATCGGCACATCTAAGCAGTGGTGCAAAGAGTAGTAAAACAAACTAATGTTCCCATTCCTCTACAGGAGTGTCGGTGACATTAAAGGGAGCGGTCAAAGTCTCAAGACAATACAAGGAATGATAGGACCTCTCAAGCTAAGAATGTGCCTTTGGAAGAGTAGAAGAACAATCTAGGAACCTTAAGTTTGAATCGAATAAAGCGAATCGTGTTGATTCTAGTATTAGCCATAGGCGTCTTGTAATTAATTGAATTCGATGCTACTTGCAAACCTTGTCTTGATGATTGCTTGAATTACATTTCTAATCTTGAATGTGATGTTAATGTTACGCTAATGATGTTAATTGTCCGATTAATGTTGTTAATGCTATAAGTCATGCTAAAAAGGCTAAAAGGCAAAAGCGAAGAGAGTTAGAAAACAATGAAACCCACGGGAAGAACATTCGTGAGAATAGGCTTTTATTGGATACATTGGTCATAAGACTAATCGAGATAATGCCCACTAGAAAATGGATGCCTCTTGGTAGAACTATTCCCTTAAGAAGTGGTCACCTGTAAATAGGACTATCTGAGACACTAGTATTGCATCTATTCACAATGAGTCCACTACTTCACATCGATATGAATGCTTCTATTTACGATGTGGGTGGTCCAAGCTGTTGCTACTAACCAAATGGAACCCATTCTTGCATGGGGATCCCAAATATCGATTATCCATTCTTATGCATGTTCAGCTGCGGATCGTTCAAATCGATTACGTGGTACACGGACTCAGTTTGTTCCAAGCATATATTGGAGACCGGTCACGCTCATGAACCGTGAGCAAATTCATCGGAATTATTAGATTTGGTAATGATCATTTCGGTGCTATTATGGGTTATGGAGATTATGTTGTTGGTGATAGTGTCATCTCCGAGTGTATTATGTGGAAGGTTTAGGTCATAATGTTCTCTGTTGGTCAATTACGTGATTACGATCTAGAAGTAGCCTTGAAAACATACACCTTTGTTAGAGATCTTAATGGAAAGGAGCTGTTGAAAGGAACTCGTGGCTCAAACCTTTACACTATCTCTATCGATGACATGATGAGAGCTTCACCAATCACTTGTTATCAAAGGCTTCTAAAACAAAGTCATGGTTATGGCATCGTCGTCTCAATCACTTGAACTTGGCACCATCAACGATCTCTCGAAAAGGACTTAGTTGTAGGTCTACCTAGACTAAAGTATGAAAAGGATCATCTTTGTTCGACATGTCAATTGGGAAAAAGCAAGAGTATGCCCATAAACCCAAACCTACTAACTCATCACGAAGTTCTTCATATGATTCATATGGATTTATGTGGACCAATGAGGGTGCGAGAATATCTTTGGGAAGAAATATGTGTTAGTTGTGGTTGATGATTATTCTAGATTCACAGGTCAAGTTCTTAAGGACAAAGGATGAAACTCGATATCATCATCAAACTCATCAAGCATTGCGAGTTAGACTAAACAAAGCGTCGAATTATCGAGCAGACAATGGGCGGTTTGTCAACAAACAACTTAGTGAATTCTATGAAAGCATTGGAATCGACCATCAAAGAAGTGTTCCACGAACCCCTCAGCGAGCGGTGTAGTTGAAAGGCGAAATCGTACTCTTGTTGAAATTGCTAGAACAATCTTGATTTACTCAAAGGTTCCAATGTTTCTACGGGTGAAGCAATTGAAGCAATTGCCCTGTTACATGTTACACAAAAATCGTTCACGATTCACACCATTCATGGAAAAACTCCATATGAACTTGTCCACAACAGAAAACCTAATCTATCTTTCCTTCGTGTATTTGGTGCCTTGTGCTATCCAACTAATGAAGGTCAAGACTTGGGCAAACTTAGGGCTAAAGTGACATTGGAGTATTTGTAGGATATGCACCAAACAAAAGGGATACGAATATACAACAAAAGAACCCGAAATATCATGGAAACAATTCACGTTCGTTTGATGGTGACCGGTCAAATGGCTCTGGACACTCCACTCGGGACCCGCACTTCATAACATCCTATTGGTTCATCCCTTGTTCCAAACTCCTCTCAAGAAACACCATATGTACCTCCATCGAGAAGATGATGTAAAGAAATTGTTTGATCCAATGTTTGATGAGCTGTATGAGTCTACTACTAATGAGTCTTGATCCACACAACAGAGGATGCTCGATTCCGATGAATGAAGTCAATCCATCGGTTTCAATATCGTAAGTCAAGAAGCACTGCTGCGATCCTTGATCTCATCAACAAATCATCATTCTTCAAATGTACATCATGGAAATGTTTACGGCATCAATGATGAAGTTAATCCCTTTGCAACTCACGAAGATGCTCCATTTGAAAACATATTTGCTACTCACGAATCATCGTGAGAACCATCTTCTTGAGGAGACATCGACTCGACTACCTCGGTTCCTCAACAAATGCCACATGAACACCTCGGAAAATGGACTCACGATCATCCATTAGACAACATCATTGGTAATCCCTCCCGTCTGTATCAACCGGAAGCAACTTCGCAACCGATGCCTTATGGTGCTTCTTCACTCCGTACTATCTAAGATCGAACCAAAAGATGTTAAAGCGCTATGAATGAAGATAGGCGGTTCAATGCTATGCAAGATGAAATTCATGAGTTTGATCGTCTTGATGTATGGGAGTTAGTACACTCCAGTTGTGCTATGATTATAGCTCTAAAATGGATCTTCAAGGTAAAACTTGATGAGCATGGTGATGTGTTGAAGAACAAGGCTCGATTAGTTGCTAAAGGATATCGTCAAGAGGAGGTATAGACTTTGAAGAATCTTTTGCTCCGGTTGCTCGAATCGAGGCAATCGAATCTTTACGGCTAATCTTGCTAGTAAGAACATGGTAGTTTATCGGATGGATGTAAAGGCGGCATTTCTAAGCGGAGATCTTAAAGAAGTCGTCTCGTCGGTAACTGAAGGATTTGTGAATCAAGAGCATCCTACTCACGTTTATCGTTTGAAGAAGGCTCTTTACGGTTTAAAGCAAGCTCCAGGGCATGGTATGATACCTTTGTCAAAGTTTCTTCTATCAACCGGATTCATCAAAGGAGCGATTGATCCTACATTGTTCACCGGAAGTCGAGCAAACATTTGATTCATGTTCAAATTTATGTTGATGATATTATCTTTGCCTCGTGACCCAATGGAATGTGATCGTTTTCAAATGAAATGAGTTCAAAGTTTCAAATGTCAATGATGGGCCAAATGTCATTTTCTTGGGATTACAAATTTCTCAAAGTCCGGAGGCATTTTCATAAATCAATCTAAATATGCAATGAGATTTTAAAGAAATTTGGATTTGATTCAAGTGACCTGTTGACACCCCATGATTGACCGAACCAAACTAGATGAGGACCTCTCGGGGATCATGATTGACCAAGCGAAATATAGGAGTATGATTGGATCACGATGTATCTCACTTGCTAGTAGACCGGACATTTTGTTCTCTGTGTGCATGTGTGCTAGATACCGAGCTAAGCCTACTAAAAAGCACCTTGAAGCGATTAAGCGGGTCTTCGGTATCTCCAAGGAACCATCAATATGGGACTATGGTACCGAAGGACACCGGTATGTCACTAACGGCCTATCACGAGATCTTGATCATGCGAGTTGTCAAGATACACGTCAAATGCGTCGGGAGGTGCTCGGTTTTGGGTGATAAGCTTGTGGTGGTCTTCAAAGAAGCAAATGAGTACTTCTATTTCCTCTGAGGTGAATACATAGCCATGTCATCTTGTTGTGCTCAAATCTTATGGATGAGATCTCGATTATCGACTATGGCTTTGAATTCAACAAAATCCCTCTGTCTTGTGATAATAAAAGTGCTATTGCTCTCTCATGCAACAACGTTCAACACTCAAGAGCAAAGCATATCGACATTCGACATCATTTCATCGAGGAACAGGTGGAAAAAGGTGTGGTGGAACTATATTTTGTGAGGTCGAATATCGGTTAGCGAGACATCTTCACCAAAGCTCTTCCAAGAGAACGTTTTGAGTTTATTCTTCCACGTCTTGGTTTGAAAAGCCTTCAACGAAACTCTCAAACGTCTTGAGGAGGAAGGCGAGGAGTAAAGGTCTTTCTTCATCTATCTCATGTACATATATATTTGAAAAACAAAATACAAAATTATAAAACCTTCAAAATCAAATAGAAAAATATAAAACTTTCAAAATCCATAAAAATTTTGAAAAATTGAAAATTCTTCAAAAAATATTGTCATTTTGTCATGTTTCTTCTCGGTTCGATAATATCTACGGTCTTTGTCTTTGTCATTCAAAGAATGACACGGGACTTTAGATGTTGTTAAATTTAAAAAAAAAAAAAAAAAAAAAAAAAAAAAAAAATCAAAAATATTTTTGGGAGAAAGAGAAATGGTTTATTGTCATTTTCGAGGCAATAACCGCTTTTAAAGAAAAACGAGCCATGTTTTACCATGTTTTCAAATCCTATGCTCGATTCTATAAACTCTATCTCTTTGAAAACTAAATGCTTTGAAAAATAACTCAATCTCTATTTTGATAATCATCGGGACTTATTTGTCAAAATCTCTATCTCTCGATCAACAACCTCGTCATTGATTGAGGGAGAATGATTTCAATTAAATTAAAAAGTTATTTGGCATTAAATTGTTTTCAAAAGATATACATGCATGTTTTATAAATGGAGTGTAAAGTCTTAAAATCCAATCCACATCGGTTAAAACACTTTCACAATCAAGTCACAATTCTCCTCAAAGCTTTCAAAATCAATTTAAATCTATACGAGATCACAAATCTCAAATGATTTGATAATTGTGATCGGGGAGAATGTGTGATTTAAATTGGTTTAAAGCGATAATCGGGTAAATGGTTATAAAAGAATGTACATCTTGTCCTTCTCACATGTGACAAACGATTTCAATTTTTCAATGCACATGTTGAGGGGAGCATCTATCTTAAACCTTTGATTTGAAGCGTGATCATTCATCCTAATGTGCGGGTTCCTCTAGTATGTGCAAAACTCTTTTCAAACCTCGAGGCACATATTGAGGGGAGCAAAATTCATGGAAACCTCATCCTTCCGGTTGCTATACCCACTTGATCCATTGAGGAAGTGATGTTGATATCTTTTAGAAAATGGTAATCAAAAGTAAATTCTTTCTCTTGCCTCCGTGTGCAAAACATTTTCAATACTTGATGCACATGTTGAGGGGAGTTCTCGTTCTAAAATATCAAAAACAATTCGGTACAAAAGCTTTGATAATATATCACAAGTATCGAATTGATTTTCAAATGGTTTTCAATTGGATCCATTGGCGGATGAACAATACCAAATAGACCGACCAACTTTACTTCATATGCGGTGATATAAGGATGATAAGGTTAGGTATGTGTTCCCATGATCCGCCGAGCCGGGAGGGATCTACCGAGGACAATCCACTAGTTAGTGTAGAAGTCCTTAGGTATGATGATAAAGGAGAAAAATGAGATATGGGAAGAGTGCGGACTAAGGCGAGCTAGTCTTGGAATAAACCCAACAAGGTTCTAGCTATGAAGTCTCGGTAAGCTTGAAGGGTTGAAGAATTAAAAGAATTGAATGAAAATAGGGTGAAAACAAATAGCCCTCCATTAATTCAACATTAGGGGCGAAACGGGTTCACTTCATATACTCTTGATGGTAACATCGGTATTGAAGACAAGGCGTCATGGACCCGGTGGCCTTGCACTTCAACTTTCCAAACCACTCAAGTTCCTCTTAAAGGGCTTGTTTCATTCTCACGGGGACCGACATTATCTATCGACTTTCTCTTAGAGATGGTTGATATTGAAGAAGGAGACCTCTCCTAGTCTCCGTTATAGGATCCAAATATGCACAAATTGAGTCTAGAGCCACGAGATCATCAATAAATCTCATTAGGACACTTTCAATGAAGGCTCTCTTTTCACACAATGTGGAAGAGAGATTATATCATGAGTCCTCGCATTACCCTTGTGGTATTGCGGAACATCTGAGTGATGTGTTTACACACTCACAATGAAGATGGAAAGCCTTCGGAGCCAACATCAAACAAGCTCTGGTAGGTGGCATGTGTGATCTATTATATGGATCAACCATGTGACAAGCGAAACGAAACAATGGGGCGATTCAATTTCTTGAATCAATCACGGTTCGAGTTAGGGATTGACGGATACCTTTGAAAACCGGTCTTTGTGCTTATAAACTCTTTTCTTTAGCACATCGTCCGTGTACTCATTTTCAAACCAAAAGGTATTTTATGATTGATAATTGATTTTCAATAAAACCTTCGTTGTATTGCAAAAACAATTTCTATTGGGCAATACGATTGTTTTCAAATCTCTTTTCATCAATCGGTGGACTTAAAAATTATTTGGTTCACTCACTCCGTGTTGTCTTCTTTGAGGCGTTCGGTTTGAGAACGACTAGACATTTGCGAAACCACATCAAGGAGATTCTTAGGAATCCTACGATCACGAGCGATGCTTGTCTTGATCAGCGGGAACAAGTGGGCGTGTACCTCAATTCATCGAAAGTGATCAAAGACACTTTCGTGCGATTTGTTGCTAAGCATTGTATGCGAGTCGCCCAGCGTGTGCGGTGATCGAATGAAGCGGTCAATCCACGGCCGCATGCTCACTTAAAACATTCATCTCAAAAGAAATCATGATTAGTGCATCAATGGCTCGATATTTTCACTCCATGCTTACGCTTTCTGCTGCGCCAATATCTTGATTCAACAAAAGCTTCCGCTACTACGATGTGATGATTTCATGATCCGAATGTGAGCATGTCGGTCCTAAAGTCACAACATCACAAAATACCAACACCACAAAGGATGTCTCGAGAGATTTTTGATAGCCGATGATCTCCAAAGATGGCTCAAACTCATCATCACGTGGATCGGTAAAGACCTCCACTTGAAGTAACCAAACATGCAATGTGAAGAATCAATGACTACGAGCTTGGAGCAAAGGACTACATCAAGAATGCAAGATCAATTGTTACTATTTGTATTCTATGTAATTTTGGTGCATTATTGAGGTGACCTCCTTAGGGAGATTGTTAGGAATTAGAAATTCCGGTATTAAAGTCGGTCACCTCAAGTATATGTAATCGTTAAAAGCTCGTAGTCGTAGTTCTTTTAAGTTAAGTAGTTATTTAGTTAAGTAACACCGTGGAGGACAGACGGGTCTTTACCCACTGTATGCACGATCCACGGCCAGAAGTGTGGCGAATTATGTAAGACTATAAATACTCTCTACCTTCCAAGGTAGAGTTGGAACTCATAATAATATCTTTCACTTTCTCTCACTAAGTTCCCAAAACCTCTAACTTTCTCTCTAGAATTCCATCTTATTCGCCACCTTGTGTTATGGTTTGATGTGTATGTGAAAAGTTATATCTTAACTATCAATTAAGACTGCTCCGAACATGGGAGACACGACATTGCTCCGAACAAGGGAAACTTTACGTTGCTCCGAACCGGGGAGACTTTAGGTCAAGGACGTACGGTCCATTAGGTCCAAACAAGTCATAAGCTCATAATTAAGTCCAAGGGTCTAAGGGTTCAAAATATATTAAATAGTCTAAATCAAGTCAAAATAAAGTTCAATATAAGTCAAAGGTTTCAAATATATTAAAGGGTTCAAATTTAGTCAAAAAGGGGTCAATATAAGTCAAAGGGTTCAAATATATTAAAGGTTCTATTTCAGATAAAAACAGTTTATGTTCATGCATTTCACCCCAAATAAGTAAAGCAGTAAAAAGGGGGCTGTGAATACTCACCTTGGCAATTAGCAGTATGAACGAGGGTCAAGTCAGATAATATGAGAGTGTGGCACCGACACGCAACCTAGATTAGTACGACAAGTCTCAGTTTTTGGTCTTAAGTAAAATTTATCTAACTTTATTTATTTCACAAGCGTTGTTGTTGTTGTTGTTGTTGTGAGTCGACATTATATTTTGAAGTATTCTATTTAAGATATATTTTGACTAGATCATAATAAAAGTTAACAATAGGATATTGAGTTATAAGGAAAATTTGAACGAAATAATTTTATAAGAATTGTAGATATATTTTGGTTCATAATTATATATACATATGTATATAGGCTTTTAGCGAGGTTTTCGTAAAAGAATAAATGTCGCGTATAATTATCTTGAAAACAATGGCATTTATCGAGAATATATTCATAATTGTTTCAAAAGAAAACATGTCGAGTTTCGTATGAGAATTCAAGTAGTAGTTATTTTGAAAGCATTTATATAACTTTGATTTTTATAAGGTGTGTATATATATAAGTGTATACCTATTTACCCGAAGTAATTAATTGTCAAAAGCTTATATGAAATTCTATCAAGTCCCAATATATATGTTTATAAACTTGTATTTTGAACAGTCTATAAGTGTAATGCTTTTAAATCGAGTTGTGAGTAGTAAAAGTAAATTTGTTTATATTAATTTGTTTTCAACACCTTATTTATGTTTAATTGTTTCATGTCTCTTATTACTATTAATGTTATCGATGAAGGTCGCGTTGCAAATGGGAAAATCCGAGTGCAAATTGCATGACGAGATGAGATGGAAGCACAAGTCGATTGAGATGGAATGTTCCGTGTGCAAATGACGAGTCGGGATGAGTCGAGATAGAAAACAAGTCGTGACTTATGTCGGGTCGACACCGTCATCGTCCTTTCGTTATTGATGGCGCCCTGGGAAGCTGTGTTAAAACCAAATGGACCCTTATGGAAAGTGGATTTCTCAACCCACATGACAAACTTACAAACTCCAAACTTAAATGGGACTGGGCTTGGAGGCCCGATACCAAGAATAATACAATGACAGGAATAAATTTATGGTTCATTGAGGTGTGACTATTTTGACGCTAGAGGATATAAACAGAAACACACCAGTGCTCGTACATCTAAAGCCCTTATTACGAAATCCGAAAAATCAGGCAAGGGGACACCCTTCGTGTATCCCTTGTCGCTTCCAAGACTCACACAACCAAATTTTTTTTATATTGACTGACACTAGTGAGGCGAGAACAAGACATGACTAGCATAACATAAACGAGGACGCCCTTCGTGGGTGACATGGTTGAGCCGATTTACGCAAGACAAAAATTTAGCCAAATGCTAAGTCAAAATCAAATGAGAACTTCTAACAGATTCTTATGTTTTCTTTTTCCTTTTCTAAATCCACAGCCGTGGCAACAACAACAAACAACAACAACTTAACATTTTCTTTAATTATTCATAATTAAACCGAGTAAGAGGAAATTTTAAGTAATAATTCTATTGTCAAAATATGAAGAAAACACAAGAATAATCTTTCTTACAAAACAGATGAATCGAGTGGATGGACTGAGCAACAACTCCAAATAGAACGTGACTTTCTTGAGTATCACCAAATTGAAACTAGGCTCAGACTATATATGCCTTCAATTACAAAAGCCCCATCTTAATTTCAGAAAACCCTAAACTTTTATGAACCTTAATTTTAGTGTTTGATATAAAAGTTGATAATTATTCTTCTGAGCTTGAATCCTCTTAAAGATGAGAGACTAGGAGTAAGTTTGTGACCTTCTTGAACCTTCAAAACATGTCTCTACCCATTTTAAGCTTTCTTCACACCTCTTTCATCCACGTCTGGCTTCTACAAGGTAGGCTTAGGAGTAGTTTGGATAGGTTAGAAAGGTGTTTATCACAAAAATGGGAGGCTGTGACTTTGGAGATGAGGAGGGCGTGACTTCTTTTCCAGGAGAAGAAGGGAACAAGTTCTGAAAATGTGAGGTAGGGGAGGGGCGTGGAAGCAGAAAAAGAGAAAAGAAAGATGAGGCGTGGGATAACATTTTAGGGTAGGATATTAGGTGTATTATTATTATAATAATTATTATTAAATGTATATTGTGTACCCCGTACTGTATAATTTTTTCCGTACAGGATAACGTTTAATTATGTAGAATATTTATCGTGTATCCGTATTTTAAAAATTTTATATTTCCGGAGATGTTTTGACGAGTGGATTAATATGGTATTATTATTAATTTGAAATTAGAAAGTAAATTTCGTGCCAATTTTATTATGGTGTCGGTACGCGTGTGGT
Source organism: Chrysanthemum lavandulifolium (assembly GCA_022545495.1). Taxonomy (NCBI): domain Eukaryota; kingdom Viridiplantae; phylum Streptophyta; class Magnoliopsida; order Asterales; family Asteraceae; genus Chrysanthemum; species Chrysanthemum lavandulifolium. Next base: position 177,274,145 of record CM040245.1, on the reverse strand, counting down.
GCCGGGACTTGGGAAACACGAGATGACTTCTCATTTTTGAGTTGAAATGACCAGAAAATAAATAACTCGCATATTCTGATATAAATAATAGTCGGGAAATTGACGGATTGTCACAGTCTGCCAACCTTAAAAAGAATCTCGTCCTCGAGATTCAGTCCGTCTACCCTACAGGCGTACATTCTCATGGTTCAAATTTTCTCATCCTCGAACCTTGCCTTCAAAAGACTCTTAGTTGGTGAATTTTCACAACTTTCGACCTGACCGGTCATGTGTTTAAGTTGTGTGGGTTGAGTAACAACTTGAATTCTAACTTGATTTTCGCAACTCATCAAACAAGAACTGTCACTAGATCAAGCTAGGAAGCAAGTTGTCAGAAAGAGATGGCTTCTCATTTATATAAGAGACCTTTTGAAAGTTTGGCTCAAGTTTGAAATTATTTAAACCAATCAATTCAACTAATAGTGGGGGTGCTCAGATTAGTGAGAAGGTAAAAATTAGACTAAGGCTCAAGACGTCAAGATCGCCACATGACACAAACGAAGGCATGCCTAATGCTAAAGGTACATGTCTGACTACAGGGTTCAATGCACTTCATGCCAAGTCAATTCAAAGTACTTAAGTTCAAGCTCATATATTGTCCTAAAGGCAAAAGTATTAGTACACAAAATGCCTAGCAGTATAGTCATAAATGCAAAAAAAAAACATATTCTCAGATGACCTAGACTCTGACTCCTACCAAACATGATCTAAGATAACTACCCCAATCATCCCATGATTCCTCCTGAATTATGCATAGTTGATCAGGCTATGCATAATTTAGGAACAACGATGAAATGCTCGGGCTAATCGACTCGTACCATGTTTGGGGTTTTATGAAAACTTTAGTCTGGTTATAGTTGAGGTTTTTATTTTAGAAAACCCGGCATTCTCTATAACCTTGACTCGATACCAATCATTCACACTCACGGAGGCGGAAACGCGAGGTGCAACATAATCAATATACATTGCAAAAGAGATATAGTACAATACCATATTTAAATTTAAGGAAATAGTAAAATGTTACAATATTGTTCAAGCCGACTTTGACAAAAGAGATGGAAGCACTAGTCGATTGAGATGGAATGTTCCGTGTGCAAATGACGAGTCGGGATGAGTCGAGATAGAAAACAAGTCGTGACTTAAGTCGGGTCAACACCGTCATCGTCCTTTCGTTATTGATGGCGCCCTGGGAAGCTGTGTTAAAACCAAATGGACCCTTATGGAAAGTGGGTTTCTCAACCCACATGACAAACTTACAAACTCCAAACTTAAATGGGACTGGGCTTGGAGGCCCGATACCAAGGATAATACAATGACAGGAATAAATTTATGGTTCATTGAGGTGTGACTATTTTGACGCTAGAGGATATAAACAGAAACACACCAGTGCTCGTACATCTAAACCCTTATTACGAAATCCGAAAAATCAGGCAAGGAGACACCCATCGTGTATCCCTTGTCGCTTCCAAGACTCACACAACCAATTTTTTTTTTTATATTGACTGACACTAGTGAGGCGAGAACAAGACATGACTAGCATAACATAAACGAGGACGCCCTTCGTGGGTGACATGGTTGAGCCGATTTACGCAAGACAAAAATTTAGCCAAATGCTAAGTCGAAATCAAATGAGAACTTCTAACAGATTTTTATGTTTTCTTTTTCCTTTTCTAAATCCACAGCCGTGGCAACAACAACAAACAACAACAACTTAACATTTTCTTTAATTATTCATAATTAAACCGAGTAAGAGGAAATTTTAAGTAATAATTCTATTGTCAAAATATGAAGAAAACACAAGAATAATCTTTCTTACAAAACAGATGAATCGAGTGGATGGACTGAGCAACAACTCCAAATAGAACGTGACTTTCTTGAGTATCACCAAATTGAAACTAGGCTCAGACTATATATGCCTTCAATTACAAAAGCCCCGTCTTAATTTCAGAAAACCCTAAACTTTTATGAACCCTAATTTTAGTGTTTGATATAAAAGTTGATAATTATTCTTCTGAGCTTGAATCCTCTTAAAGATGAGAGACTAGGAGTAAGTTTGTGACCTTCTTGAACCTTCAAAACATGTCTCTACCCATTTTAAGCTTTCTTCACACCTCTTTCATCCACGTATGGCTTCTACAAGGTAGGCTTAGGAGTAGTTTGGATAGGGTAGAAAGGTGTTTATCACAAAAATGGGAGGCTGTGACTTTGGAGATGAGGAGGGCGTGACTTCTTTTCCAGGAGAAGAAGGGAACAAGTTCTGAAAATGTGAGGTAGGGGAGGGGCGTGGAAGCAGAAAAAGAGAAAAGAAAGATGAGGCGTGGGATAACATTTTAGGGTAGGATATTAGGTGTATTATTATTATAATTATTATTATTAAATGTATATTGTGTACCCGTCTTTGTATAATTTGTTCCGCATGGATAACGTTTAATTATGTAGAATATTTATCGGCATATCCGTATTTTAAAAATTTATATTTCGGAGACGTTTTGACGAGTGGATTAATATGGTATTATTATTAATTTGAAATTAGAAAGTAAATTTCGTGCCAATTTTATTATGGTGTCGGTACGCGTGTGGTGCCGGGACTTGGGAAACACGAGACGACTTCTCGTTTTTTAGTTGAAATGACCAGAAAATAAATAACTCGCATATTCTGATATAAATAATAGTTGGGAAATTGACGGATTGTCACAGAAAAGATATGGGCACATTCATCCATCTTTCTTCTTGCTCCGATGACTTCCTCTTCCTTCGCTCGGGCCACGCCCGGATAATGTTGATGACCTTATCCTTAGCTCCCGTTTCATTCTTGGGAGGCTCTCTCCTTCCCTTCTCTCTGAGGTCCCTGATCAAATGATTCAACTTCCCCGACTCCAAGGCCATCTCTAACTGTTTTTTGAGCTGATAACAATCATTCGTATAATGCCCTTTCTCTCCATGATAATCACAGTACTTATCATGGTTCTCCTTGCGGGGTGGGTCACGCATCGGCTTTGGAGGAGGCAGGCGCAGCTGGTGCTCTGTGGCCAAGATTTCTTTTGGGGGCTTTATGAGTGACTCTAATGTAGGGGTGTTCATCGGTTCGGTTATCGGGTTATTCGGTTTATTCGGTTCGGTTAGTTCGGTTAATTTTTTTTTCTGGGTATAACCGAAAACCGAACCGAACCGAATTCCAATTTGATTCAACCGAACCGAAAACCGAACCGAATAACCGAAAACCGAACCCCTATAACCGAAAACCGAACCGAATAACCCGAATTACATAATTTTAATTATTTTTTTATTTAATTATATATATTTTTAGCACAAAATATTTTTTCAAGCTTAAATCATTTATATTTATATACTAAAAGAGAGTTTTAGTGATTTTTTTCATATATATATAGAAAATATATATATTTTATGTGAATTCGGTTTTCGGTTCGGTTTTCGGTTTTTATTGTCAAAAGCATATCCAAACCGTTAACCAAATATTTAGTTCGGTTCGGTTCGGTTTTGACCAATTCGGTTCGGTTACAAATTCGATTCAGTTATTTTCGGTTCGATTCGGTTTCGGTTTTCGGTTACCGTGGATATTACCCAATCCGTGAACACCCCTACTCTAATGTTAGACGGGGGTTGTTTCGGTTTAGATGATCACCGCGATGAGGCGAGTAGGGTGCCGACCTGTCACCGTGGCGATGAGAGCTCCCCCGATCCTTTCCTGAATATCCGTATCGTCCTTCATTCTTCCTATATCCTCCGTAATGACCTCTGGCGACCCTTTCGTCCTTTCGGAAGGGTCCAGTTGAGGCTCTCCTGGTTGTATCATAATGCTCTCCCCGTGGCAATTCGGTACTGGCAAAGGCCTGTTCCGACCTTACAAAGTCATCTACTCTAACCATCATCTCGTCCACGGTCTTGGGGATCGTGTCGGCAAACCGCTTGGCCAGCTCAGGACATTTGCATCCATTCATGAACGAGGAGATCCTCATGATCTCCGGCGCTCCCTGTATGAATCCCGTCTCGGTGGTCCATCTTTCTTTGAATTCAGGCAACGTTTCATTAGCCTTTCTCACTATCTTGGCAATTTCGGTAGGGTCCTTGACACAAGCCTTGTGTGGGGAGAAACGGGTCTCGAACTAGTCCCTGAAAGCTGCCCATTCATCTATGCTCCCCGGAGGGAGTCCATCGAACCATCCCCTGGCCTTTCCGTCTAAAGTCTGTTGGAACATGCGACACCAAACTGGCATCGGCCATTCTCCATGCCCTGCGGCTCCAGTGAACCTGCTGAGATGATCTTGAGGATCCGTCGATCCATCGTACAGCTTGATGTGAGTGGGCATCTTGTGCTCCGGCGCGGAGAACTCGATGATTCGCATGCTAAAGGGAGATTTTGAGACTTCCTTGAAGGGCTTCGCTAGATCTCCGTCTTTTACTTTACTCCCGGTTACTATCTCCTTCTTCTTATCCGCCGGCTCGCCCTTGTCAAGAGTCATTTCGTCCTCAAAATCCAATCGTATCGGCTCAACAGTATCCCTTCGGCTATTGTGTTCTTTTATCATAGACTTGAGCGCAGTTACATACCCTTCCAACTGCTCTCTCATCATTGGGGTGGAACTTCCTTCTCCTCCTCCAGAAGTTACCGGAGGTGTCGAACTCGTCATCCTAAAACTCTAGTAGATTGAATGCGGGTCCCACGGATGGCGCCAATGTCGAAGTATTTTTTTGCGAGTTGTTGCAGTTATCCTTCAGCCTTAGAGATAAGATATAAGCCTTCTGGATATCTGTTAAGATGAACAACGCGTTAGTCTCGCCCCGGGTGTTATCCCAGGGCCCGACTCCGGCGTGAGAATGAGTATGTGTTTTACCGAAAGGTATAGTATAAAATGTGTGTGTGAAATGATTATTCCCACCATCAGATGCGTATTTATACTACACGATGTTCTATCTGGTCCCGAGACCATTGTCTTCATGGGACCGTTGGTGTTGTCGGTGACACATCGCCCACAGCCTTTGTCTCTGGCGTACCTTCCGAGTTCGACACTCGGAGAATGAGACAATTGTATCCGCGCTAGAATCGCCAAAGTCTTGTCGGTCAACGAGCCCTTCGGATGGTAACCTGTCGATACGCCTTTCGGTAGAGCATAGAGTCCTTCGGTCATTGGACCGATGGACCATATACGTCATCATCGGCAAAAAAAATATAGCCACGATAAACAATAACAGCTACGATGCTATTTGAGTACTGAATAGAATTTAAATATCGAAACTGAATTTAGTTCCCTAAAGTAATATTTCTTAAGCAACTAACTAATGAAACAGGGGATATAAAAATGATAACCTTGATCTTGATAGCAAATATATACGAGGATCAACAGGATGAATGTAATAGAGATCAACGTTATCAACATCAAGATGTGTCAAACTAGCCACACAACAAGCCCACATACTCCTGATCACCACATATTTCAATCTCAGGAACTAACTTTCTGATCCCAAAGTTTGTAGCCAACAGCACACTTCCTCTTTCCAGTCCTTTCAATGCCTGAATTGACTACAAAATCGACATCTAAATGCAAATGTCATTTACTTGTTGTAATAATCCGATTTGGTAATATATTTCATTTGTTGTGCTAAATTAGACACTAAGTCACCTAAAAACCGATAAAAACTATGATGTGGCACGTCACTTAAAATTTAAGAATTCTTATATTTTATTTGTGTCCTCATTTTTCTATGTGATAATAACACATGAGCATATAAAACGTCATGGTCACTTATATACTGTTTCACATTAATAATCTGACGGCTAAACGGGTCACTGTATTAGCACATCAAACAAAAGTATAAAACCCAAAACGAAAAAAGAAGTATAATTAGGAAATAAGAACATTTGCCAAAACGTACTCTACAAAAACAACTGAAAGAGATAATGATCGACTGACCTTGCCAACGAGGATTTTGCTAGTGTGAGGGCCCTAAAGGTCTGAACTATCGAGATGATTAACACCCGATTTGAGTTTGAATGATCATGTCGTGTTCGGGTGTAGCTAGGAGGTCCCGTAAACGTACACCAGACATGCTCATGCATGCAACCTAGCTAGTCCGATACTTCATACTTCCATGCCTTGTGATCCTAGCTTTAGTTTTCTCATTACTCCTCCTGTAACATTAATTCTTTAGTTAACTAAAGTTGGTTGAAGAAAATGATCATATGCATGCAAGTTGTTGCAGGAATACTGAATTATACAAAACTGTTGCATATAGATGTCATCATACAAGTGATTATCGTAAATCCAATAAAAAATGATGAGTAATGCTATTTAGACCTGAAACACAAGCCTAAATAAACATGTCTAATCCATAAATCATTTGACAAGTATATTATGCATTTTCTCTGTCCAAATTCCCACCAATAATTTTTTCAACCAATCAAATCATTAGGTACATAAGCGGACATGGTTATTAGGGTGGTGGCAGTCATGATCTCATGCCTCACTCATGCCTCATCACCCACCAATAATATCATTCCACCTCATTCATGTCTCATCATAGTTTTTTAGTGGCAACCATGATATCATGCCTCACCTAATTTTATTTTTTCTCCCACTTTTTCTCCCACTCGTTCAACGGCTATATTCTTTCTCCCACTCTTTCATGCCTCAACGGCAATACATGCCGAGAGAGTCCATGCCAAACCCATGCCTCACTGGTGGCGGCGGTGTTCCAAATCGGCATGGAGCATGCCGAGCTCCATACCGCTCCCATTGCCACCACCCTTAGAGCAGGAGGTACGGTGGTGCCAAACTTGGTGCCAACGAGTTTGGCGCGACGCCAAGTTTGCCGCACCGTTACCTCTGTCGCGCCAAGAGGCCTCGCGCCAAAACTAACAGCCCACTTTTTTTTTTCTTTTTTTTTTTTTAATAGCCGTTGCATTTAAAACCAAACCGCTAGTTTTGGGTTTTTTTGATTTTTTGACCTCTTTTTTACCAATTTTACCCACTTTCAAATCCTATATAAACCTTATCACTTATACCACTTCACACACACTTCAAATACATCTCGAACAATATTTTTCAAGAAAATGAATCCCAACAACACCCCTTGGATCAATCGAATGCTTAACGATCCATCGTACCAAATGATCGGTTCGTCTTCGAATCCGAATCCGAACACCCAACAACACTACTTTCCTTCGTTTTCTCAACAAAACTCATACGTCAATCCCGACTAATACGCTTTGTTTTCTCAATGGAAAATGCAACAACAACAACAACAAAACGAATCACAACCAAGATCGTCCCACCAATCGTTCCACCTTCTTGACGAAGACGAATCCGAAGAGGACGCGGTCATCCCGACCCCACGTCCAAAAACAAAATGAAGGAACCGTGAAGGCAAAGAAAAGCGAAAAAAGCAACCAACAACCAAGAGGAAGCCGAGACCCACCAACGATCGCGTAACGCATGGACCGACGAAGAAGAACTACTTTTGGCGCAAACTTACATTCAAGTATCCGAGGATCCAAAAGTCGGTGCGGATCAAGGTAATGAAACGTTTTGGTATAAAGTTTTGGAAGCTTACAACAAGGAAGCAAAAAACAAAAGTTTGTAACTCGTACAAGAACATGCTTCTCGGAAAGTGGACTCAGATGAATCGTTGTGTCGGGAAGTTTAATTCGATTGTGAATGAAACGGTACATTATGAGTGGGAGAACGATATGGATTTCATGGAACGTTGCCACACTTTGTACAAACGATATCATGGCGATTTTAAACATTAAATCGGCTTGGAAGTTTTTGAAGGACAAGCATAAGTGGAAAAATCCGGACTCAACAAATGCAAGACGTAATCGTCTTGGGTTACTGAAGAGGATCCCGAGCATTTTGGACCCGACGCATTGCCAAGGCGGACGGGGTGTCTGGATCGCAAAGAGCCAACGTTCGTCTAACTCGACCGCAAGTTCCGGTTCAAACCGGAAATGTTTTCACAAATGATGGAAAACAATACGAGTTGGGCGAAAAATGAAGCAAGATGTTCTTGAGCGGGAGTCTCGGCGGTCGATTTAATCGAAACTCAAAGGATAGCCGAAGATATCGCGGTCTTATCTATGGACACAAGACGCCGATCCGATGAGCAACGTCAATCGTGAGGCCCAACAAGCACGGATCCGGGCAAAATATTCACAAGAATAATTATGTTATGTTTTTAAGTTTATTGTTTTTTATTTCTTGTAATGTTTTTTATGAATAAAGTAATTTTAGGATATATTGTTTTAAATTTTATAAAAAATAAAAATAAAAAATTGAGTTTAATGAAAATTACAGTGCCAACGGATCTAGAAATGTGGTCTTAAACAGTTTTACGGTCAAAACTCAAAATCTGGCGTGGCGCTTAAGGTTTAGCGCGAAACAGACCACACTTTAAGACCACTGCACTCAAAGGTCTTTCTTGACAACAATCATTTTTCAAAAATGATTTATTCTCAAACCAACCGGATAACCAGGAAACTATCTACTCTTTTAAAAGTAATCGTCGCTCAGTAACTCGTGAATCACTATTACTTAGGTTTTGCTCCATAATTATTTGAAAATGGTGGCATTAATTTCCAGTCTGCATCATTTTTCCTCGGTGTCTCAGACTTCACTAGTAAGAGCCTCGAGAGAAATTTCAAATAAAATGAATTATGTATGCTAAAACTCACAAACTTTTGGACTCGAGAAAGATATAATATTGAAATTCCTTATTATTAATGTTCTCATCTTTTAGCTCTTTTTGGACACCATGATATGTATCTCTTATACTAGTAGTAAAATGTTAGTTGTGTCTCAACACAACCCACTCACATACAAATGTGAGTTTTACTTTGTTTATGCTTGCTTATTTTGATCATGTGCGTATGGTTCACTTCTTTAGTGTTGATGTTTCTATGTTGGAACTAGAATAGTGTGATCGAGTCCGGGCGAGCCACCAAACCAAGTCTTTGAAAGAAATACAATATGCCATAAAAATTTATAATAAAAGGTTGGAATTGCTTATCTAATGTAGTTGCCATATGTATGATAAAACAGGGATTCGTCATCATGCTAAAGAAGTAAATACAGTATTATACAACACTCAAAATGTTAAGTATATTCCCCAAAATAAACACAAGGGTTGTGACTGGTAACAAAAAGGAATAGCCTTAAGAATGAGAATGGATGAGTGTGTGTTACAAACTTACCACTAAAGAATCAAACATGAGAACCTGTTGAAAAATCAATTCTCTAGTTTGGTTATGTCATGCAATGGAATGGTAATAAAACTTGGTTATTCTCTCCGTTTCGTTTTAAATGTTTACAACACTCTTTTCGTTGTCCTAAAGTATTAGTCAAAACACAACGTTGATAATGAGTTATACAACTTCAAATGGAAAAATGTACCTATTATAACAGAAAGCTTCGTTATGGGAAAGATATCTTGTAAAAAATAACAGAAGTATACATAAGAGGGCAACATATAAACCAAGCTACGCTTGTTCGCTACATCGTAGAACCTCGATAAATGCAATTTACAGTCTACGGAACATACTACATCTAGGCTGCCTAAAGAAATCATTATACTTAAGATATTTGCATCCACACGTTAATCGCAAGTCTCATACACTTGCCAGACCCCATTAAAACCAATTAGATCGCTAAAGATTGGTTAAGGAGATGGTACAAGCAGATCAACATAACAAAAATCACCACGGTTTTTACTTGATCTGAGCAACCCAGGCCTAAGTTTGTTTGAAACAAAACACCAAGAATCTGGTTTCAATTTATACCAAACAAGTAGAAGTCAATGTCCGTCCCAGAACAATGTCATATACCATCTAACGGTTAATGGATGGATATAAAATGTTCAAAAAAGTAGCAGCATCTCTTCCACATAAATAAAACCAAAAACCACTCTACTTCCTTGACCCATTTTTGTCCTTGTTACTCGTTTGAGTATACTGGCTTGTTGAAGATGGCGAGTACCCGGGTGCACTAGGCGAGTATCCAGCACTTGGACTGAAATAAATACACATAAAATTAATTAACAAACTGTGGTCACTAATTTTAATATACAAGGTCTGGTGTAATGACCATACACCTAAATATAAAACAAAATTGAAAAAGCTTGTGGACCAGATTGATCGCTAACATGTAAAATTGATAAATTCCAAGATGACTATCCCTAAGAAAATATCTGGAGTATTTTAGGAGCTGTGCTTTTTTTGGTAAATGTGAAGAACACTGAACTAAAATGAAAACCAAGATGAGATGAGAAATAACCTGTATTGTGGCGAGCTTGGGCTGTAGTCAGGACTCGCACCAGAGCTGTAAGGACTGCAGAGACACATATATCATTGTCATGATCCAATTGAAGATGGAACATCATATGGCATCCACTAAACTACTCTACAATTTCCATGAACCCAGCTTTATGTTTATCATATACAAACCAGGCTATTGCATGTTAAAATTAGACGGGCAACCATATAATAATATCAACATACATTAAGAAATATATAAAAAAATGCAGGATACATAAATAAGACATCCTACACAGCCTTAAGGGGTTTGCCTAGCATTGTCAAGTTAACTTGCTGGCAGAGATGACAATGTCTTCCCATTTACTAACAAATGGGTTTGAAAAAGGCTAGGCTTTATATCTGACAGGTCCAACGATTAATATAGAAAACTTAGGTAAAAGGAAACAGGTCAAACTACTTGTAATGATTTGACACACTAGTTGTTTGACTGTTTCTAAGAAAATTAGAAATAATGGACCAAAGAGATTTGGGTTGACCCGACCTAAAAGCCACCAGTTTTGACCCATTACCCAAAACCAGCCACTTTTGCCACCTCTACTTACTGGCCAGCATTACAGATATTGCAGCCCTAGCAAAAACCTCTCAAGCTAAACACAAGATATATAGAGTTATGGACATACCTGCTGGGACTGTACGTAGGGCTTGAAGGAGAGTACGATGGAGACGTTGGAGAATATGATGGCGATGTAGGACTGTAATAGAAAAAATCAAAACAATTAACATTATAGTTGGGTAGAAACCACGAGTTATGACATGCTTCACAGAGCACGTAAACAAGCAGTAAGCTTCAGAAGGGAGATTGGCATAGGTACCTGTAGCTGGGAGATGTAGGGCTATACGGACTTGAAGGCGAAAGTCTTGGACTGCTAGGTGAATAAGCCACAGAAGGGCTGTACTTAGCTGATGACGGATTGTAACTGGGTGAAGTTGGACTGTAGCTAGGTGAAGTAGGACTATAACTTGGCGAAGTAGGACTATACCCAGGAGAAGTAGGACTGTAAGCAGGTGATGTCGGGCTGTATGATGGTGAAGTTGGGCTGTAAGATGGTGAAGTTGGGCTGTACGATGGCGAAGTTGGGCTGTATGACGGAGACGTCGGGCTGTACGATGGCGAGGTCGGGCTGTATGATGGAGATGTTGGGCTGTATGCCGGTGATGTCGGGCTGTATGCCGGTGATGTCGGGCTGTAGGCTGGAGATGTCGGGCTGTAACTAGGCGATGTGGGTGAGTAACTGGGTGAAGTTGGGCTGTAACTAGGCGAGGTGGGTGAGTAGCTGGGTGAGGTGGGGGAATATGTAGGACTGGTTGGACTATATCCTGGCGAACTCGGACTGTAAGTCGGTGAAGTCGGACTATAACCCGGTGAGGTGGGGCTATATCCAGGTGAGGTCGGGCTATAGCCAGGTGAGGTCGGGCTATATCCAGGAGAGGACGGGCTGTATCCAGGAGAAGAAGGACTATAACCAGGTGATGATGCGGGAGAAAATCCCATCCCACCAACATAAGGAGAAAACTGTGCATCCATACCCGGTGAAAACCGTATACTCGGGCTGAAAGGATAATTAGGAGACATTGAACCATCATGAAAAGGAGTCATTGGGGAGCGTCCAGGTGTCATTCCGATGTCGAGGCCATCCATATAACTAGGGAGTTGAACATCAATAGCTTGTCGTAGCATCTCCTCGTTCAACAAAAGAGCACAATCTCCTGTCCCTATAGGAGCAAGCTGGCCCAACATTATATTTTCAGTAACTCCACGAAGGTAATCTGTTTCGGCATACACAGCTGCATCAAGAAGAATGTCAACTGTTTCCTCAAACGAGCATCTCATCATTGGTCCAGTATCGTTCCTATTGATCCCGTGACGTGTTATAGCCATAAGGTGACCACGATATGTCATAGTATCACATAATATAGCCAAATGCCGATAATTGACATAGGATCCATCAAAAGAAATGACCACTCGAAGCTCATCGAGCAACGACCTTCGAACAGCTTCTATCCCAAGGACTTCAATCACTTCAATCAAATGATTACTGGTTGTTCTCAATGCATCGACATCCTCATGACACATAACCGCCAACAGATTAACTCCTTCAGTATCAAGCATCCATTCAACTTCTGGCTTAAACCCTTCGTTCTCGTCGAATTTATTAACTTTTCCTGATTTAATGAACACCTTGTTAATATCGGGAATCCCTCTTAGGGCCATTTCCGTTAACATATTGCCTTCAATTTTCTTAAGAAACACATCATCCTCAGCTGATTCATCTTGTAACTCGCCTTTCGGAGCCTCGTCGTTCATGATACGAATTCGCAGTATCAATTTCTCAGCATTGTCATCATTGAATATACAAGTCAAATCATCATCAAACTCGAGATTGATCTTCTCAGCAATATCAGCCATACTCAACTTCTTATCCACCATCATCTCTCGATTTAACTCTATACGAAGTAGCCACGGAGATATCTTATCTGGGTCAATTTCTTCGTCAGGCATTTCATAGTATGATTTCACAAAGTCAACATCCTCTTCGATAAGCGTACTCATGGGATCCGGATCATACCATACTTCAGTAGCTTGAGTCACACTGCGAAGAGTCGTGTATTCCAGAGCACACTGAACATTCTTGGCCCGATCCTTTGTTTTGCTGACATCAGGCTTTAAATAGACAGACAGCGAAGGGGTCTTGATCTTTTTGGCAACATTAATAATCTCTCTCAATCGAGGAACACCGAGAGTCACATTCTTGGCACTCACACCAGCGTAATGGAAAGTGTTTAGAGTCATTTGTGTTGCTGGCTCACCAATAGACTGTGCCGCAACACACCCGATCATTTCTCCGGGTGCAACAAGTGACTGTAAAAATCTAGACTCTATCTCACCGATAACCCACTCAAACGCCTCACGAGTAAGCCTGTACTCACTCAACACCCTCTTACTAGCAAGCGTGCTACGAAGAAGAATGTTAAAGAACAGTGTTGCATTCTTTTGAGCTTCAATACTCAGCAAATCATCACCAGGAACCACCCTCAGCCGCTCCTGAAGCTTATCAACAGCTTCCACGATTTCCATTGGATGCATATCTGACGGCCGCCTCAAATCGACCTTAAACGTCTTCTGTGCATTCCAAATAAGTCGTTTAAGATTCACAGGCATTGGCCATGAATTATCACCTGTAGTAGCAATCTCGGTTCCAAGCTGGACTCGATCAGCTTCTAGTTTTTGTACTTCAGCATCGAACACGTTACGGAACTCCCGAATAGTTTTCAGATCCTCTACATGATCTGGCAGCATATAGCTTGGATTCCAGTTCTCGTCATCGATCTCATACTTAAAAAGCCGATCAAACTCCCTTTTCTTAATTTTTAATGAGTCAAGTTTCTGACTCTCGATCCAAACTGCATCCATACCATCTTCCCCGTATAGAAACTGAATAACATCACCAAGAGAGTTCCTGACTGTGCCATCATACTTCACCATGATATCTTCCATAGCTTTTACGAGCCGCCTCTGAATATATCCAGTTTCAGATGTTTTCACTGCTGTATCGATCAAACCTTCTCTACCACCCATGGCATGAAAAAAGAACTCTTGTGGTGTCAACCCTCGTAGATAAGAGTTCTCCACAAACCCACGACTTTCAGGCCCATAATCATCTTTTGTGAAATGAGGAAGAGTCCGATCTATGAAACCATACGGAATTCGTTTACCCTCAACGTTCTGCTGTCCCACACAAGCAGTCATTTGGGATATATTAATAAAACTTCCTTTTGAACCGGCTGTGACCATGGCCTTAAGATTGTTGCTTTCTGATAAACTTTTCTGGGCACTACTTCCAGCATCATCACGAGCCTTGTTCAGCACCTGAAAGAACAGCATGTCAATGGACTTATCATATATGAGTGGTGTCAAGATGGGTAGATCGGGCAACAGATTAAAATATCGAAATGGGATGGGTCGGTTAACCCACAAACACCTTTTTCCCACTTCTAATAAATCGGTAATGCGCTAATCATGATAACAACATACAATGATGGTCTGATCTTATTTTAACCGATTTAGAAGGTTTTATAAACTAAATAACATTTAGCTGACTTGCAACTCATTTGACCATTCCGGATCCCCCTTTTAGCTAAACATTATTTGACCCGTTTGAGGTAGAACACAGCCCAAACAGACCCATTAACACATAAATCATTTAAAATTGCTACATCTACAATATATGAGCCTTTCTTGAACTTAAAAGAATAACCGCGTACCTGATTGACTCTGTTTTCAAAGGATTCCATCATCGTTCGACCGGGCTCTGGCTCCAATTGTTTATCTTGGGCAGCCCTAATAAGTTCTTTTACCTCATTCTTGGCTTTGGAAATAGTGTCATTAATTGTTTCCATAGTGGATGCATCAGCAATTGTGTCCCCAATGCCAATGCTGAAACCTTGTTGCAAAAGCCAGTAATTAACAAGCCATTGGGTATGTCCAAGAAATTTGCGAGCAGCATCTGGACCAACCTCCTCCCTGAAAAATTATAACCATTAGATTACAAGAAAATCCAGGCCAATTATCATATAAAACATGATAGCAATCCAGAAAACAAACCAGATGACATGTATAAGACTCCCCGTAGAGGCACCAAGAGTTTTTTTACAAAGAGTACCAGTGATAACCTCTCCTTTCTCTATTCGAACTTGAGTGTCACCAGGCGTTAAATGTCCGCTTTCTGTTTCTGAATGCCAAGCTGCTGTTCTAATAAGATTAATCTGCTTTGGAATAATGAGGTTGAACACCTGTTTTCCTGTCCATAAAGGTCTAGGTTTTAAAATGGTAGGTGTTGGTACTTTTCCATCAAAGTCCTCCCACCACATCAATATGTTCATGAAAACATCCTGCATATATAGAAAGGATTAACTCATATAGTATATCATGAAAAGAGAATCTCAACTAGGTGACATCTGGTTTGCTATGGAAATGAGTTTGATAACAATTTGAGATAAGAATGGGTTTAGATAAGATGAAACCCAACCCTTTAGGTGGGAGCATCAACCCCTTTCTATCAAATACACATACATACCCAGTCACTATCAAACCCATACCCTCAAACCAAACAACCCCTTAGTGTGCAACAGAAAATGAGTCTGCACAAGCTAGTAAGTGTCACCTTCTCAATGAAGGTGTCTCTCTTGGTGACTTTACGGCAACCCAAGAGTGTATCTTGCACAATTCCCATAACAGGACGATTTGCTTGAGGCGAGACAATGCATTTGGGTACCATCATCAGCTCTAAAACTTCTGCTCTTGTTTCAAAAGACTGGGGTACATGCATGTTCATCTCATCTCCATCGAAATCAGCATTATAAGGTGAAGTAACTGATAAATTCAACCGGAAGGTAGAGTACGGCATGATCTTAATCCTATGCCCCATTATGGACATCTTATGCAGACTTGGTTGTCGGTTAAAAAGCACAAAATCTCCATCATTCAAGTGTCGCTCCACCTTTAAAATGACATGAGTAACAAGGACTGCAAGTTATCAACAATGTACCAATTTTTTAAAATTAGGACCACAAATATATGACAAAGAAACATGCCTTATATCCGAACTCCAGATGATGATCACTGCTTTTTTTCAGGTAACGAAGATCAAGCCTTTGACCATCTTCTCTGATGATATACTTGGCTCCGGTTTTACCAGGGGGAGGATGAGGACCGTACTCAACAAGCTCCTTCAGCCTAATAAAATTTGAAAAATGGAAGTTAACAACCAAGAATCTTATAAAAACAAAGATCTAGAAAATATTATATCCAAAACGTGTGCACACCTTTCTATGTTGTAAGGAGTGACTGTCTCGGGATACGTTAAATTAAGAGCAATACTCCATGGCACTCCTAGTTGATCAATATTAATGGTTGGATCTGGGGTGATGACTGTACGTGCTGAAAAGTCAACACGCTTACCCATCAGGTTGCCTCTAATCCTCCCCTCTTTTGCCTTGAGCCTACTACATATGGATTTGATTGGACGGCCTGAACGTTGTGTAGCCTGAGGGATAGCCAGAATCCTATGAGAAGAGTATATAACAATACTGCAATCTGTTTATAAATTGATATGAATGAAAGCATATGCATACCCTTGGCTGACCCGGGAGCTCATTGTCAAAATACGTAGCAACATGAAACTGCAGTAACTGGGCAAATTCGGAGATTATGTGAGCAGGAGCTCCATTCCTTTCTTGCTTTCTAAGGTTCTCATTGTGTCTGATTATCATGGCCAGTTGATGAGTTAAGTCGTCCTGTTTCATAAATAAGTAGAATACAAAAAAAGTGAGATGAAGCTCACAGAGTTAAGCGCTTCTAATATCGTGACCTAGAGGCGGTAACTTTATGGGTTATGTTTCATCTCTACTGGATCAAATCGATAAGAGAGAAATAGCTAAAAAGGAAACGGTTCAAACAGATCGAACGTCAAGCAGAGTATATTTCTAATGCATAAAACCTACTAACCGCTTTGTTCAGAAAAAACTTCCCCAACCCGACCCATTTCTATTGCATAAAACCACTACTAACCGCTTTGTAATAAAAATGTCTGTATATATTATTAACACTTAAAATCAATTATTAACTTTCCGGTCAACCTGCCCCAACCCATTTTGAGCCCATAACAAAAAATAATTTGTTTCAACATTTTGCCAAACCTGCTTGACACACCCATTTTTCCATTTATTAATTTATACTAAACACTAAAAAACCTTATATGTTATCCCTTTCATTTTTGGGGAGGAGTGTTAAATAATGTAGGCGGCCCAAATGAGCACGTCCAAAGAAAAAAAATTGAGAAACTTGCCTCACTTCGAGCAGATGTATCCATCATAACAGATGGTCTAACTGGAGGTGGTGGTATTGGAAGGACTTGCAGGATCATCCAATCTGGGCGAGCATATTTGGGGTTCAACCCCAACAACATGCAGTCTTCATCACTTATCCGCTTTAATACACTCAGAACCTGGAGAACATTGAGGCTTATTAGCGATTACAAAGAAAGAAGCATAAAAATTCAAAAAGAAATGTGAAAAGTTCCAGGATGATACTCTTTCTGCAGAAAGCTGTTGCTTTCTTTCAGCCGGCTCGGGAAGCTGTTCTGAGTCATCACTTTTCTTCTTCTGTAGCTTGTATTCTGCAACCATCTTCATACCTTCAATAGTAATCTTCGGCTGTTGGGCCCCGCAGCCTCCTCGGCTCTTCTTAACTGGCTCATCGCCGTCCTGATTTTGGGAATCAATTTCGTCACCACCTTCACATTTAGTTTTGCTCTTGCAAGCATCTAAAATCTTCCTCAGTCTGTTTTTTGGGTTTCTGATTTTTTGGGCTTGCTTAAATTTATGGTCCTCCTGAAGAAGCAGACACAATGCCGAGACATGTAAAAAATCTTTTTATGTACAAGACAAGCTTGCATAAATGAAGGTGCCAAAAAGTTAAAAGTTTAAAAGTAGCGAAAGAAATAGTGAAAGAACGCAGCTTTAAAGTATCTTAGAGAATGCAAAGACTGATAAAAAAAATCTTCAACTTAAGAAGCTATCAACTCTCTTGAGATCCACGTGGTATCAACAAGTTATAAATGATCCCAACAAGTCTAAAAACGAAAGTATGGATTTTGAAAAGAATAAATGGACAGACAAATATTATTAATAACATCATTTATCTTAGTAAGTTATTTACTCGTAATTAATATGAACGATGCCAAAAATAGTGAGTGTGCAGCGCTTGGCTTTGGATATTATTTTCCATCACATCTTATACTCAAAACCACAAAACCTATATTCATTGTTAGAAAGTAAAAATCTATTCAGACACGTGGTACTCCAAAGGACAGCTATTAATGATCATAACAGTATACGTTCAAAATCAAGCACAACACCACTTTAGCGTTCCAACAAGTCTCGATAATACCTAATTATTCAACATATATAACCCTGGTCACCACAGAAACGTAACATTAAAATTCTCACTACAAATCTTATCAATGTTGCTCATCACTATATGCATGTTAAAATTACTGTCCATCTAACTCATAGCCAATATGATCGGGCGAAGAAAAACAAACATATAGACCCATTGTACACAATAATAACTCAACGAAACATATAACTATCTGCGTGTTAAAATCACGGTCCATCTTACGTATAAAACAATGCTTGTGTAATAATTGCAGTTTTATAAAACTACCTCATCGGCGAGAATCTTGGAGCAGTTGAAGCAAACGCAACGCATAATACTAAGGACAGTCTTGATAAATCCGATATGAAACATAGGTTTAGCAAGCTCAAGATGTCCAAAATGACCAGGACATTCAGCCATATTAGCCATACAAGTCTCACATTTCATCTTCCTATCAATTGTCCCAAGCCTGGGGTCACTCAGTCCCGCTACTTTCGGCTTCCCTCGTTCCGTTGTTTCGCCATGTTCTATATGGACAACAGACATTTGTCTCTGCAACAAACAACAACAAAAATATTTAAATTAAACGTAAATGAAACTAGTGATACGGAAGATGGTAATTGAAAATTACGATTTCGTCCGGACTGAGGATTCCGAATTGGACAAGTCGGACTTTCGCGACTTCTGCGGGAGAGTGTGGAAAACGTATATCCATGGCTACTGTTTTTCAGACCAAGATTAATTTATTAATTTTTTTTAATTATGTGATTCATTAGTTTAAGTTTCAGAGAGATGGCCTATGTTTTTTGCGTTTTGGATTTGACCAAAGAGAAACAACAAGAAGAGAAGACCGGGGGTATGGGAGGTATTTATAGGCGGAACTCAACCCTAGTTTTTCATTTTCGGTCTCTCTTTTTTTTCATTTTGGGTTTAGGACTTTAGGTAAAGTAGTATTTTGCCCTTTTTGTTTGAGTCAAGTTCATTTGTGGTTTTTTTTCAGTTCCAGTGAGTGCTTTTTAAAGCCGTTTGAGGTATCAAATTTTTAGAGTAAAATACATTGTTGGTCTCTGAATTTGGCAAAAAAATCACGTTGTGACAAACCTTGGCTTTTAGGTCGTCGCCAGTCCAACTTGAGGGTTTTTGTGTCAACGAGGTCCCTTGACCCGTTTTCCCTCGATCAAATCCATTTTGCGTTATATTTTCGAGGGTATAATAGACAAATCACATTTTGATTACACCTTAGTTAAATTTAACCAAACCCGTTACCCTTTTATTGTATCCCTCTTTCTTCAATTTGATAAAACCCTAATTAACAGCAACACACATAACCCAAATCACTAAAAATGGCACAAAACGATAAGGGGAAGACTTTGTACAGTGGGTTGAGGAAAGAAAATTGCTCCAATGAAGAGCGTTTGGGTGTTAAGAAAGAGAAGCAAGAGGCTGCCGAGATCGGGTTATCAAAGGTTTTTGATTTGGAAACAAGGATTAAAAATCTTGAAGTTGTGTATAAAGATCTAAAGGAAAGGAAGGAAAGGAATGACAGGGAAAGTTGTGGGTCTAGCTAATTGTATGTTTAGATGATAGGAAAGTTTTTAATGGTTGTCAACATGAAATCTATCAATACAAAATTGGGTTGTTATTGTAACTGATAGTGTTTGGTTGTGCGTTGGTAAATATGTTTGACTTAGGGAAGTCAAACATATTTTAAGTGATAGTGTTTGACTTAGGGAAGTCAAACATATTTTAGCTGAAATCGATCAATAAAAGCTCTTGCTTTTAATAATGCCATACTTTGAATATAAAATTTGGTTGTTATTGTAACTCATAGTGTTTGGTTGTGCATTGCTAAATAGGTTGACTTAGGGAAGTCAAAAATCAAGAAGTTGAATTTTGTGGCATTTGCTTATACCAGACAACAATACATATATTGCATTTTGTGCTATTGCGTTGTTCAGTCGCACTGTCAACACAAACATCATACCATTTTTTCATAAACAATACACCATTGTCAATACAATAAGATTAAATGCTAAAGCATTTGCATTTTGAACACATGTAAACTATAACATTGTTGGTTATGGGTTGAACATATGTTCCATGCATCATATGTTATTTACCATTGTGTTTGGTTTTGCTGATAGAAAGGGGTGATTGTTTTTGCTGATAGAAACAGTACACCAAAACAATACAAGAAGATTAAATGCTAAAAGTTATATATATATATTTCATCATAACTATAGTAAAACCCATCATCAACAGCCAAACAAAAGATCCATTTACATACCTCTGTTAACAATCTAATAATCCAAAACAAGCAACCAAAAGACCTCATTTACATACCCTCATCAAATACCCAAAAGTCACTAATTATTTTCAGCCATTTTCGCAATATAACCTTCCTGCTTACGAATACCAGCATTAGTTTCACTAAATATCTCTATCAAACAAGCAAGTAGCTCGGTGTGCTTGGCCTGGGTTTCTCTCAACACATCCAAACTGTCAAGCGCCACACTACATGGTCCCAAAACTTCGTTCTCCACAATCAGCTCCCTACGCTTAATGATCATCCTCTTTAGATGATAAATGCAGCACGAATTAGCTTTGCAGAACATCCTTCTTATGCAGCCTCTTGCCCAAACTACAAGCCCATACGCTCATGTAAGCTCGATGAACCAACGACCTCCATTAGTTCATTCAATATAGGGAATATTCCATTGGAAAATGTGTGAGGAAAATGTTATGGATAGGTTTATTGGTTCGCGCGCAAAAATAAATAGCGTGTCAGGGAAGAGACGATCATGGGGCTAGTAATGATTTTTTTTTATCACATTTGGTCCCTAAATTTGTCTAGGTTGTCGCTGTGATACTTAAATCTCCAACCCATAATAACTTGACTGTTTACATTTGGTCCCTAAAATTGAAAGGAAAACTTTATTTTTCTATTTAGTTAAGGAGTAAAATACACCAAAGCATTTGCATACACACTTTCTAAAGTCAAACTTGCAATTGGACAACCGACATATGCATAACCTAAATTAAACATTTGCAGCACTAACATATGCCCAACCAATAACATATGCAGAAGCTAAATTTAATCAAACCATATGCATAAATAGAAAAGTACCATATATAAGATTATTTTCATATAGAATTCATCCCATACATAAACTACTACACGATATGGAAGGATAGGTTTAAACTACAACCATTAAAAGAAGTCTATTTCGGCTGTGAGGGAAGCTCAGTGGAGTTTCAACAACTTTCTAGCCAACTCCCAATTCATCTTGATATTTTCAGTCTCATCACTCGAATCACTGACCCTGAAATAAATTTTCATCAGCAAGGGGGAACACGCAAGTATAGACTTTATTATTCATTCTTTGATCTAGGAAAAGATTTAATCACGACACTATGAAGCTGCAGCGCCCCATTGTGTTACTGTCTAAATCTAATGAAGAAAATTCCAAAGGTAGAACACTAAGCTTGTATGAAGCCTACAAAATGAGATAGTATTGAGATGCACAATCATGGCAATGTAAGATGATTCATTTGATACATATGTGTAGGACCTTGAGTATATCAACAATATCACTTTTATAACACGGTTATGGTATGGTGACTTGATGTAAACGCGTATGAAACAAGAGAGAAAGATGAAAAGAAAGAACTTATATTTCATAAACAAAACACACACTTACATACTCAAGCACACACCCCAAATGACACATTTGAGGTGTATTTATAGTTGAATACAAGATGCCCTAAAGGCTTGGCCATGGGCCTCGTTTGGGCTTGGATTGGATTGGGTTAGATTACAAATAATAAGAGACTAGCTTAACATAACTAATAACCTATTGGCTTAGCCCAATCCACGAGCCCATTGACTATTCTATTACAATATCTAACATGCGTAATAAAGTTCCTAAATGTGAATTACCACCACTTTCTATTAAGGCTAACAATCTCTCCTTAAGGGGTGATCATTCAAAAGATGCTCTACTTGATTAGGTCTTTAGTCTTCTTGAGCTTGAACTTTGTATGTTGACATAGAATAGTCTTGATTCTTTATTCCTTCATGCTTTGTGATCAGATAATGGTGTTGTCTGCCTTTCATCAACGTCTTTGTTGCTGGTGCATTATCTTCCTTTCCGACATGCTCATATTTCTTGATAACTTTGAATCTTCATACTTGTGAAGTTCTCAACTTTTAACATTGATCTTTGTCTTTTAATTTTGCAGATTCTTGGACTTTGGCGTAGAATATTTCTAAACTTTGCTTTTTCTTAGATCTTTGATGAGACTGTCTTTATGATGTGAGTTTGAGCATGCGGAAATAGATGTTGATGATAATGTTGGTGAAAATGGTCTTTCCTCCAAGGGACTATCATCAGTACCTGCATAGATATGTTAGTTGAAAGTACCAGTCGATCACGGTGGACTTTTCTTAGAGAATAGACCACTACGATTGTTTTACTGATGAATGTTTTGATTCCATTCACCTTGGTTGGGCACATTAGCCGTCCGAATCCCATTGAGGGACATTTATCATTACATTGGATAAATCCAAGTAACAACCCACGTCTTCAGGATTCGATTCGTGAAAGGAATCTCCTTGGCGGGATTTCCAGCACTTACAGGTTTGAATGTCGAGAGTATTAACAACATAGAGTGAAAATACTTCTCTAATCCTTACAAAGGTTGTTCATGAATTGGAGGCCCTCAAGAAGGCTAACAAGATATACCGAAGTGTATCAACAATTCAGGTGATTCGCTGAAGTATACCAAAGTATCACTCCATGACTGTAGACCGTTTGAAACAAGTAACCACCATAAACACTAAGCGTAATCCATAAAGAATTACCGAAGTGACCTGGTGTCAAGGCAGTTTAATGTTAACCCTGGCAGGAATTTCCATTCAATCACTGAGGATCACATTTGTAAATCCTCTCATAAATGTTCTGGCAGATTGCTACGATCTGCTTAGGACTCTGATATTTACCACTTGCGTTCTTGTTTTTTGAACGACAAGTGTAGAAATGTTCAGTGTACCTACGAGATCTTTCGATGAATCTCGTGGCTCTAGACTCGATTTGTGAATTTTGGTTTTAGTAGTCGGAGACTGGAGCGGTGTCTCCTGTTTCAATATCAACACATCTCGTAGAGAGAGGTCGATAGATTATGCAGGGTTCCCCGTGAGAATGAAACAAATCCTTTTAAGAGGAATTGAGTGGCTAGAAGGTTAAGTGCAGTGCGTCACTGGGTCCATGACGTCTTTGTCTTCAATACAGCGTCATCTTAGTGACAACCAGTAGCAAATGAATTGAACCCGGTTTCTGCCCTAAGTTGAATTATGGAGGGCTATTTCTTTTCACCTTTTTCTTTACTTTTCTTTTTAATTCTTCAACCACTTCTTTCTCCTTTCTCACATTACTCCTTTTTCAATGATTAATAAGGAATTTCTAGTTCTAAACTATTGGAGATATCCTTGGGTAGATCCCTCCGGCTCTGGCGGATCATAGGACGTGTTTCCTATCCTTAGTCACCTTATAACTCCATGACTATTCTTATATTGCCATAAAACCTTTTTTCTTGAAAATCTCTCACAGTGTTTTTGATTATCAAACATATTTTGTTAACACCTTGAGAGTTTTGTATTTTCATAAATATTCCTCCTTCACATGTTCTTATATTGTTTTATCTTAAATCTGCACATTGAGGGTAGAGTTCGCACTTTTTGAATTGATCGACTTTCAATGAACTAGACCGATTCGAGACACGTTTACACCACTAGAGAACAAGCTTGAAATTATTACCCGGCCTGGTCAAGTCCAAAGAAAGTTTCATGAAATGGTACATTCTACTTAGAAAAGTCCTATTCGAAACACGTTTACATCACTGGTTAGACCAGCTTGAAATTACTACCCGTCCAGGAACAAGTCTTTTCGATTACTAACTTTCTTTTATCGTCAATTCATTGGTTGTATCTGAGTCGAGCTCTTTTGAGATTCAAACAACGATCTTTAAACAGATTTGATCACATTTTAATCACGTCTTCTCCCCCTAAAAAATAGCATATTCGTGATATTTTTTTTATCAACGATTAAACAACATGTTTTGAGAAATATTTAAGGAGACAAACGGATTTGCATTTTGCATGAAATTGGATCATTTTGGTTTTATACTCCCCTTTAAAGAAAGCATAATCAATTAAGGGTTTAGAGGGAGTTATCTTGAGCACAAAATATTTTAAAAGATTTTGAAAAATCTTTTAAACAATCTTGAAAAGGTGCTCAAGATGATGATGATTTCTCACTAGTTTTAAAATGTAGTGCACTGAAGTGTATTGTTGGAATCACTCCTAACTTGTATTTCAAGTGTTAGTAATTAACATGTAATAGGTTGCTTAAACTAGGCTTTTATGTTAGTTATTAATGGCAAGGCTTATGTAGAAAGCCCATAAGCCTTGGCCCAAGCCCAATAATGAAGGAAGGGACTAGACATGTTGCCCTAACTCCCTTCCCTATATAAACACATGTAAACCTTCTCTTGAAGGTTGGTTGTTCACTTTCACATTAATCCTACGCCTAACTCTTTATCATTTATATGTGTGTTTGTGTGTGTGTGTTCAACCAATCTTTCTTATCCTTATTTCTTACATATTGATCCTTGTGTTAACTTATGGTGACCCAACAGTGGTATCAATCGCCATCTAGTTGGGTGAAACACTTTTGTTTTTTTTGAAGTTATATACTATACGCGTGGTTTTTAAGGGTATAAACTTTCATATGCTTAAAGCTTTGGTTTTTACACTTATAAACTCAAGATTCTTGTGGTTTAAGGTTTATTTAGTGTTAAAGTTTAAGTTTTTTGCATCAAGTTTTAAACTTTACATGTGTAGATTAGTTTTAAAGCTTGGTTTTGTTCGTGTGGTACTTTCTACGCCTAAGGGTGAAAATTGTTTTGGATCATCAAGTTTTCAACTTTCTTGTTATTTTGGTGATTTTAAAACTATTTCATCATAAAAATCATGTTACAAAACACTTTTGAGCATAAAAATCATTTTTTGGTGAATTTTGGTACTTTCTACTCGTAGTAAAACCCTAGTTCTACTTGTATACTCCTAAGTCTACGCCTAGGCCAGAGTTTCTACGCCTAAGGAACTTCTTCATTTGATCTTCGAAGCTATTGGTTTACTCAGTGTTTTCTTGCTTGGATAAGCCTGAAAACACTTCGACTTTGGATATCTTTTACACTTGGATAAGTGTAAAGGATTTTTGGGTCAAACCCTAGTTTTACGCCTAAGCTTAAAAGCTTACGAGTAAAAACTTCTTTGCTTAAGCATTTCCTAAGCATTAACTTGACTTACGCCTAAGGAAATATTACGCATAAGGTTCTTACTACTAAGACTTTCGTTTACGCCTAAGCTAAACTTTTATCTCAAGTCTACGCGTAAGCTCTTACTACGCGTAAGCTTATGTCTACATGTAAAATTATTCTACGCGTAAGGTACTGGTCTTCGCCTAAGCTGGTTTCTACGCTTAAGGTTACTTCATCAACAAACTCAAAGTTTCATTCGACTACAAAGATCCATCATCAACACAAGTTTCAAGATGTCTCAACCACCATACTCTCACTACTTTCCTAATGAGTATCCTCAACAACAACAACAACAATATCAATAATATCCTCCACCATCTCAACAACAAGTGCAACAATTTCAACAACCGTCTCAAATGTACTTTCCTCAAGGAGCAAACCCTCTTCCACCACAGATGGTTCAACCAAACCCTCGTCAACAAGTTCAACATTGTAACTACTTTCAATATCAGTTTCCCGCCAAGTATGCTATGAATGTTACAACACAGAATGAACCCTCTTGGTTTGCAAAGATGTGTGAAGCTTTAAGTATCCAACAATCCATTCATGAAGCTGGATCCCTTGATAGACCTCCAATGCTCACTCCCGGTAACTACGATCAATGGGTGATAAGGTTCTTTAGGTTTTGTGATCTCAAGAAGCCACATGGTAAGTTTTTGAAGAAGGTCATCCTTGAAGGTCCTTTTCAGATACCTACTATCACTATACCCGGTGATCCGAATGCTACTCCACCAAGAGATGATGTTACCAACGTTGTCGGTCTTGATCAACTTACTACTGACCAACTTCTTCACTTAGAAGCCGATGAAATTGCAATGCAATATATCCTTTTGGGATTACCCAATCCGATACTTTGTAGTGTTGATGCTCGAAGATCGCTAAAGCAATGTGGGAGCACATTCATCTTCTAATGGAAGGCATCGAACTCAATCAAGAGGACATGGAATCTAAAATCTACTTAGCATATGAACACTTCATGATTGAACCAGGGGAGACATTAGAGTCATACCATCATCGGTTCTCTGACATCATCAATGACTTGGATAAACATAATATCATTATGCCAAGGATTGCAATCAACACAAAGTTCTTGAGTTGTCTTGGTCCTAATTGGGAGAAGTATGTTACATTTATCCGTCTAGCAAAGAATCTTCATCAAGCTACATACGGATTGTTGTATGACTATTTGAAGCACCATAAAAAGGAAGTAGACAAAGACAGAATCATCCGTGGAGTCTCTGCTTTGCCATCACTCCCGGATAATCAAACTCTTGCTTTGTACACTCAAGCATGTTATCCTCAATTTCTAAATTTGCCAACTGTCTTCACAAATCCTGCACAACCAACTGCTCAGATAACACCATATGATCCATCACAACAACAATCACAAGCAACTCAATTGGTTCCATACAACAACAACAATGATCAAGCACTCTACAGTGAATCAAATGAGGATGCAGAAGCCTTCGATGCATTGAATCAAGGGTTTGTAATGATTGCAAGAGCCTTCGGTCGATTTGCTAACAAATCCAACAATCGCATTCGTACCTCATCAAACACAAGAAATCAAGTTGTTGTTAACAATGGAAGGGTTGAGGTTCAGAATCGTGGAAATGGTCGTCAGATGAGTAGTGGTCAAGGGTTTAATGTTAATGGAAGGAATAACATGGGTGCTCCACAACAACGGGTTCAAGTGGTTGATCAAGGAAATGTTCAGACTGGGGTTAATGGTCTCCGATGCTATAACTGCAATGAGAAGAGTCATCTGGCTAATGCATGCCCAAAGCCAAGAACAAGAGGCAACACTTATCACAAAGAAGCTCTACTCTTGGCTCTCAAGGATAAAGCTGGTGGAACACTTACCAACAAGGAACATAGCTTCATGGCTGATGCTAATTCTGATGATGACATGGAGGACTTTCAAACTAATGCAGCTGTGATGTTAATGGCAAATATGCAAGAGCTCCACATGAGTGATCATGCCCATTGTATGACACTGATGGCTTGTCTCAGGTACCGGATCAAAACATACTCATTAATGATCTGATATCTCCGCCAACATCTGCATCCGATGAGGCTCAGAGTGTTCAACATGAATCTTCTACATCTCATTCCGACGATAATCAAATGGATCCCATAGTTATATTTGACAATCAAGATGACCTTATGGTTAATATTGATAATCAAGTTGACTCCGTGGTCATATTTGAGGATCTAAATAATGATCATGTTGAGATTCAAGTTGAACAAGATGAAAATTTGTCTAATCCAGATCTTGAGCTCATGACCAACTTAATTCAGACCACCCAATCTCAACTGGAAAAGTGCAATGACATTAATAAGAAATTGCAAGATAAAATTGCACTGTTGACTAAGGATAATGAATGCTATAAGTTCCAACTCAACATTTTTGAAATTAAAGAGAAACGTGAAAAAGGTTTTGAAGTCGCTTTACAAAATCATACCAATATGAAAAATCTTTGGAAAAAAAGATATGTGATCTAGTTGCATCCAAGAATGCATTGCTTTCTCAAATAGAACAGTTAAAATTTGATCATAAACAACAACTTAACGCTCTCACTTTGGAAACTCAAAAAGCCAAGTCTGAGTTGTTAACTTGTCAAAAACAGTTTTGTGAGTATAAAAAGCATTCGAGGAGACAAATAGATGACTATCTTGATGAAATTGTCAACCTACAACACAAAATCAAAGAATTTTGAAATGTTGTTTACAAACATAGTGAGTCAATCACAACAATTCAAAAGTTTTCTTTTAAACCAAATCCAGATGGATATGGACCAATTCTTGCTAATTACAAACCAAGTTTTTCACATAGACCATTCAAACCAAATCCTCAAGTTTATAGTGCATAACATAGAATTGATGATTCTATTATGAGTGTTGTTGAATATAATGGTGCTGAGGAATTAGATGCAGAAGACGAGAGTCGGTTAAAATTGGAAAATATTGTTTATAACAAACCATTTGACTATTCAAAAGCCATAACTTTCGTCACACAACAGGATAATTCTAACACACCTTCGGTTATCACACCTAATCCTGAGTCCTCCTCTCATGATGGTCCCCTCTCCAATGTTGCACAAATTAATGGTCCTTTACATTTATTTAGTGAAATAAAGCCATTAGTTGAACGATGTCAAGTTCTTAAATATTTTGACACATTTATGTCTGACATCAAACTTTTGGAACTTGCAATTGAAGTTAATTTTAAAATAAAAGCTGAACATTTTCAATCGCCATTTGCACGAACTCAAAGAGATATTTTTCAGAAAGGCCTGTTACCACATGTCCGAAATTTAAAAATGTGTGCAATATATTGGGAACGGGAACTTCAGAAAAAGATTGGTCTTATGAAAAAGTTTTCGAGCAAACAGAATCATCGATTTCAAATACTAAACGTAAAAAGAAAATGTTCAGAAATCATGTTGACCGACTCTTGGAAGATGTAATCTGTGCTGATACCATAAATGTTGTGTTATTACATATTGTTTCATATGCATTTGATTATGTCGCTGTTGATTCCGTTGATAATGTTGAGAATACCGATAGTGTGTACAAATCGAGTCTTTAAAACTTGAAAATGAGCGGTTGTTAAATGAGCTTTCGAATGCGAAAAGCCGTCTTCAATGGTGTCAAAAAGATTGTCAAAATCGAGAACTTGCTTTGCAAAACAAAATCAACCAGTTGCGTGCAAAATCTTTTGATCCAAAAATAGAACAACTGGATGATGAAAATGTGTCTTTAAAATGTCAAATTTCAAAATATGAACAAGAACTTGCCAAAGTCAAAACAGAATATGGTGTCATATTTGATTTGCTCAAAAAGACTTGTGCTAAAGCGTCAAAAGATGTTGATGATCATCTTGCATATACCAAAGAAGTTTTACGAAACAATGAAAACACTCGTTCTAAAAATCAAGATTTGTTACACACTATCATTGACTTGAAAGCGGAGTTGGTAAAACTTAAGCAAGATAAGATTAATAACACAAATGTACTTGCCCCATGAATGTTTAAAATTGACACTAGAACGCCTAATGACAAACCACAAGATACTAATGTGCTTCCTTCCACTGAAACAGGAATAGTTACCTCTTTTCCCAACGTTTGCACTTCACGACTTAAGAGCAAAACCAGAAGAATAGGAAGTTGCAACGTAAAGAAGAACAATAAAGACCTCAAGTAGAAGAACACCTTAGGACTTTGAATAAAACTCAAGTTGCACCCACTTTAGACATTGCGTTAGACAAATGTAATAGCAAAAGTGATGTAACGAATGCTGAACCTTTAAGTACTCTGAATGTTTTGTTTGAAGCATCTTGTGTTGGTTGTCGTAAAAGCATGTTTTCTGGTTGTCATGATAAATGTGTTGCTAAGTCTATCTTATCTCGCAAGCGGAATAATAGAAAACGGAATACCTCTAGGCCCACTAATGCTTCTAAGTCTGTGCTAGGTAAACCGCCTTCTAGTGTTTCTGCAACTGTCATTGATGTACCCATAGAACCCACTTCACCTCCTAGGAAGAAATTATCACCTAGTGCATTCACCAAGACCAAAGCAAAGACTAGTTGGACTTGGTAGAGGTGGTTACAAAACATACCAGGCTTTAAATGGATTCCTAAAATCATTAACATGTGTGTTTCAATCAGAATCGAATGGAACCCTCTAACTCTTCGGGTTCCACCTGCATTCTATTCCAATTGTGTCGCTCGTATGTAATGCGGTGATACATATCATCCTCCGGATTGTTGATAGCGGATGTTCCTAGCACATGACAGCAATCTCAAATTGTTATCAAACTTTGTCTCAAAGTTCATCCAGACTGTCGAGTTCGGAATGATCACTTGTAGCTATCATGGGCTATGGAGATTACATCAATGGGAACCTCGAAATTAGCGTAGTTTATTATACAATCTCTTTTCACATCTCTTCAATTTTGTGATGGTGATTTGGAAGTTGCTTTTAGGGAAAAACTTGTTTCATTCGTGATCTACAAGAAAACGATCTCATGTCTAGAACTCGCACATCAAGTCTTTACACAATATCCATGCAAGACATGATTGCTTCATCTCCCATTTGTTTACTTTCTAAGGCAACATCTACAAAATCTTGGCTATGGCACCGTTGATTTTCATGCTTGAAATTTCAAACCATAACCAATCTTGCACGATACAAACTTGTTGAAGGTCTTCCAAGATTTCGGTATTCTAAAGATCATCTATGCTCAGCTTGTGAACAAGGGAAAAGAACTCGCGCTTATTTTTATTCAAAGGTGGAACACAACTCTCAGCATGTGCTTCATCTTCTTCACATGGACTTATGTGGCCCGATGCGTGTGCAGAAGATTAATGGCAAACGCTACATTCTAGTAATTGTTGATGACTACTCAAGATGGACTTGGGTTTATTTTCTTCGAAGTAAATATCAAGCTCCATAAATGATCATCACCTTTCTCACAAAAATTCAAGTTCAGCTCCGGAATATAGTCAGACAAATCAGAACAGATAGAGGAACTGAATTTGTGAATCAAACTCTTCGTGAATATTATAAGAAAGTGGGAATTGAGCATCAAACATCAATTGCATGGACACCGAACAAAATGGAATTGTTGAAAGACAAACCAGACGTTAGTGGAAGTCGCAAGAACGATGTTGATAAATGCAAACTTCCAGACACTTGTGGGCGTAAGCCGTGTCAATCGCATGCTACACTCGTAACCGTTCTATGATAACCAAACGACACAACAAAACACCTTATGAGCTTATTCATAACCGTAAACCGAACCTCAAACACTTTCGTGTATTTGGCTCTCTTTGTTACCCGAATAATGATCGTGATGATTTTGGAAAGCTCAAGGCTAAGCTGACATTGGAGTCTTCATTGGATACTGTGAAAACTCTAAAGGATACCGAATCTGGAATCGTCGTACAAGGGAGATTTTGGAAACGATTCACGCTAATTTTGATGAGCTTACAGAAATGGCTTCTGAGCAACACAGCTTGGAACCCGGACATAACCGCTAAACTTTCCCCAAACCTCATCATCACCGAACCAAGCTTACGACTTACTCGTCATCAAATGGAACAATTATTTTCTCCTCTGCTTAATGATGATATTGATCAACGTGCTCGGATGTATCAACTGCTTCCATTGCTCAACCCGATACTAATCCAATCTCGATACACCAAAACAACAACAACAACAACTGTTGAAGAAGCACCTCCAATTGATTCTACAACAACAGCCAAACAAACCGCATCCAATGACGCTGAACCAGCTGATGATCTTCTAAATCATGATGTACCTACACCCACAGATTATGATCCAAATGCGTTCTTTAACCCTTTCGCTAATGAAACTGCAACTTCAGATGTTGCGGAATCATCTACAAGCCATTTGAATCCACCTAATCTGCATAATGTATATCAACATCAACCCTCCACACATCGTTGGACTAAAGACCATCCTCTTGGCCTTTCAAAAAAAAAGACCATCCTCTTATGAACATTGCATTTATGCACTTACCGTTTGTCAATATGAACCAAAGAACATTAAAGAAGCAATGACTTATGACAACTGGATTAAATCCATGCAAGAAGAACTGAATCAATTTAAACGTCTTGAAGTATGGGAATTGGTGGAATGACCAACAGGGGTCTACGTCATTGGTCTTAAATGGATTTGGAAAAACAAGTTAGATGCTAAGGGTACAATCATCAAAAATAAATCACGTCTGGTGGCTAAGGGTTATAAACAAGAAGAGGGTATTGAATTCGGGGAATCATTCGCACCGGTTGCTAGACTTGAGATTGTACGGATTTTTCTGGCATTCGTGGCTCACATGAACATTACGGTCTATCAAATGGATGTCAAAACCGCTTTTCTGAATGGTAAACTAAAGGAAACGGTATATGTTAGTCAGCCAGAAGGAGTTGTTGATCCAGAGTTCCCTAATCACATCTACAAACTAAACAAGGCTCTCTATGGGTCTCAAACAAGCCCCTCGGGCGTGGTATGATGAGTTATCATCCTTTCTTCTATCCCATAATTTTGTCAAAGGATCGGTCGACCCAACACTGTTTATACAATATCACGGGGCACACATTTTAATCGTTCAAATTTATGTGGATGACATCATTTTTGGGTCAACCCATAGAAAGTACTCAAACGCTTTTTCAAAACTTATGAAAACACATTTTGAAATGTCAATGATGGGTGAACTTACGTTCTTCTTAGGACTACAAGTTCATCAATCACCCCTTAGTATTTTCCTAAATCAGTCCGAATATGCTCTTGAAATTTTAAACAAACATGGAATGTAAAGTTGTGATACCTATGCCACACCTATGGCACATACCAACAAACTGGACGCTGATTTGCATGGGAAATTGGTTGACCCAACCAAATACCAAGTATTATAGGGTCTCTCATGTATCTAATAACCATTAGACCTGACATTGTTTTTTCTATATATCTTTGCTCCCGTTATCAGTCAAGACCAACTGAACGTCACCTCACTGAGGATAAAAGAATCCTCCGATACATAAAGGGAACCATTAATTTGGGGATCTGGTATCCAAAGGATTCTGGTTTTGAAATAATAGCTTTTTCACATGCTGATCACGCAGGTTGCTTAGATTCTCGGAAAAGTACTTCAGGTGGTTTGCAATTCCTTGGTGATAAATTGGTGTCATGGCAATCGAGAAAGCAAGATTGTACATCGCTGTCCTCAACGAAGCAGAATATGTAGCCATGTCGGCGTGTTGTGCTCAAGTCATATGGATGAGAACACAACTCAAAGATTATAGTTACGTATTTGACAGAATCCCGGTGTACTGTGACAATCGAAGTGCTATTGCGATCTCATGCAACACCATTCAACATTCGAAGTCCAAGCACATCGATCTTCGATATCATTTCATCAAAGAGCATGTGGAAAAGGGTACCGTTGAATTATATTTTGTGGGTACTGAACACCAACTGGCGAATCTTCTCACCAAAGCCTTGGCTCCTGCTAGGTTTACTGATTTGATCCACCGGATTGGCATTAGGTGTTTGACTCAAGAGGAACTGGATGAACTTTTAATACAATCTTAAAACCAGTCAAACACCAAAACCTCTTTTGTATATAAACTTTTCAAAAACAAAATAGAAAATATAAAATCAGATAAAATTCAAAAATAATCTTCTATCTTAATTCTCTCAAACATTGCAAGTACAAATCTTCCTTCAACACTTTGTTCTTTCAATACTTTCACTATTTTTCCCGAATAAGTGTTGAGGGGGAGAATGTAAATATTTTTCACTTTCATAAAACCTTGTACTTGCATGTTA
The DNA here is from genome assembly GCA_022545495.1 of Chrysanthemum lavandulifolium. Classification (NCBI taxonomy): domain Eukaryota; kingdom Viridiplantae; phylum Streptophyta; class Magnoliopsida; order Asterales; family Asteraceae; genus Chrysanthemum; species Chrysanthemum lavandulifolium. Next base: position 177,240,109 of record CM040245.1, on the reverse strand, counting down.
CCTCAATTGGTTGTTTCCTTGAAAATGGTGGTTACGTTTCTTGTTTTACACTCTCCTCGGATTCAAATTTGTAAAATTTATCTATTTCTAAAGTCGAGGGGGAGTGTCGTCAAGTTTCTTTCCAAACATTTACGTTTTGCTTAACCAAAATGGAAGTTATGGGTCGTGGTTGAAAATGGTTGAGGTGGAGGGGCTGTTATTGTCAAAAGTGAAAAATAATTATATTCAAAACTCCCCACCTAACTATTTTTTTTTCACATTAACTACACTCATTTATTATTTTCATCTACCACATCCACGCCTAAGATTAAAACAACAAATCCATGCTTCATAATCAGTATTTGTAAGTTGTATTTGCATCTAATCATGATTACAAACATAGGTTTTTTTTATCTTAAACGATTCCAACGGTTAGATTCTAAGATATGTGTGATTTTGTGTTCATACGCATACGCGTATAAACATAAGATTGGATCTTGATTTTGTTGTGAAATAGAAAGTGTTAAAATGGTTCTTATATCAATCCTAAATCTATTTCAAACAACAAATCCAACCCAAAAACTCTTTTCAATCGTTTTTCAAAATTAGGGTTTATGCGTGGATTTGGGTATTTTAACTTGTGAGTGTTTGAGGCTAATTAGATGCTTGAGAAATGTTTGATACATGGTTAATTGATCTTTAACACCTTTGAATCATGCCCAGATAACACAAATTTGAAGAATTAGACTTTAGGGTTTAAGTATGCGTATTAATTGGGTATTCTTGATTCAGTGTGCATTTGATGTTAAAACATGTTGGAAACTACTCACTTTGCATCTAAGACTATCCAAAAATCGTTTGGTTGAATTCCCATGGTTGAATTGCTTACTCGTAGAATTTGAAAATTAGGGTTTAAGCTTACGCTTAAACATGTCTTACGCGTAATATGCATGTCATGTTTGTGATCTAGAAAATGGTTGAAAACTTGTTAAAATGAGTGTTATGATTGATCTATTTCAGGCTTCTATGCGTACCAGTTTCAGAATCAAGGTTAAATGGAATCTAAGCTTATGGAACACCTTATGCGTAAAAGTTACGCATAAGAGAAATCTTACACGTAACTCTTACGCATAAGGGTCTACAATGGACTACGCGTATCCTGTGAAGGATATGCGTAAACTTGGACTTCTACGCCTAAGGGATACTCTTACGAGTAAAATTTACGCGTAAGTCCTTAACCTAAGCTTACGCGTAAGCCTTATGCTAAGAATCCACTCCTACGCGTAAGCCCTCCTTACGCCTAAGGGTGATTCCTACGCATAAGCTTATTCCTACGCTTATGGTTACCTTATTTACGCTAAGCTTAGTAACTTACGCTTAAGCCAATTTGTAACTAAATCTTTGAAATGTTACGCGTACAAACTTGTAATAAGTTACTCATAATGTCACAAAACCAAAATGTCACTAATAAGCTACAAAAGTTAAAACGTTGTGTGATTAAGTAAACTTTGGACTTTAACATTCAAAATTAACATACTCACGTAACTTATCACGTCAACTTTGGACTATTGGACAATATGTGACTTTGGACTCGTAACATTCATAAACATAACAACTTCAATAATTGGACAATAAAATCAACTTTTGACTAACATAATGTCTTTCGATATGTTGGTTCTTTTGTGTCAATACCTTTCAGATCACGAAATGGATGTCATCATGGAAAATGTCAACGCACCAAACGAACTCACAATGGAAGACATCTTCCCAACTGATTATAGCAAGATGATAGGAAAGAACAACCTCAAGGTCGATTTTGAGAACTTCACTTGCTCGGAATCATCATGCAAGATTATGTGGATATCCTCAAAACTCATCCCTACAACAACATGCTAACCAACTCAGCAACTTTACCGAAAATCTACATTCATCAATTCTGGCACACGATGAAAAAGATTGATGGTCAAGATGCTGTCACTGTGACCCTCAATCATAAGGAAATCACCGTCACGGTAGCAGATCTTCGAACAATTCTTCTTCTCCCTGCTATTCAACCTGCTGACTATGTAGCCATTCCAAATGAATAGGCTACAATGCAATTCATGGTCGACATTGGCTATGATGAAGCTGCTGAAGTTATTACCAAGCACTCCACGGTCGATCTAAAGAACATTCCTTAACCGTGGAGGACATTGTACATCATGATCGCCAAGTCTGTGTCTGGAAGAGACAACGGTCATGAGCATCCTAAACTCATGCACCTATAAACCTTCTGGGGGATGGTCAACAAACAACATATAGACTTTGCAAGCCTGATATGGGAAGATATGATGTCCCACCTCAAGAAGCCTGGAACAAAGGTTCCATTTATCAGATACACGAAGTTGTTGATTCAAAACATTCTCGGGAAACATCGGGACATTCCCTTGAGAATTAATGACCCCAAGAATCACTCTGCGTTGTATGAGCCTACATTAAACATTGTCAGATTTAAAGACTCATCAACAAAGAAACAAGGTGCGGTACTACTTGATTGCCTTCTCACTGACGAAATCAAAAGTCTTTCGTCGTATCTACGATATCAAGAAGCAGCGAGTGCCGGTAAAGTAGGTTTTATGGATGAAAAGACTTCAGCTGTTCCTGTCAAGAAGACAAGAAGATCAGGAAGCACTGGTAGTGTCGAAAGCATTGGGAGCGCTCTCAAGTACCCAAAGAGGCATCCAAGCTTTAAAAGAAAAGTCCCTTCTCAGGTCGCTCATCCTAATCCTAAACCAGAACCGACTCCAAAGGATGATGACTCTGAAGCAACTAATTCTGAAGAAGTGGTTTACTACTCCGAAACTGCCACAGATGAGACAACCTCACAGAGGTCAGATGACAAACCACTAAGTCCCAAATTAGATAAAGGGAAGACACTAGTGAATGAAGAAGAAGAAGATAGTGATGAAGATGAAGACCCAAAGGATGAACAACAACAATACCACAAGAATCTTAAGCAGTTGAGGTTGCAACATGTTGCTACAGAATTCAATCTTCAACAAACCAGAGGCCCTGGAGATTCCAGTGGTGGAGCTTAAATCACACCAGTTCTTGATGCGATTAATCAACCCGGATAAGGGAACTGGTACTACCACTAAGGAATCAACAGAGCAACAACAACAAGAGTATGAAGTTCCATTTGACTTTGAGGAAGAGGAACAAGAAAAGACTGAGAAGATAACCGATGAAGATGTGGAGAGAGCCGCTAAGGAAAAGGCTGAGGAAGAGGCAAAAGCTCAAGAGGAAGCTGATAACTATCTTCAAGATAACCATGAACACAACCCGAAACAATCTTCTGAGCCACCTCAAGACCCTAAGTCACCTCAAGACTCATCTACAACTGAGTCATCATCTCACTCCTCACCACCACCATATGATAAAACAACCACTAGATGATCTTCCAAATCAATCAAGAAACCCTCTGATACTTGGGCATCTCGTGCCAAAACCAAGATCGTTAAGGCTATCAAGCAAGCAAGAAAACAAAAGTGGTTAACAAAAAGTTGAATCAGCTGGCTGACAGGGTTAACTTACTCGGTGATATGATGAACGAGTTCTCAGAGGAAAGAGACCAGATCAAGCAATTCCTCAATAGGGATATTCAAGGTGAAATGGACAAGACGATTAGGGACTACACTCATCAATTACTTCTTGACATTGTCCCTGGTGTCACAAGAGAAATGTTTGCTAAACAACTTTACCCTTATCTGAAGAAAATGCTCAGGCAAACAATTACGACAACACCAGTGGTTATACAAACCCGACCAATTCAGCCTCCTAATGTCACTGAAGCTGATTTAATCTCACAACTGATAATGCAGATCTCTCCTCGATCTCCAACTTTCATATCGGATGAATCTAAACTATTTGAGGCATTGCTTGCTTATCAACTCAAGACAACTTGCAAGGAAGCAGCTGGTCAGGAAAAGCGACCAAGAGACGATGATGATGTGGACAAGGATCCAAAGGCTAATCGTCCAAAGAAAACTGGCGAGTCCTCATCTATGCCTCCACCAAAGATCACCACCACTACAAGATCATCTCAACGACCTCCTGCTACTGATAAACCTCTGGACTCTGAGTCTCCACCACCATTGGAGAAAACTGATGATCATTTCCAATACACCGGTGGTGACGATGAAGAAATTCCTGAGCCCGAAACAACCGCCCTCATCTATAGCATCAACCAAGCAACAAAAAGAATCATCCTCCAAGCTAAAGAAGAAAATATCAACCTGTGATGTATCATGGTTGGATGAAGATGATACTGCTGAATACGAATGGTTTAGCAAGCTTGTTGATGCCACTCCTCGATTACCGGAAGGCCAAGAACCGATAGATGGTCGTACTATGGAGCATGTTAAGATCATCCAGGATAAGTTCAAAGTGAAGAAGATGACGAAAGGGGAGTTACGCCGAATCAAGAACGATGCATTTCAACTGCTAAAAGACAGCTCTAATAGTGCCATTGAAGTCGAATATCATCTTGACAACATTGCACGAGCTATGTCCAACAACATTGATTGGCTCAACCCTGAATCTAACATTGACTTCACAAGACAGGATAAGACTCCATACTACACAGACTGGACCAAGCCACTACCAAGTACCAACCATTGGTCGACCAGATCAACCCAGGATTCCCTACCAATACTTCTTCAATAACGACTTAGAATTTCTGCAACACGGTAGCGAAGTCAGCAAGAAATACGCTACATCACTCACCTTTAACATCCAGGAAGCAGTCTTCTCCAATAATGCCGCCATCGAAGAAGAAGCCGCCAGAATGTTCGTTGACAAAGGGGTGGATTATGATCTCGATGCTTTGTATGGCATTCACCATTGGCCAGAAAAGAGAAGACTATACAACAGAAGCTGCCAAGTTCTGAAGTCAAACAAAGAGGTGTTTAGTGAACAAAGGATCGTTGCCATTATGAATGTCACTCTGGCTACAAAATGGGATTACTCATTTCTAAAGGAGATCAAAGTCAAACGCCAGGATGAACAAGAATATGACTTTACTGAAGCTGATTTTCCGAGGTTGTCGCTCAACGACATCGAAGACATGTATCTAGCTAAGGTACAAGGTCGGATGAGACAATTCTCCACCAACATCCAGCTCCAGTACATCACGTCATTGTTGATATTCATTAGAAGCAGAGTAATCCAGGAACGTGTTGAAGAACTTTAACTTGCTGTCGAATCTTACCAGAAACAAGTCAACCTCACTAAAACGTTGCTACACTGATAACACTCAAAATGAACATGTTTTTAGTAGCGTTATTGTTGGTTTTATGTATGATAATCGGCTATATTTACTCACAACTGTTGCAAAAGTTCAAAAGATGCGTATTGTGTATGTGAATGTAGCTAGGTATCACAAAAGATGAAGAAATGAGGATTTCATGCACATTTGGAGAATTCCCGATGAAGGAAATCAAGTAAGGGAGCTCTTGGACTCAATGATTAGGAAGCGCAATGATTTCTAAGTATCTACAGCAAGTAAAGATCAAGTTTTGCCATAGAAATTATCAACAAAAACAAAGAAAAAGGCGCAAATCAAGAAAAGTCAACAAAAGTCAAAACTGGCGGTACAAGAAGCGCCCAACCGTTCGGTTGGAGCCCGCAACCGATCTGGTTGGGCGAGTTAACAAGGCGCAACCGATCCGGCAGCCTGAACGGGAGTTACACAAATTGTCATTTAATGTTGCCTTAACTCCCCATAATTATTGGAGGCCGATCATTTCCTGTTATTTACTTGTAGAGAACGTTTTTAGATAAATAATTATGGTTCTCTAGCTATATAATGAACCTAGACTTAGTAGTCTAGGTGTGACACAACCCAAAGTATAATAGTTTACACCAAAGCTATTACCAACCATTTTATTCATCCAAAAAGTTTGGTTATTGCTATAAAACGTCTAGGAGGTTGGAGAGACTCGTTCTCATCCATTGTTTGATCATTTGGAGTTATACGGTTAAGCTAGGCGATTGGAGGCGTGTGGTTGCTATAATCCACAACTCTAGTTCTTGTAATCCAAAAGTTTGGTATTCTATGGAACTTGTTATGAATTTCTATTCTCTTGAGTTATTTGAATTACTTTGTTATTACTTGTGTTTTGTTATAATTATCATGGAGTAGTTCTTGAATATACTTGTGTGAAAGGATGTAGGAAATCATACTAGTGTTCTCATATGTGATGCATGTATATATGATCTTGTTTAAATGATTTTGTTGGAAAACTACTAGTCTTGTTTGATTTGTCGGTAAAACATGTTTTAAGAAAAAGGATCGAAAGGATTTCTCTTGTGTTTTATTCCAAAAAGTTAAGTGACAAACTAGTATGGGGATATGGTGATTGACATCCACCATGTTTACTTATTAAAACAAGACTAGAAACATTTTCATCGCGAAAGGTCGAAAGATTCGTAGGAACGAGTTTAATAAGAACATTTTACAAACAAATGAATTCTCTAAAGGATAATCATTAGGATAAGGACCGAAAGGATTACCTATATGTTATTGTTCTTAAAATGATTTTACAAAACATAAACCATGGGTTGGAAATCATTTGCTTATGATTTGTGCATCACATCAAGAGTTTACACCAAGCCTTCATGAACACTTACTATGATTGCCTATAGACTACACACAAGTATATGTTTCTTAATATTGATTTTCACTAAAACCATCATTTTTGGAGAGAGCCTTTACAAAGCTTTCTTGTTACCAATCTTTTAAAAACAAATTCAATAGCAAAATCTTTTGGGACGATCTCGACTTACCCACCTTTGCTATCGCGAACAAGTATACTTGCTCGTATGTGTTTATAGTAATAGCCATATAATTCGTGTTTATAAATTTTTAAAACTTGCACACGATGAGCACATCAAGTTTTTGGCGTCGTTGCCGGAGATTTTGGATTCTTAAGTAATTTGATTTTGTTTCGATTCTGTAAAATTGGTAATATTTAAATTAGATTTTCATAAAGAAGAGTAAAAAAATAATAATTTTGTTTTAGAGGCTAACCGAATCGGTTGCTCGAGCAACCGAACCGGTTAGTGCTCTCGGAAAAATTTTATTTTTGATTTTTGAAGTTTTTAGTTTATCTATTGTTTTGTGTTATAATTTATAGTTTATTTCTTGTCATTTCTGATTTTTATAGATTGTCTTATAGATTGTTTCATCTTGTTTAGTAATTTTTAGATTTTTGATATTTACTAATTTTTAGTTTTATTTAATTTTTTAGTTAATTTTGTCTTTATTGCAGTAATTAGCTTATTTAATTTTCAGTTTTAGGGGTTAGTAGTCTTAATGATTACTTAAGTAGATTAATTAATGTAGTTTTTGATTAATTAACTTAATTAATATTTTTAATTAATAAGGATAATGAGTAGACACATTTAATTAAGAGTTTAAGTACAATTAATGGTAATTAATTAATTTATAATTAACATGTTTAATTAATTATAGTAAAAAAAAAAATTGAAAATAGATCCAACCGTTCGGTTGCAAACCGCAACCGGATCGGTTGGAAGTTTTTGGTTAGGAAGTTTACCACCAACCGAATCGGTTGGAGGGCCAACCGATCCGGTTGGAGCTCTCGGTAAATTTTTTTTCTAGTTTTTCTATTTTGAGTTTTAGCTTGTGTTTTTAGTTTTGTTAAGTGTCTTTACTTGTTTAGTATATGTTTCTGTAGTTTGCTTTGGTTTTTACTAACTCTAACGCTAATGATTTGGATGTTTGTCTTTGGTTTTGTTTTGTTTTGTTAGATAGTTGTTATGGATAGTTTAAGCGAATTTTGAGTACCTACGTAACTTGGATGAGATGTTTAAGGACACTGGGAACTCGTTGGAGAAGATTGGGAATATTTTGGAAGAGAGTAAGAAGGAATTGGCTATTGATGCGGATCGTGTTGAAGAAGTGGGAGAGAACAAGGTTCAACTTCCTAAGAAGAGTAGAGTTGTGGTATTCACGCAAGCACCACTAACGGAGTATGATTCACCACTTATGAGGTTCGGTACACTTTGTAGTGTCGAAGGGGTGAGTGCGTGGGACACTCAACTAAACATGGCCTATGGTGAAAATTATATTGTGGAAAAAGTTCTTGATCAAATTGGCCACGTTCGCTTGGATTATGAGGCCTATGGGAGAAAGATGGTTAAGAATCTTAAGGTTAACATTCATGGTCATATTTTCAAAGCAGATTTTATTGTCTTGGAAGAAGGAAACGCTGATGAGCCCAACGTATGCTTTGGGCGAGATTTTCTTGTGACTACTAAATGTCAAGTGGATTTTGCTTTAGGGGAGATGAGAATCAACATTACCGACTTGGAAGAGGAGAAGGAGTGAATGAAATGCTTGTGGAGTTATGTGCTAACATGGAGAAAGAGAATGTGGAAATCGTCAAGATGGGGAAGGCTAATAGAAAGAAAACCTCATCCAACAAATTAACTCCTACCACATCCACCAACAAAAACCATGATTACACATCTTCACCACCCAATACACCAAATACCTTCAAACCTTTAACCCAAGACCAAAAAGAGGCCATCTTGGACAACCTTGAACATAAATTTCTCGAACTCAATGAGAAAAAGCCGGTGATTGAGGTACTACAAGATTATATTCTATACCGCAAGAAACTAGACGCGGTTATGAAAAAGGCAAAATTCTGCAAAAATGTAAACAGAAACGGTTGTGTCCATGACTGAAATGGTTGCATGCAAGTATAAATACCAAAAATTCATTTTTCCAGAAAACACACACACGCACACTAATCCTCCAGCTGGGTTTCGCAAAATTCGACCATTAGAAGTTGTTTGAAGATTGAAAAAGTTGTAGAAGATCATCATGGCACCTAAGCAAGTAAGCATCTGCAATTAATTAACTTAATTAAGTTTTAATTAGAGTATTTGATTCGAATTACAAATTAGGTCTGTTGGAATCACTCCTAAACCATAATCAAGTGTCAGTAATTAATATGTAATAGTTAGCTTTATTATGGCCTTTATGTTTGTAATTAACCTTAGGCTTATGTAGAAGGCCCATAAGCCTAGGCCTTAGTCCATTAAGGAAAGGATGGAAACTAGGAGTGTTGCTGTCACACCCCCAAATTACCTGTTTTGCAGCGGAATGGAATTCCTGGGGATTGACTGTCATAGAATCACAATCACAGTTATTTTGAACGACCTAAAGTGCCGTTTGAAAAGAACATCGTTTGATTTCATAAAACAATCAGAGTTTACAAAATATAGGTCCCAAATGAAAATCATCTTGTGCGGAAATAAGTTTGTTACAATTCAAACGATGTTTTAAAGTACGTAAAACCCAAGTGAGACGCGTCGTCATCGCGACTCCATGATGTGTCCAAATGCATGCCATGAAGTGTATGCCTTAGATACCTGAGATAAAACATGCTAAAAAGTGTCAACACAAAGGTTGAGTGAGTTCATAGGATTTGTGTTGAAATGTAAAGCCTTTCAAAATCGTTTATGCAAGAAAGGCATTGTAATCCACCCGGCCCAAGTTCCACCCATACAAAACTTGCAACCCAGTGTTCACAACCCACCGCCAAAATGTGTATAGTTTATGTTCAAACACATGATGTCAAATGAATTCACAATAGTACCTAACTCGACGTAGAACAATAACACTTAATCAATAAGACTAGACTCAATGTATCGTGAGTCAATCGATTTAGAACAAGATATCGACGAGAACCGTAGCACATAATCAATAGTACATGACTCAATGTATCGAGAGTCAACCGATATAGTACTTTATTCGACGATAACTATAGCACGCAAACGAGAACAATTGATATAGTATAACACTTGATTTTGAAACAATGGTGATCACGATAGAATTTATCATTAACAAGATAAAGTACTTGTGAAAGGTAGTTAAGCATGTATCTCCCCAAAATAGTTTGAAACAATTGAAAATGGGGCTATGAAAACTCACCGTTGTAATGATAATGATGATGTAATGGCAAAAGTGGATACATCGAAATGTAGCGTGAATCTCGAAAATGACCTATTATGATTGTTATGATACGTAATGAGTTATGATGTAATGTTATGCATGCATTTCGTATGTTATTTATACCATTTGTGAGTTTTGAAAATAATACTTATCGTCGAAAAATACTCTTTTGACGTCTTGACCATTCTTAAATCACTTTACAAGTATTTACGTCAAAATGTCATCCTACAATGGTTTCGTAATGATTTATTGTGAAATTTTAACTTTTCGTCGTAAAATAAAGTCGTCGGGAATTTCATGAAAGTGACAAAATGGCTTCAAAAACTAATCGTAAAATGGTGTACGTCGAACGTTAGGAAACGAACTCGACGGTTTTGGAAAGTTTGTATCAAAATCTAGAGGTTTTAGTTCATGAGTTTTCGTCATAGAGGTCTCGAACATAAAGATAATAGAGGTTAAATATGGTGATTTTGTCCAAGTGTTGTGTAAAAAGTGAGTTTCGGCAAAGTTTAAGCAACCGTAATTAATTTATTACAACTCCGCTATACAAACGGTTGGTCGTTTTAGAAAATATGCTTGGTGATCTTGATTTTATTAAAAGACATCTTGTTACAAAAAGTTCTACATCATTGTTAAAAATAGCCTTCAACATGGTCGTTTTAGTTACCGTAACACTTGTCTCGTAAAATAATCTAGTTTTTCTAAAAATATAGTTACGGCAAATTTTATGAAAACGTGTATATTTTAGTCGTTACAACTCCGTTTTCTACGTATTATACGTCCTTAGCTTCGTATCAAAGTATACTAATATAATTTTGATAAGTCGAAATAATTTGTAAGGCTTAGGACTCGCTTTTGACTCGTATAAAACTAAAATAGGTTGTTGAAATTTCGTAAAAATATATATTTCGTCGTCAAACTTGAAAAATTCATAACTTCTTCGTTATAACTCCGTTTTAATCCGTTCAAGCGGCCACGGATTCGTTTTAAAGTATATTTTCTAAATATCTAGGCCAAAAATTTGTGCCTACTGTCGGATTTTCCAGAAAAACAAAATAAGAACAGATCACTTTTTATACTTATCGAAAATAGTTTTTCTCGTACTAAACCTATTCCAATCCCTTCAAAACAACTCCAAAGCTATTCTAATCCTACCATACACCTTCTTAGGGTGTCATGGGTTCCTAAACATCATCAAGACCAATATATACCAAGGGAATAATTATAGGATGACTTTATATATATCAAACTCTTAAAATCAATGTAAAAATGGTATAAATAAACACAAGTCTTGCATGTTTGCTCCAAATATGAAGAGATAAATATGAATTGATAAGGAAAAATGAAAAATGTAAATGATATGCTTACAAGTAACTTGATGAGGTGATTAGAACAAGGATTAACCTAAACACCCTAGGTTTTTATTTCAAAACCTTAATAAGAGTGTAATTCTAGATTGTTTAACTTGATCTTTGAAAAATTTGATGATCCCTTGTAACACCTTGTGAAGGCCGGTTTGGAGGAGAGAAATAAGAGAGAAAACACCTTTTTACTTGACTTGAAAAATGAGATTGAATGAGTGAAGGAAATGTTGGAGTATAAGTATGTATAATCAAGTTAGAAAAACTTTACCAACATTAATTGCCAACCCCCCCTTGGTCGGCCAAGGGGGGAGGTATTTACAAATTATATATATATATATTTTTTTTCTTTTAAATTGTGTAAACTTTGTTAAAAAGGTGTAAGTAAATGTACATGTAATAATATTTGTAAGAATTAATATACATTTGTGTATTTAAGGTAATTTTAGGTAAAAGTAATTTTTAATAGGTCCAAGTAAAGTATAATGAGATCATTAAAATTATAAAAATACATCTCTTGTAAAATTTGAGTGATATAATAATTATCGTGTAGTTTTTAAGAAAAACGTCGTAATAATATAAATTTAACGATTTATATACCAAATAAATTTAAAACACTAGGTAAACTCAAAATATAGTTTTTATAGACTAATGTAAGTATAAAAATATATCGGGATCATTTTTAGAAGTAACGGATTAAATATTCAAAATAATAACTCACGCGATAACGTTTTTTTTTAATATAAAATTTACGCGTTTACGGTGAAATGCAAAGTCATGAATGAACTAACGTGATGCAAATGATGTTAATGAAATGTAGACTAAACTTAGTCCATATGAAATGTTCGTGATGATATGATCATGAATTCGCCGCTAAACCCTTAAGGTTATGCGAATTTGGAACACGTAAACCTAGTTTACGATAAATGTTGAAATGGTGAAGCATGAATTGTTTCGAGAAATGACCTGAAAGTACGAGTTGTCACATTCGCCCATCCAAAAAGGAATCCAGTCCCTGAATTCAGTTCGTGTTAGTCTATCGAATTTTTGAGTTTATGATGAATATCGAGGAGAGAAAACATGGAGAAGTGTCGTTACGGTTGTCGATGATTGAGAACGTACAAAACATCGTAGTGGGGAAAAATATTGGATGAGTTTCTCATAAGTAACACTTTGAATTGGAACATGTGAACATTTTGCTTGCACTAAGATTTATAATAACCGCCCCAACATAACATGATCCTCCGCATTAGACATAGTTAGCTAGGCTATGTATAATTAAGGAACGATGATGTGACGTTCGGTTTAGTTGTTATAACTCTCAATGTTTACAAGGATTTAAACCGTGTCGTTAAAATGGTAGTTAAAGTAAAAGGAAGTAAGATTCTCGTAAGTAATAACGAATCGGAAAGAAAATAAAGTACGATAGATGAGAATATTTTACAACGAGTGGTTTATCAAAAGTAGTACATCTTAGGTTATAAAGATTCGGACACGATGGAAAACATAAACTTAGTACGACATAATACAATAGGAGAAATAAGACTGTTAGTTTCCAAACTTCTTCAGTCTTCCGCGTTGTTGTGACCATGACGAGCTTCTCCTCCTCCTAACATGTATGCATTCCCATGAGCACCTTCAACTGGTTGACCTTGGTTTTGAGGACATTGATTCCGATAGTGTCCTTGCTCCCACATCCGAAGCACGTGACTATGGCCTTGCCCTCGCAGTCCTTAGCAAGGTGTCCTACTTTGTGATGCTTAAAGCATATACCACATGGACCATTATGATGTAGCGCATTGGTGGCATCGCGGTAAGTTTCTACATAAGCTCTTCCTTTGTTGGTGCAAAGAACATAGACCCCGGCGACTTCTTGTCTTCTATTATGTTGTTGATGATGGTTAGTGTTATGGTTTTGGTTGTTGTTATTGTAACCTCCTTGGTCATTTTCCCACTTTCTTTTGTTGTTGTTGATTTGGTTATCGTGGTAGTTGGTGCGGTTGTTGGTGTTGTTGTTACGGTTGGTGTTGGTGATGTTGCCCCTCTTTACTACTTGTGCCATAAGCTTTTGAGACAATCGAATAGATTCCTCAATCGCTTATGGATCAAAGGAAGTCACGTCACCTTGAATAATCTCGAAGTCCTTCAATGAAAGCCTCTAGTAGCTTCTCATTATCGAAACCATAGATGGGCATAACACGGCCAATTCTTGAAACCTTCGAATGTAAGTATCAATGTCATACCCAATAGTTACCAACTCATAGAATTCGGTCTCCAACTTCTTCACCTCCGTACGCGGACAAAACTTCTTTGTTACCAAACCTTTGAATTGCTCCCAAGTGAGCTTGAAAGCATTCTCCATTCCCATCGGCTGAGCATAAGAGTTCCACCACGACAATGCTCCATCAAGTAGTGTACTCGTAGCAAACTTGACCTTGCTATCATCCGGGCAATTACATAACAAAAATACGGACTCCAATTTCTCGAACCATGGCAGTGGCTCCTTCGGTACCTCTAAACTTCGTGGGATCTCCACTTTTGAAATCCTTATACGAACAACTTTTAACCCCTGACCTCCTGCATTTCCTCAGCAGAAGAAAGAAGCCTAGCTGGCTTCCCTCGCAATTCTAGCGGCTTTCTAGATGAGTCAGGCCTCAAGAAGAAGCAGCAGCCCACCGCTTCCTTTCAATCCTTAGAGCATCGGCTATGCTATCCCTTATCAACTTTTGAATAGCCGCATGTGTCAATTCGGGTGCAGCTTTCTTCGGCGCCATATCTTCTTCAAAATAAAAAAAGGAAGGTGAGATGTAGCAAAATCCTATGTTAATAATAAGTGCTCTAAAGAGATGTGATAAGAAATGATAAGTTTGAGGTTATTTTTCAAAATGATCGACGGTTTCCTAAGAAATGGGTTATGAGATGTCGTAAGTGCTTCAAATGTATAATGGTTTAGTGACTTAATGTGTGAATAAAGTGTAACTCGATATGTTAGTGGTGAAACAATGGAGTGAGAGTGACTTCGCCCTACTTAAAGGTTCATCTCGGCATTCAACGTTATCGGTGATGAATCAGCTGATATAAAAATTGTGATAGGGAATGACAAGGAATTCTCCACGTTAGAGTATGAGGAAAAGATAATGGGATGGGTATTTAAGGGCATCCATGTGACAATCGATGTGAAATGAAAGTAAATAACTCGAAAAAAATGTACGTATAAATCGCATGCAAAGTGAACATGCACTTATGATGAAATGATGAGATGCTATGATGATGTAGTTATAGTCTAGGGTCAATGATGCAACCTAGTTCTCTATAATCAAGCTCGATGCCAATCTGTCACACCCCAAATTACCTGCTTTGCATGAATGGAATTCGGGATCGATCGTCATAGCATCACAATCACGCTTATTTTGAACGACCTAAAGTGCCGCTTTGAAAAGAACATCGCTTGCTTTCATAAAACAATCGAGTTTACAAAATATAGGTCCCAAATGAAAATCATCTTGTGCGGAAATAAGTTTGTTACAATTCAAACGATGTTTTAAAGCACGAAACCCAGTGAGACGCGTCATCGCGACTCCATGATGTGTCCAAATGCATGCCATGAAGTGTATGCCTTAGATACCGAGATAAAACATGCTAAAAGTGTCAACACAAAGGTTGAGTGAGTTCATAGGATTTGTGTTGAAATGTAAAGCCTTTCAAAATCGCTTATGCAAAGAAAGGCATTGTAAATCCACCAGCCCAAGTTCCACCATACAAAACTTGCAACCTGTGTGTTCACAACCCAACGCCAAAATGTGTATAGTTTATGTTCAAACACATGATGTCAAATGAATTCACAATAGTACCTAACTCGACGTAGAACAATAACACTTAATCAATAAGACTAGACTTAATGTATCATGAGTCAATCGATTTAGAACAAAGATACTGACGAGAACTGTAGAGCACATAATCAATAGTACATGACTCAATGTATCAAGAGTCAACTGATATAGTACTTTATTCGACGTATAACTATAGCACGCAAACGAGAACAATTGATATAGTATAACACTTGATTTTGAAACAATGGTGATCACGATAGAATTTATCATTAACAAGATAAAGTACTTGTGAAAGGTAGTTAAGCATGTATCTCCCCCAAAATAGTTTGAAACAATTGAAAATGGGGCTATGAAAACTCACCTGTTGCAATGATAATGATGATGTAATGGCAAAAGTGGATACACTGAAATGTAGCGTGAATCTCGAAAATGACCTATTATGATTGTTATGATACGTAATGAGTTATGATGTAATGTTATGCATGCATTTCGGATGTTATTTATACCATTTGTGAGTTTTGAAAATAATACTTATCGTCGAAAATACTCTTTTGACGCCTTGACCATTCTTAAATCACTTTACAAGTATTTACGCCAAAATGTCATCCTACAATGGTTTCAGAATGATTTATTGTGAAATTTTAACTTTTCGTCAGAAATAAAGTCGCTTGGAATTTCATGAAAGTGACAAAATGGCTTCAAAAACTAGTCGAATGGTGTACGTCGAACGTTAGGAAACGAACTCGACGGTTTTGGAAAGTTTGTATCAAAATCTAGAGGTTTTAGTTCATGAGTTTTCGCCATAGAGGTCTCGAACATAAAGATAATAGAGGTTAAATATGGTGATTTTGTCCAAGTGTTGTGTAAAAGTGAGTTTCGCAAAGTTTAAGCAACCGTAATTAATTTATTACAACTCCGCTATACAAACGGTTGGTCGCTTTAGAAAATATGCTTGGTGATCTTGATTTTATTATAAGACATCTTGTTACAAAAGTTCTACATCATTGTTAAAATAGCCTTCAACATGGTCGTTTTAGTTACCGTAACACTTGTCTCGTAAAATAATCTAGTCTTTCTAAAATATAGTTACGGCAAATTTTATGAAAACGTGTATATTTTAGTCGTTACAACTCCGCTTTCACGTATTATACGTCCTTAGCTTCGTATCAAAGTATACTAATATAATTTTGATAAGTCGAAATAATTTGTAAAGCTTAGGACTCGTTTTGACTCGTACAAAACTAAAATAGGTTGTTGAAATTTCGTAAAATATATATTTCGTCAAAACTTGAAAAATTCATAACTTCTTCGTTATAACTCCGCTTTAATCCGCTCAAGCGCCACGGATTCGCTTTTAAAGTATATTTTCTAAATATCTAGGCCAAAATTTGTGCCTACCGTCGGATTTTCCAGAAAAACAAAATAAGAACAGATCACTTTTATACTTATCGAAAATAGTTTTTCTGTACTAAACCTATTCCAATCCTTCAAAACAACTCCAAAGCTATTCTAATCCTACCATACACCTTCTTAGGGTGTCATGGGTTCCTAAACATCATCAAGACCAATATATACCAAGGGAATAATTATAGGATGACTTTATATATATCAAACTCTTAAAATCAATGTAAAAATGGTATAAATAAACACAAGTCTTGCATGTTTGCTCCAAATATGAAGAGATAAATATGAATTGATAAGGAAAAATGAAAAATGTAAATGATATGCTTACAAGTAACTTGATGAGGTGATTAGAACAAGGATTAACCTAAACACCCTAGGTTTTTATTTCAAAACCTTAATAAGAGTGTAATTCTAGATTGTTTAACTTGATCTTTGAAAATTTGATGATCCCTTGTAACACCTTGTGAAGGCCGGTTTGGAGGAGAGAAATAAGAGAAAACACCTTTTACTTGACTTGAAAATGAGATTGAATGAGTGAAGGAAATGTTGGAGTATAAGTATGTATAATCAAGTTAGAAAAACTTTACCAACATTAATTGCAACCCCTTGGTCGCCATGGGGAGGTATTACAAATTATATATATATATATATTTTTTCTTTAAATTGTGTAAACTTTGTTAAAAGGTGTAAGTAAATGTACATGTAATAATATTTGTAAGAATTAATATACATTTGTGTATTTAAGGTAATTTTAGGTAAAAGTAATTTTAATAGGTCCAAGTAAAGTATAATGAGATCATTAAAATTATAAAAATACATCTCTTGTAAAATTTGAGTGATATAATAATTATCGTGTAGTTTTAAGAAAACGTCAGAATAATATAAATTTAACGATTTATATACCAAATAAATTTAAAACACTAGGTAAACTCAAAATATAGTTTTATAGACTAATGTAAGTATAAAATATATCGGGATCATTTTAGAAGTAACGGATTAAATATTCAAAATAATAACTCACGCAATAACGTTTTTTTTTAATATAAAATTTACGCGTTTACGGTGAAATGCAAAGTCATGAATGAACTAACGTGATGCAAATGATGTTAATGAAATGTAGACTAAACTTAGTCCATATGAAATGTTCGTGATGATATGATCATGAATTCGCCGCTAAACCCTTAAGGTTACGCGAATTTGGAACACGTAAACCTAGTTTACGATAAATGTTGAAATGGTGAAGCATGAATTGTTTCGAGAAATGACCTGAAAGTACGAGTTGTCACAGTTGCCCTAGCTTTCCTCCTATAAATACCTTATGTAAACCTTCATTTGAAGGTTGGTTGTTCAAGTTTTTCTTTCACCATACTCCTACGCGTAACCGGTCTTACTATATCTTGTGTGTGTGTTTGGTTTACTTGTTCAATCGCCTTTATCTCTTTCTATATTACTTGTGTTTGTAAAACTAGTGAGCTAACAAAGGGTATCAATCGCCTACTAGTTGGGTGAACGTATTGTTTGAAGTGAGTTTTGGTCTCACGATAACGCACGGTCTATTTCTTTGGTTAGCTTAAAACGCATTTTTACACTTTTAATCCAAGATTCTTGTACTTTCAATGTTATAAGGTGTTAAACTAACGCTTTTGGCAAAAGTTTGGAACTTTATGTGTGGATCATTGTTTTGAACTCGCTTTTTATTCGTAAGTAGTTCTACGCAGAATCGCTTTTAGAAGGTTTGGTTCATCAAATTTCACATTCTTGTGTTATTTGGTGATCTTGAAGCTATTTCATCACACAAAACCGGTTTAGAAACATCTTTGAGCATAATCAAATTTACGAGTAAACCTACACGTAGTGAAACCCTAAAACTACGCGTAAGTATTTCCTTGGTTTGATCTTCGTTGCTGGTTTACTCCGTGTTTTCTTGCTTGGATAAGCCCGAAAATACGTCGACTTTGGATATCTTTGCACCGTGAAGTGTAAAGATCACTTGGGATAAAACCCAAAATTACGATAAGATAAGCTACGCGAGAAATCCCACGATAAGATTTTTCTTACGCCTAAGCCTAGTCTTACGATAAGATAATCCTACGCCTAACTTTCACGCCTAACTTTTGTCTACGATAACTTTAGCGCCTTTTCCTTACTTACGCCAGAAGCTAAATTCTACGCCAGAACTTCTAATTGTTACGCTGTAATTTTGGTGTTTTTACGCATAAGTGCTACTTGGCTATTGTGATTTCTACGCTTAAGGATACTTCTTCATCAAAGGTTCATTCGACTACAAAGATCCATTTTACCAACACAAGTTTTCAACATGTCTCAACCACCATACTCTAACTATTTCCTTACACTTATCCTCAACGACAACAACAACTAAGTCCACAACATCAACAATGGAATCAACAACAAGCAATTTATCAACAACAATTTAATCAACAACATACTCCACAACTTGGAGCAATTCCTCCACCACAAATGGTTCAACCACCGCCAAGTCTTCAAGTTCAACCCTACATGATGACTTCAATCAACATCCATCAAGGAAAACTATGAAGGAACCCACTTGGTTTGCAAAGATGTGTGAAGCTTTAAGCAGCCAACAATCAATTCATGAGGTCGATCACTGATAGACCTCCAATGCTCACTCCATGAAACTACGATCAATGGGTGATAAGGTTCTTTAGGTTTTGTGATCCGAAGAAGCCACATGGAAAGTTCTTAAAGAAGGTTATCTTGAAGGTCCATTTGAGATGCCTCATCGTCATTGTACCCGGAGATCCAAATGCCATTCCACCAAGAGACGAACAAACGAACATTGCTATCACATGCACTTGAATCCTCAAGAACTTCTACACTATGAAGCGATGAACTTGCAATGGAATATATCCTCTTAGGATTACCAAACCCAATTCTTCGTAGTGTTGATGCTCAAAAGACCGCATATAAAATGCGGGATCATATTCGCCTTCTTAAGGAAGGATCGGTACTCAATCGAGGATTTGGAATCCAAAATTTACTTGTCTTATGAACACTTCATGATTGAACCCGAGAGACACTAGAGTCCTATCATCATCGCTTTTCGACATCATCAATGATTTGATAAACACAACATCATCATGCCAAGAATTGCGCTAATACTAAGTTCCCGAGTAGTCTTGGTCCCGAATGGGAGAAGTATGTCATTTTTCTCCGCTGCGAAGAATATGCATCATTCTACATATGGATTGTTGTACGATTACTGAAGCCTCATGAAAAGGAAGTTGATCGAAAGGATTCTCCGTGCTCAAATTGCTCCACCCACACATCCGAAAATCAACAACTTGCCTTATATGCTCAACAAAGTTATCCTCCTCAACAAGAAACTCAACCAACCGCCTCACCACACCAAACGATCAATCACAACAACCTCAACAAAATCAATTGGTTCCTTACAACAACAACAATGATCAAGCACTTCATAGTCAAACTAATGAGGAACTGATCCGCTCAAGCATTGCAATGTGGATTTGTTATGATTGCTAATGCTTTTAGCCGTTATACCAACAAATCCAACAATCGATTCGCTCTCATCAAATACACGAAATCAGTCATGAACAATGGACGAGTTGAAGTTCGTAATCGTGGTTATGGTCGCCAAATGGGAGGTGGTCAAGGGTTTAATGCTATGGGTAGGAATAACAACAAAGCTCAAGTGGTGGAACAGGAAATGCTCGTAATGGGTTGAATGGTCTTCGATGCTACAACCGCAATGGGAAGGGACACTGCTAATGCATGCCTAAAGCCAAGGACTAGGGCAATACTTATTTCAAAGAGGCTATTCTTTTGGCTCTTAAGGATGAAGTCATGGATCTCTCACAAACAAAGAATGAGCTTTTATGGCGTATGCGCACTCGAGATGATGATATGGAGGACTTGCAGCCAATGCAACAATTATGTTGATGGCTAATATGCAAGAGTTACACATGAGTGAAACAGCTCAAGAGATGACATCGATGGCTTGTCTCGTGCACCAACAAACCATCATCATATCTCGAACTAATATCTCCGCCAATATCCGAATCCGCACGGCTCGATCGCTTCAAAATGAGTCATCTACATCTCATTCTCGACGATTTTCAAATTAACCTCAGAGTTACATTTGACGATCAAGATGACCTTATGGTTTCCTTTGATAATCAAATTGACTCGTGGTTGTACTTGAGGATCTAAATAATGATCATGTTGTGACTCACGCTGAACAAGCCGAATCAAGGTTCTCATCCGATTTTGCTCTGTTAATTCAAGACCATCAAATCAAAATGGAGGAATGTTATGCATTAAATAAGGACTTAAAAGCAAAATGCAATGTTAACCAAGGATTTTGAATGCTTACAAATGCAACTCAACTTTTCAAAACTCAAGAAAACCGTGAAAAAGGTTTTGAAGCCGCTTTGCTAAATCTCATCAAAACGAAAAATATTTAGAGAGATGTGTGATCTAGCCGCTCAAGAATGCTTTGTTGTCTCAAATAGAACAATCAAACATGAACATAAAAAGCAAATTAACGCCTCACCTTGGAAAATCAAAAGCTAAGGTCGAGTTGTTAACTTGTCAAAACAGCTTCTCCGTGATACAAAAGCATTCAACGAATCGGGTAGATGACCTTCTTGAAGAAATTATCGCTTGCAAAACAAAATCAAAGAGTTTAAAACTTTGTTTACAAACATGGTGAATCAAGAATAACTATTGAAAAGTTTACTTTAAAACCCAATCCAAAAGGATATGGACCAAATCTAGCCGATTACAAACCAAAGCTTTCATTAAAACATTCAAACCAAATCAAGTTTCCAGCAAGGTAATATAAAATTAATGATATCATATGAGTATTGTTGAATATCATCGTCAAGAGGAATTAGATGCGTAAGACGAGAGTCGATCAAAATTAAAACTGTTGTTTACAACAAACCTTTAATTATTCAAACCGTCACTTTCATCACACCAACGGATTCTTCTAACACACCAAGGGTTATCATCAAAACACCGAGTCTTCTAATGTTAATCCCCAACCGATTATGCACAAACTTATGGTCCTTTACCTTCCATCGAAGTAAACTCAAAACCCGAAAATCGAAAAATTTTAGATATTTTGACATTTTCATGGTCGACCTCAAAATTTTACAACATGAGATAGAATATCGCTCAAATCAAAATTGATCATTTTCAATCGCCTCAGCGAGAACAAAGAGACATTTTCGGAAAATCTTTACCTAACGTTAAAAATTTGAAAAGTTGTGCATTAGCTCGGGAAAAGGATTTTCAAAAGGAACTTGAGTGATGAAGGTCGCTTTCGAAAATCCAAACATCTATTTCTAATACTAAACGGAAAAGAAAATGTTGAGAAAAGATGTTGATCGACTCTTGAAAGATGTTATCTGTGCCGATATCCATAATGTTGTGTTACTCCATTCTTTGCCACATGCATCCGATTATATCTCTCCGATAATGTTGACTCTGTGGTAATCGTTGAGAATACCGATAAGATGCTTCAAATCGAGTCTTTAAAAGTCGAAAATGAACGATTACTTAACGAACTTTACAATGCAAAACGTCATCTTAATTGGTGTGAAAAGATAATTACATTCAACAACTTGGTTTTCAAAAGAAAATCGCCGCTTGCAAACAAAATCTTTTGATCCTAAATTGAGCAACTGGATGATCAAAACGTGTCTTTGAAATGTCAAATCTCAAAATATGAACAAGAACTTGTAAAAGTTAAACAGAATATGGTGTCATATTTGATTTACTCAATAAGACTCGCCATGAAGCATCCAACGAACTTGATCACTATCTTGCTCACACTAGAGAAGTCATGAATTTTGTCGGTAATATTCGCTCAAAATCAAGATTTGATTCACACTATCTCTAAGTTAAGAGAAATGTTAGGAAAGTATGAACAACTTCCGCCAACCATCATTTAAGAGATTAGCACCAAGAACACTCAAGAATCGTGAACCTAGAATCCCTACCGCCAAATCACAAGTTGCTAACGTGCTTCCTTCTCATCGAAACAAGAATAGTTGCGTCTTTTCCAAACGTCCGCACTTCACCCTAGAGCACTCAATCAAGAATAGGAAGTTGCGACCTAAGAAAAGATCAATAAGGAATGCTAAAGTAGAAGAACACCCTAGGACTATGAATAAGACTCACGTTGTTTCCACTATAGATGTTGCGTCCGCAAATGTAATAGAAATAGTGATGTAACGAATGCTAAACCTTTGAGCACTTTTGATATTCACCGATGCACCTTGTGTTATTTTTCGTAAAAGTATGAATTCTGATTGTCATGATAAATGTGTTGCTAAAGCTATAATCTCTCGTTTACGGAATCCTAAGAATCAGAATACTTCTAAGCCCACTAGTTCTTCTAAGTCAGTGCTTGGTAGACCGCCTTCTTTAGATTCTAAGGCAAACATTGTTTTCCCTGTAGCTCCACCTAAGAATGTAGTACCAACTAGTGCATTCACTAAGACTAAAGCAAAGAGTAGTTATAGATGGCATAAATGGATATATAACACACTAGGATTTAAATGGATGCCTAAAATCATTAATGTGTGCATGTCTCATATACCTGCTTCGGAACCCTCTAACATTTCGGGTTCCACATCTACTTCTATTCCATCTGTGTTGTCTGTGTGTAATGCAGGTGATACAGATCATTCTCTGGATTGTTGATAGCGGATGTTCCCGACATGACAGCAACCTTAAACTGTTATCAAACTTTATTGCAAAGTTCATTGGCATCGCCAGTTCGGAATGATCACTTCACGCCTATCATGGGCTACGGAGATTATGTCAATGGGAACATCGAAATCGTAAGGGTTTACTATGTGGAAGGCCTCGGTCATAATCTATTTTCGTGAGGTCAGCTTTGTGATGGAGATTTGAGGTTGCTTTCCGGAGAAAACTTGTTTCATTCGTGATCTACAAGGAAATGACCTTATGTCCGCTCGTAATTCTAGTCTCTATACTATCTCTATGCAAGACATGGTTGCTTCATCTCCCATCCGCTTACTTTCAAAGGCAACATCAACAAAATCCTCGCTATGGCACCGCTGCCTCTCACATATAAAGTTTCAAACCATCACCAACCTTGCTCGACACAAACTAGTTGAAGGTCTCCCACGATTCGTATTCAAAAGATCACCTTTGCTCACCGTGAACAAGGGAAAAGCACTCGTGCTCATTTTCCTTCAAAGGTGGAACACAGCCTCTTAGCATGTGCTTCATCTTCTTCACATGGATTTGTGTGGCCCGATGCGCTGCAAACGATCAATTGCAAACGCTACATCTTAGTAATTGTTGATGACTACTCACGATGGACTTGGGTCTACTTTCTTCAAGCAAAGACCAAGCTCCACAAATGATCGCCACCTTTCACGAAAATACGTGTTCACTCGCAGCACCGCTGATAATCGTAATGCATAAAGGAACCGAATTTGTTAACCAAACCCTTCGTGAATTCTATGAGAAAGTGGAATTCAAAGATCAAACATCTATTGCACGCACAATTCGAACAAAATAGAGTTGTTGAAAGACGAAACCGAACGTTAGTGGAAGCCGCAAGAACAATGTTAATCAATGCTAAACTTCCAGATTACTTATGGGCGTAAGATGTATCATCGCATGCTATACTCAAAACCGCTCTATGATCACAAACGCCACAACAAAACACCTTTCGAGCTTGTCCACAACCGTAAACCGAATCTCAAACACTTTCATGTATTTGGATCCCTTTGCTATTCGAATAATGATCGTGATGATTTTGGAAAGCTCAAAGCCAAAGTCGACATTGAGTCTTTATTGGATATTGTGAGAATTCTAAAGGTTACCGATCCGAATCGTCGACAAAACAGTGATGGAAACGATTCATGCTCATTTTGATGAACTCACGAAATGGCTTCGAGTATAATAGCTTAGAACCCGGCCACAACCGCTTAAACTTCCTCAACCCCATCATCACCGAACAAAGCCCCACCACTCACAACAAATGGAAAGGTTATTTGTCTACTGCTCGCTGATGATATTGATGAACGTGCTCGGTGTATCCACTGTTCTCACGCTCAACCCGATAATACTTCTATACCGATACACCGCTACAACAACCATCGCTGAAGATGCACCTACACCAGCTTGACTCCAACACAACAGCTTGAACAAACCGCTTCCAACAATGATGAACCGGTGATGATATTCTCAATAAAGTACCCCACCGCAGATTTTGATCCAAATGCTCTTCAACCCGCTTGCTAATGACATCGCGCATGTATGTCGCGAATCATCAACAAACCATTTGAATCCTCGTAATCTGCACAATGTATACCAACATCAACCTCTACACATCGATGGACAAAAGACCATCCTCCGCTAATATTATTGGCAACCCGAATCAACCAATGTTACGAGACAACGCCTTCACACGATGGTGAACATTGCATTTATGCACTCACCGTCCGCTAACTGAGCCTAAAAACATTAAAGACGCAATGACAAAGACAACCGGATTGAATCCATGCAAGAAGAACTCAATCAATTCAAACGCCTTGAAGTATGGAATCGTTGAAAGACCAATGTGGGTCTACGCCATTGGTCTCAAATGGATTTGGAAAACAAATTGATGTCAAGGAAATGTAATCCAAACAAGTCACGCCTAGTTGCTAAGGGTTATCGCCGAAGAGGAATAGACTTTGAAGAATCTTTTGCTCCGCTTGCTCATCTTGAGGTCGCTCGATATTTCTCGCGTCATGCTCATATGAATATGACGGTCTTTCAAATGGATGTCAAAACCGCTTTCAACGGACAACCGAAAGAAACGGTTTATGTCACCAACCCAAGGATTCGTTGATCCGTAGTTCCCAACCATGTCTACAAACCGAACAAAGCTCTTTATGGTCTCAAACAAGCCCCTGCATGGTACGATAAGCTATCATCTTTCCTCATTGCTAATAATTTCACCAAAGGTTCGGTTGACCCAACTCTTTTATACAATATCACGGGCACATATCTTAATTGTTCAAATTTACGTGGATGACATCATTTTGGGTCTACACATAAAAAGTATTCAATCGATTTTGCAAAACTAATGAAGAAAAATTTTGAAATGTCCATGATGGGTGAACTTACATTCTTTCTAGGATTACAAGTTCATCAATCACCCGTGGTATTTTCTTGAGTCACCCAAATATGCCCTTGAATTGTTAAACAAATTTGGAATGAAAACTTGGAAACGATGCCACACCAATGACTCATACCAAGAAGCTAGATCGCCGATTTACATGGGAAATTAGTGGACCCTACCAAACACCAAGTATTATTGGGTCTCTCATGTATCTAACACTAAGCAGCCCGATATTGTCTTTGCTGCTTATCTATGCTCCCGCTATCGTCGCGACCAATCGAAACCCACCTCTCGAGGCTAAAAGAATCCTCCGATACATCAAGGAACCATTAACTGGGATCCGTATCCGGGGATTCGGTTTTGAACTAATCGCCAGACGGCGACCACGCAGGATGCTTAGACTCAAGGAAAAGTACTTGAGCTCTACAATTTCTTGGTGATAAACCGTGTCTTGGCAATCAAAGAAGCGAGGATTGTACATTGTCATCATCAACCGGGCGAATATGTAGCCATGTCCGCGTGTTGTGCTCAAGTCATATGGATGAGAACACAACTCAAAGACTATGGTTACGTGTTTGATGTATCCTAATGTATCGCGACAATCGGAGTGCCATAGCGATCTCGCAACCCGCCTCAAGACCAAATCAAAGCACATCGATCTTCGCTATCATTTCATCAAGGACCACGTGAATGTGGTACCGTTGAATTATACTTTGTGGCAGTAATACCAATTGCGGATCTTCTCACCAAAGCCTTGCCTCCCGCTAGGTTTAATGAGTTGGTCCACCGGATTGGTATGAGGTGTTTGACTCAAGAGGAATTGGATGACCTCCTCAAACAGCCTTAAAAACCCGTCAAACACCAAAATCTCTTTGTAAATAATTTTTTCAAAACAAAATACAAAAATATAAAACCTTATAAAACATCAAAAATATTCTTCTAATCTATTTTTCTTTCAACATGGCAAGTACATTTTTCCATCAACACTTTAATCTTTCAAAATTCAAGATTTTTCCGAACAAGTGTTGAGGGGAGAAAAGTATCACTTAACCGTTTCAAAACATCTCGTACTTGCATGTTATCATATCCCTGTTGTTTCTTTTATCAATGGTGGTAAACTTTTCTCGTTAAATGACACCCTGACTAAAACTTATAACCTTTCATTATTTCTTAAGTCGAGGGGAGTGTCACAAGTTTCTTTCTTAAAATCTTTGTTTGGTAACCAAAATGGAAGTTAAAAGGCTTTGTTTGAAAAGGAAAAGTGGAGGGACCAAAACTGTCAAAATGTTAAAGATATTTTAATAAAACACCTTTCCACCTAACATTACCCCGACATTTATTACTTCTAACCTAAAAGATCCTACGCCTAATATTCATTCAAGAAATCTGTGTTTCTGATCATCAATCTGTAAGTGGTTTTGTGTTCTTAACGTAATTTTAAACAATGGTTTTGAATATCATACAACTAATTTTGTGTTTTACGCGTAAGGGTTAGAACATATAATCACTTGTTGTGTGTTTTGGTTAAAAGATTGTGTCAAAATGCTTTAACAACATCAATGATATCTTTCTATGCTCAAAATACACCCGTAAACACGAATAAATGGATTTTGATAATTAGGTTTATGAGTCGATTTGGGTGTTTTCAAATGTGAAGGGTTTTGGTCAAAAGATTGTTGTGTGATACTCATATCATGTTGAATTAAAGGTTTCCGTGCTCTATAACCACCCGTAAACTCTAAATGATTAAAAATTTGGAATTAGGGTTTAAAGTTCATAAGTTTGGGTATTTTTGATTCTCCATGATTTAGATGTTATAACTTGGTCATTACACTCACAACATCCTAGACTTACTTGAAATACTTTGGTGCATATCCTATGGCTAGATTTCATACGCGTAAATTCAAACTAGGGTTTTAGGTTACTCGTAAGGTTTTCTACGCCTAACAGCTTTAAATGAGTGATTATGTTTAAATCAGAATTGAATGAATGTTGAGTGTCAAAATTGATGTTATGATGTTTTATTTCGTGCTTGCTACGCATAAAATTCGTAATCAAGGTTGATTGTTACTCTACGCGATAAGGATTACCTTACGCGTAGGAAGTGATGCGTAAGAGAAATCCCACGCCGAACTACTACGCATAAGGTTCTACAATGGGACCACGTGTATCCCGTGAAGGATATGCGAACAGGACCTCCACGCATAAGGTCTACTCACGAGTAAGCCTTACGCGTAAGGTTTATATACACCCACGCCGTAAGCTTCCACGCTTAAGGTCCCCTTCCTACGCTGTAACTTTTCTTACGCTGTAGTTAGGATCCCACGCATAAGCTTTCGCTCACGCCAGTATGTCATTATCACACGCTTAACTTTGCCAAAACCACGCCTAAGCCTCGATTGACCTTCATTATGAATTGTTACGTACAAACTTGTTAATAAACAAATCATACCGTCACGAATCCAATAATGTCACTAATAAACTTAAACGCTTGATATGTTGTGAACTATAAGTGATAACATAAACTTTAAAGCTTAAAGTTAACTAACTCACGAAACTTTTCACAACGCTATTAGACTATTGGAAAACAAGTGACTTAGGACTCAGAACAATCATTGACACCGACATATCAATAACTAGACACTAAAACCTTCGTTGACTAACATTATGTCTTTCGATATGTTGGTTCTTTGGCTAATGTTATTTCGCATCACGACATGGTCGCTCAAATGAATGTGGATGCACCCGAGGTTCTCACTATTGCCGATATCTTCCCAAATGGCTATCCGAGAAAGATTGGAAAGAATAACCTCGTGGTTGACTTTGAAACCCTCACATGCTCGTAATCTTCTTGTCTCATTGTGGATATTCTAAGGAATCATCCATACCGTAACATGCTCTCACACTCGCCATCTGCACGGAAATCTACATTCAAAGAATTCGAATTCTATGCGAGGATCACAGTCAAAGTGCGTTGATGATGACACTTAATCACAAACAAGTCACCATCACTCATGCCGACTTACGGCCGTTCTTCTCATTCCCGAAATCGAGCCAACCGACTTCTTTGCCACACCCACCGAGAGACAAGCTTCTACAATTTCTTCTTGACATTGGCTATGATGAAGCTTCGGATTGTTACTAAGCATTCTCACGTGGAGCTTAAGAACATTCCTCAACCGTGGAGAACCTCTACATCATCATTACCAAGTCTGCTTCGGTCGCGACAAAGGTTATGAGCATCCAAAGCTCATGGAACTACAAATCTTCCGGTCTCGATCAATAAGAAGGACATTGAAATCAAGCACCGATATGGGAGGACATGATGCTATTTCACAAGAAACTCACCAAAGATTCCCTATGTCGATACACAAAGCTTTTGATCCAGAGCACTTGGACTTAATCTCGATATCCCCATGAGGCTCAATGACCCGACAATCACGACTTGTTGTCCGAACCTATCCTTTCTATCGTAATCAAGGAATCGACAACTAAGAAGCAGGTGTCAGGTCACCTGACACCTTCTATCTAAAGAACTCAAGAAGCTTGAAACGCATAAAAGGTATCTAGTAGCAGAAAAGAAGGCAAAGTTGGTCATCTTGATGAAAACCTTCGTGAACTCCTACTCGGAGAACAAGAAGAGGAAGTGCCGAAGGCAGCTAGTTCTCGAAGTTATAGGAAGCTTCCCAAAAGGAATCCTCCTCGTAAAAGGATTGTTCCCGTAGGAAGTCGAACCTATTCCCACACCGTAATCCGCAAAGAAAGCTTGTGGACGAAAGCTCAAGGTAATCAAACGGATGAAGAGATTACCTACTCAAACTACAAAGGATGACAATCCTTCAAGACTCAAAACCCAAGTCCTCAAGTCGATAAAGGAAAAGGAAGACTCCCGACTTGTGCCCTATGATGAGAGCTCAAGAAGAAGAAGAGCAACTCGGATAAATCATACAGAAGAAGTTTAAAATCGCCGACACCTTAAAAAGTCAAGAATTTGCAAAAGACCAAATGGGTGGCCCCGAGGATCAAGTGGTGTCGCCACCTTCACCGCATCCCGATGCGTTAATCGACCAAATATGGATCCGTGCCACCACTCTTGTGCAACAACAAAAGCTTGTGGAGGATACTATCGAATATGAGTTTGAGAAACCCGAAACCGAGAAGTTTGAGAAAGATAAAGATGTCAATATGACAAGTCGCTCGAAAGTCCTACACGCCTCGTAAGGAAACTTCAACCGCCCAAGGACCCCGAGTCTCCTCATGTCTCCTCCTCATCGATTCTTCATCTCACCCTCACCACCACCATCAAAGAAATCAACCAAATCAACATCCAAATCGTGAAGAAACCACCGATCTTGGATTTCTCGACTCATAAAGAATTGTAAAAGTCATCCCAACAAGTCGAAAGAAGGACATGCTCTACGTAAAACCGAATTGGTTTGTCACCAAATACAATACTTAAATGATGAGAATGACAAGATGCGTAAAGAAAGGGAATTGCTCAGAGTTCATGAAAAGTCATCGCCAAGAGAAACCGAATCGAAATGATCAAGGTTACACTAACAAGTACCTTCGGATATCGCTCCTAAAGTCACAAGGAGATGTTTACCGATAACTATATCCGAATCTTATGCGAGATAGCCAAGCAAACAATAAGATCCACACCTTTAACCGCCACAATCAATCCATCCGATCCTCGTAGTTTTCTCGGATAATGAATTGGTGGCCAAGCTTGTCACACAAATGTCTACATGATCCGGGACATTTACTCGAGGAAGGAAAGTTGTTTCAAGCATTGCCGGACTACCAACTCAAAGAAGCATGTAGATTCAAGCGTAAAAGTCTAAACGCCCTAGAGACATTGAAGACAAGGATCGGGATAAGCATGATAAAGCTAAACGTCAAGAAGTCCGTGAATCATCTTCTATGTTACCTCCTCTCCAACGGACTCATACTCAACAAAGGTCCCTCCTCGCTCTTCTACTGATAAACCTCGTGACGATTCCGAGTTACCACCCCGACTCGTAAAACGGTGATCACTTTGAGTTCACGGTGGTGACGATGAAGAGGTCCTCGAGCCCCTACAACAACCCACCTCTCCCAAACAAGTTCGAAACCAAAGATCATCATCTAGGCCTTCAAAAGAAGAAGAAGAAGACGCCTGATCGACGCCGATCTTGGCTAGATGACGATAAAATCAAGAATTTGAATGGTTCTCACTTTGTTAACAACACTCCCTACCTGAAGAAGGTCGGATTTGTAGACGGTAACACATTGAGCATACAAAACTTTTGCAAGAAAAGTTCCAGTGAAGAAGATGACGAACCGAGTTGAGGCGAATCAAGAATGAAGCTTTTCAACCGTGGAAAGATAGCTCGAAAGTGCCATCGAGGTCGAATATCACCTTGAAAACATTGCTCGAGCTATGTCTAACAACATGGATTGGCTCAACCCGAAGCAAACATCGACTTCACCAAACGGGACAACCCTCCATACTACACCGATCGGTCAAAACCTCTACCAACAATTGGCCAACCAGATGAACCGAGGATTCCATTACAATATTTCTTCAACAAAGACCGAATTTCTTCTACATGGTGGCGATGGTTCAAGGAAATACGCTACATCGCTGACACTTCCATTCCCAGAATTATATACTGAATTGCATAGCCATCGAGGAACGTACAATCACTTGTTCTCTCGACAAAGTGGAAGCATACGACCGAGATGCAATGTACGGATTCATCATTGGCGGAATCAAGAATCTACTACGTGTCGCCAGTTCAAGTCTCAACATGCGTGTTCAAGATTAAGGATATCGCTGCATCAAACACGTTGTTCCGCCATCTAAGGGACTACACCTTCCTAAAGAATATCGTGGTCAAACGACAAGATGAAAGGGATTATGCATTCTCTCAAGTCGACTTTGAGAATTTGTTTATCAACGATATCGAAGACATGTACCTTGCCAAAGTACAAGGTCGCATGAGACAATTTTCAACCAAGTACAACGTGAATTCATCAAGTCATTGCTCATCTTCATCGACGATAGTCATCAAGGAACGTAGAAGATCTTCACCGGCTTAAATCTTATCGCACGTGTCAACTTCACACCACCTCGCCTAGATCTTCCCGACCTCAACCACTCTCACAATATACACTCATCAAAAACCCGTGATAATCCACAATTTTTCGCTATTATTTATATCGTATACGCGAGTTATTTATTTTCCACCATTATAACTCTTAAACGAGTAGTTCTCTTGGTTTTCCAAGGTCCCGACCACACGCTGCACTCAACACCATAATAAAATTGACGAAAATTTACTTTCTAATTTCAAAGTAATAATAATACCATAATGTTTCGCTCACAAAACGCTCCAAAAATATAAAATTTATAAAATACTTGACACCAATAATATTCTACATAATTTAACGTTATCCTCAGACGAACAAATTATACAAGACAAGGTACATATAATACACTAAATAATAATAATAACAAAATAATCTCCTTGTCTTCTTTCCTCACTCACGACAAAACAAGAAAACAGAGAAAGAAAAGATATGCAATCCCATCTTCAACCTCTAGACCTATACCACCCTAGCAAATCGAATCTCCCAAAAGAGATAATCCAACATGCCTAAACCTCTATATCCTCATCTCTCTTACCATATTCATGAAAGATTTTGTCTTCCAAACCCTCCTTTGATGCGCCGGTTGCTACTCATACGAAATCAAAGAGAATCAAGATAAAATCACACAAGAGATTCATATCTTCACATCTATCTACCTAGAGCAAGGTCTATGATTCGCCTAAGATTTTGGAAGCTAGCCAAATTTGGCTTCAAACCAAGACCAAGAGAAGAAAGATAACCAAACTCCTCCTCAACATACTCCTATATTTCTAGTCGAATTGCAAAAGCTCCAAACTCGCTTCTCATCATCACTTTCATAAAACTAGGGTTTGTAAATCAAAGGGCTTTTGAAATTGATTGAGGGTTTTATTCTTGGGTGAAAAGGAAGCTATCCCGTGGTTAATTGGTCTAAATCGAATCGGGTCACCTCCAATTGAGTTTTTGTGTTCGACCCACTTTGGGATCATTGTAAGCATTGTTGTTTTGTTAATCTCTTAATCCATTTCAATTTTATTCAAATTCGTTATTATTATATTTTTCTGTTTTTCGATTGACATATGTTTCGTATGACACATGATAAACATCTATTAGTGCAAATTAAAAATTTGTTAATGTTTAAATGAGATGAAAATTAATTAATGTTGGCTAGATGTTGTTGTCGTTGCTTTACTGTCGAGGAAAACAAAAAGACAAAGCAAGTAAAAGTCTAAAAGTAAAATTTGATTAATAAAGAATGTTGTTGTTGTGCTGATATCGTGGATCAAGAAGAGAAAAACCAAAGCAAATTTATAATTTAATCCTAATAATCGGCTTATATAAAAAATAAATAAATGTGGCTTATGTTATTCTATTGCCTAAGTGGGTCTCGGCGTAATAAGGTCTTCGGCTTATCGACAAATTTGGTTTTGGCTTAATTGGTTTATTTCATCTTTGATTTATGTTTTGGCTTGTATTTGAACTCAGCATTTTTCTTCCGTTCTTCCTTCCGCTTTTCATTGCATATTGCCTCGACTAAGAAAGGACCCGAGAGGATTGTTATGGTTTAATCCCATAGTCTTTGAGTCAAAATTCCTTTTGTCACCCAAATGGGGCGCTCTGCTTTTTTTTTCACTGAGCTATGGAGAACACCGCTGGTGTTTCTACCATCTGCTAGAATTCGAGACCCGACCTTTTTCTCGTAATTCTTCCACTACAAAACAACCATGCCCAAAAATTTAGACTCCTTTGGATTTCAGCTTGTCATTAAGATATCTTTTGTTAAAACTAACTGGGCCATGAGGCCCAATCGCTTAAGGGTCCGTTTACGAAGAATGGGCCAAGCCCACTCCAAAGTCCACAACAACCGTTGATCGCTGGTCCCAACCGAGCTCGACGAACCATTCGCTCACCTTTTCAAAATTCTCGCCGACATTATATTTTACTTACGCCGTCATTATAAATTACATATAAACACTTAAATTGAGTAATGAATTTTATAAACAAGATTTGTAATCGTGTAAAATAATTAAACCAAACATAACTAAAATAACGAAAATGTTTTTACGAAGATTCTTCAAAAACTAATATTTCATTTTCTTTTAGACCCGACACTTTTATACATAAAGCAAGTCAAACTATTCGGACTCATCATGAGAAAATCTATAAACCTCGGTTCAAATATTTTATAAACATATTAATTTATTTTCAAAGGCGACAATAAAAATGTTATATATACTTGTATATATAAATATACATACACTTTACTTATATCGATAAAACATATACATATAATTTCATAAATAAATATCCACTTTACTTATAACATTATTTAAGCCAAACTTTTTACCGGTCAAACGTTATTTTTCTATAAAGCTTCGTTAAAACACTATATGTAACTCATTACTAGTCAAATATATACTCTTCAACATAGTTTTCAAACAAGTTCTATTAGCCAAAATATACACATTATTTTGAAAATGATAATTTTAAACCTAACGCCGACGCAACAACAACAACAACAATGTTTGTGAAGATTAATAAAGTTAGATAAACTTTACTGGGGTAAAAACCGAGACTTTTCATAATATAAACTTTAATAGGTCGCGTCGTTTGCCATCCAATAATTCTATTTGACCGCGATTAGACTGCTTTGCCCAAAGTGAGTATTCACGACCCCTTTTAAATGTTTTAACTGCTTGGGTGGAATGCATGAATTTTACTCAATTAAATTAACTAATGTTTTATGAACTTATTGAACTTTTTATGCATGTGAGTATTCACATTTCCTTTTACCTGCTTTTACTTATTTGGGGTGAAATGCATGATTATAAACTTAAATTATTTTCCTTGAACTATTTGATATATTTTGAACCTTTGACTTATATTGAACTTTGACTTAATTTGAACCCTTTAATATATTTGAAACCCTTGACTTATATTGAACTCTATTTTAACTTGATTTAGACTATTTAATATATTTTGAACCCTTAGACTCTTGACTCAATTACGAGCTTATGACTTGTTTGGACCTTATGGACCGACGCCTCTGACCTAAAGTCTCCCTGCTCGAGCAACGCAAAGTCTCCCTTGTTCGGAGTAATGCCGAGTCTCCCATGTTCGAGCAATTTTAATTGATAGTATATAATAGTTGTTATGATGGACTGCTCAGACAAACAAGACATTCGCATTGTTAGTCCCCGATTGGTTTGCTGTCAGACCCAATTATACGCACTGCTCAGACGGCTCCCTTGCGCGAGCAAGAGGTAGTATGGATAGCGCTTATTAGAGGTCGGCCAACCTCTCGCTCCTGCTCACTTTAACGATATTATTTATTTGTAGGGCTTTGCCGCATAACTTTATTATATATGAGGCTTTAATATGACCATAGGCGATTGATTACTAGACTTACCACTTGACATATGGAAATGTATGTCAACTTATATGTTACAAGTCTTGTATGGGCGGACTTGTAACGCAAGTAGTTGACAAGACATTTGCAAGGCGTATATACTCAAAAATATTTTCGCACTCATTTAAAGACTTTCTTAAAATTTGATTTTATAATATATAAAAGGACTTTATATAAACGGCCTTTGTAATACATAAAACTCGGTACTCACCAACTATTTTCATAGTCGACCTTTTCTCATGCATTTCTGTGATCGTTGTTTAGCTTATATTATGAAGATTTTAAATAAAGGAGTCATCACAAGTTATCCGGGTCGCCATGTAGTAAAATGTCATCTTTGGAAGTCAAACTTTATGTTTCAATTGCCAAGGTCGGCTAGAACCTTGTTGTAATGTTACGATATTTCTTTAAATTTAAATATGGTATTGTACTATATCTCTTTATGATGTATATTGATTATGTTGCACTGCTTTTCTCTCCCATGGGTGTGATGATTGGTATCAGAGTCAAGGTTATAGAGAATGCCGGTTTTCTAAAATAAAACCTCAACTATAACCGACTAAAGTTTTCATAAAACCCCAAACATGGTACGAGTCGATTAGCCCGAGCATTTCATTGTTGTTCCTAAATTATGCATAGCCGATCAACTATGCATAATTTAGGAGGAATCATGGATAATTGGGGTAGTTACCTTAGATCATGTTTGGTAGGAGTCGAGTCTAGGTCACCCGAGAATGCATTGGTCTATGCAAGCATCCGCCTTATATGTTCTCTCATTTACTACTATAACGCTAGGCATTCTGTGCTAAGACTTTCGCCTTTAGGACAATATATGAGCTTGAACTTAAGTACTTTGATTTGACTTGGCATGATGTGCATTGAACCCCTCAGAGGCGCATATGTACCTTTAGCATTAGGCATGTCTTCGTTTTGTCATGTGGCGATCTCGACGTCATGAGCCTTAGTTAGACCTTTAGCCTTCGCACTAATCTGAACCGACACTATTAGTTGATTTGATTGGTTTAAACAATTTCAAACTTGAGCCAAACTTTCAAAAGGTCTCTTACATAGATGAGAAGCCATCTCTTCCTGACAACTTGTTTCCTAGCTTGATCTAGTGATAATTCTTGTTTGATGAGTTGCGAAAACCAAGTTAGAATTCAAGTTGTTACTTAACCTACACAACTTAAACACATGACCGGTCAGGTCGACAAGTTGTGAAAATTCACCAACTAAGAGTCTTTGAAGGCAAAGCTCGAGAACCAGAAAGTTTGAACCATGAGAATGTAAGCCTCGAGTATAGATTTGATCAATCTCGAGGACTAGATTCTTTTAAGGTCGGCAGACCGTGACAATCCGTCAATTTTCCGCTATTATTTATATCGTAATACGCGAGTTATTTATATTCGACCATTATAACTCTTAAACGCAGTAGTTCTCTTGGTTTTCCAAGGTCCCAGACCACACGCTGCACTCAACACCATAATAAAATTGACGAAATTTACTTTCTAAAGTCAAAGTAATAATAATACCATAATGTTTCGCTCACAAACGCTCCGAAAATATAAAATTTATAAAATACGGATACCCGAATAATATTCTACATAATTTAACGTTATCCTGTACGGAACAAATTATACAGTACAAGGTACATATAATACACTAAATAATAATAATAACAAAAATAATCTCCTTGTCTTCTTTCCTCACTCACGACAAAACAAGAAAACAGAGAAAGAAAAGATATGCAATCTCCATCTTCAACCTCTAGACCTATACCACCCTAGCAAATCGAATCTCCCAAAAGAGATAATCCAAGATGCCTAAACCTCCATATCCTCATCTCTTACCATATTCATGAAAGATTTTGTCTTCCAAACCCTCCTTTGATGCGCCGTGCTACTCATACGAAATCAAAGAGAATCAAGATAAAATCACACAAGAGATTCATATCTTCACATCTATCTACCTAGAGCAAGGTCTATGATTCGCCTAAGATTTTGGAAGCTAGCCAAATTTGGCTTCAAACCAAGACCAAGAGAAGAAAGATAACCAAACTCCTCCTCAACATACTCCTATATTTCTAGTCGAATTGCAAAAGCTCCAAACTCAGTTTCTCATCATCACTTTCATAAAAACTAGGGTTTGGTAAATCAAAGGGCTTTTTGAAATTGATTGAGGGGTTTTATTCTTGGGTGAAAAAGGAAGCTATCCCAGAAGTTAATTGGTCTAAATCGAACTGGGTCACCTCCAATTGGAGTTTTTGTGTTCGACCCACTTTGGGGATCATTGTAAGCATTGTTGTTTTGTTAATCTCTTAATCCATTTCAATTTTATTCAAATTCGTTATTATTATATTTTTCTGTTTTTCGATTGACATATGTTTCGTATGACACATGATAAACATCTATTAGTGCAAATTAAAAATTTGTTAATGTTTAAATGAGATGAAAATTAATTAATGTTGGCTAGATGTTGTTGTCGCTGCTTTACCGCCGAGGAAAACAAAAGACAAAGCAAGTAAAAGTCTAAAAGTAAAATTTGATTAATAAAGAATGTTGTTGTTGTCCGATATCGTGGATCAAGAAGAGAAAAACCGAAGCAAATTTATAATTTAATCCTAATAATCGGCTTATATAAAAAATAAATAAATGTGGCTTATGTTATTCTATTGCCTAAGTGGGTCTCGGCGTAATAAGGTCTTCGGCTTATCGACAAATTTGGTTTTGGCTTAATTGGTTTATTTCATCTTTGATTTATGTTTTGGCTTGTATTTGAACTCAGCATTTTTCTTCCGTTCTTCCTTCCGTTTTTCCGTTTTTCATTGCATATTGCCTCGACTAAGAAAGGACCCGAGAGGATTGTTATGGTTTAATCCCATAGTCTTTGAGTCAAAATTCCTTTTTGTCACCCAAATGGGGTGCGTCTGTTTTTTTTTCACTTCGAGCCAAGGGAGAACACCGTTGGTGTTTCTACCCGCTCCGTTAGAATTCGAGACCCGACCTTTTCTCGTAATTCTTCCACTACAAAACAACCATGCCCAAAATTTAGACTCTTTGGATTTCAGCTTGTCATTAAGATATCTTTTGTTAAAACTAATGGGCCATGAGGCCCAATCGCTTATGGTCCGTTTACGTAAGAATGGGCCAAGCCCACTCCAAAGTCCACAACAACCTGATCGCTGGTCCGGCCACACCGAGCTCGACGTAACCATTCGCCACCTTTTCAAAATTCTCGCCGATTAATATTTTTACTTACGTCATTATAAATTACATATATACACTTAAATTGAGTAATGAATTTTATAAACAAGATTTGTAATCGTAAAATAATTAAACCAAACATAACTAAAATAACGAAAATGTTTTTACTTAAGATTCTTCAAAACTAATATTTAATTTTCTTTAGACCCGACACTTTTATACATAAAGCAAGTCAAACTATTCGGACTCATCATGAGAAAATCTATAAACCCTCGGTTCAAATATTTTATAAACATATTAATTTATTTTCAAAGGCTAAAATAAAATGTTATATATACTTGTATATATAAATATACATACACTTTACTTATATCGATAAAACATATACATATAATTTCATAATTAAATATCCACTTTACTTATAACATTATTTAAGCCAAACTTCTTTTACCGGTCAAACGTTATTTTTTCTATAAAGCTTTCGTTAAAACACTATATGTAACTCATTACTAGCCGAAATATATACTCTTCAACATAGTTTTCAAACAAGTTCTATTAGCCAAAATATACACATTATTTTGAAAATGATAATTTTAAAACCTAACGTCGACGCAACAACAACAACAACAATGTTTGTGAAGATTAATAAAGTTAGATAAACTTTACTGGGGTCAAAACCGAGACTTTTCATAATATAAACTTTAATAGGTCGCGTGTCGGTGCCATCCAATAATTCTATTTGATCACGATTAGACTGCTTTTGCCTGTGTGAGTATTCACGACCCCCTTTTAAATGTTTTAATCGCTTGGGTGGAATGCATGAATTTTACTCAATTAAATTAACTAATGTTTTATGAACTTATTGAACTTTTTATGCATGTGAGTATTCATTTCCCTTTTACTGCTTTTACTTATTTGGGGTGAAATGCATGATTATAAACTTAAATTATTTTCCTTGAACTATTTGATATATTTTGAACCTTTGACTTATATTGAACTTTTGACTTAATTTGAACCCTTTAATATATTTGAAACCCTTGACTTATATTGAACTCTATTTTAACTTGATTTAGACTATTTAATATATTTTGAACCCTTAGACTCTTGGACTCAATTACGAGCTTATGACTTGTTTGGACCTTATGGACCGTCGCCTTGACCTAAAGTCTCCCTGCTCGAGCAACGCAAAGTCTCCCTTGTTCGAGCAATGCCGAGTCTCCCATGTTCGGAGCAATTTTAATTGATAGTATATAATAGTTGTTATGATGGACTGCTCGACAAACAAGACATTCGCATTGTTAGTCCCCGATTGGTTTGCTGCTCAGACCCAATTATACGCACTGCTCAGACGGCTCCCTTGCGCGAGCAAGAGGTAGTATGGATAGCGCTATTAGAGGTCGGCCAACCTCTCGCCCCCGCTCACTTTAACGCATATTATTTATTTGTAGGGCTTTGCCGCATAACTTTATTATATATGAGGCTTTAATATGACCATAGGCGTATTGATTACTAGACTTACCACTTGACATATGGAAATGTATGTCAACTTATATGTTACAAGTCTTGTATGGGCGGACTTGTAACGTGGTGAGTTGACAAGACATTTGTAAGGCGTATATACTCAAAAATATTTTCGCACCATTTAAAGACTTTCTTAAAATTTGATTTTATAATATATAAAAAGACTTTTATATAAACGGCTCTTTGTAATACATAAACTCAGTACTCACCAACTATTTTCATAGTTGACCCTTTTCTCATGCATTTCGTGTGATCGTTGTTTAGCTTATATTATGAAGATTTTAAATAAAGGAGTCATCACAAGTTATCCGGTCGTCATGTATTAAAATGTTATCTTTTGGAAGTCAAACTTTATGTTTCAATTGCCAAGGTCGGCTAGAACCTTGTTGTAATGTTACAATATTTCTTTAAATTTAAATATGGTATTGTACTATATCTCTTTATGATGTATATTGATTATGTTGCACTCTGCTTCGCCTCCCATGGGTGTGACAAAACCTTTCGGCGTCTGCCACTGCAGTGAACTTCAAAGAAATTGCTTAATGGCGTGTAGTGAACTTCACAAGTTTGGGGATCACACTTTGAAGATGGTTAGGGACGGATTGGCATATAGGTTGAAGGACATACGTCACAAGATCGGGTCTCCTAAGCGATGGAATTCTCGTGATCGAAGGATGTGAGGAGAATCATCAAGATGATTGATGAAAGGTTGTTTCGGCGACCGCCTGTAACGTTGGAAAGCTTTGTTGGTGGTCGACCCAGATTAACATCACCGCTATCA
Source organism: Chrysanthemum lavandulifolium (assembly GCA_022545495.1). Classification (NCBI taxonomy): domain Eukaryota; kingdom Viridiplantae; phylum Streptophyta; class Magnoliopsida; order Asterales; family Asteraceae; genus Chrysanthemum; species Chrysanthemum lavandulifolium. The sequence continues at coordinate 177,199,323 of CM040245.1, read as the reverse complement.
ATGCCTGCTTGCACTCGCGACATCACCGACTTCCCGGTACCCTTGAATTGTTTCCTTCATTATTACATTTGATGTGTGATTTTATATGTCAATGGCTTGTGCACATATAACAAAGGTACAACCCGTAATTGTCAAGAAAGGACCTTGTGGTACGCTTGATGCCACAATCCTTATAAAAGGAGCGAAAGCTTTACTCTTGAGTAAAACCTATCAAACCTTTCATTTTTCAAGGTTTTGCTCAAAAGGACAAGTACTTCCCTATGATTTTCAAAACCTCAACCGCTTATATCACTTGTCGAGGGGAGTATTTGAATTAAAACTTTGTTCATAAATTGTTCATAGTGGTCATCTTCCCGCAACACTCAAATGGTCATATTTATTCTCAACTTTTCAAAAATAACATTTTATATGCCATTTTGAGGGGAGAAAATTATGATAAGAAATATGTTGTGTAAATGCAAATGACTCTTTGTGTAATAGACTTAACCAACGAATTGACGGTACTAAACCGTTAGTAACTCGAAAAGACTTGTCCTGATGGGTAATAATTTCAAGCTAGTTCGCTAGTAATGTAAACGTGTCTCGCAAAGGACTTGTCCAAGTAGAAAGTACCATTCGAGAAACTCTTGGTAGACATGAACTCGACGGTATGACAACCTTCGAGGTTGGTCTACACCTTCAAGGTAGTTATTAGAGCTAGTTGTCACCTAAAAGTCGACAATGTAACTCTTTAACTATGCAACGAACCGTGTCTCGTGGGGATTGTCTATCTTGAGTTGATCAATTCAAAAGTGCGTGTTTTCCCATACAAAGGCGATTTCCGTCAAAACTCTTAAGCACATGTGAGGGGAGTATTTATGCAAAATCTTATCTCTCACAAAGGGTTCAAACATGTTTTCATTTACAAACCCTTTGAGAGATTCTTCACAACAAGGGTTTTAATGGCAACATAGGTTAGTCATGGAGATATACGTGACTAAGGTTAGGAATAACCGTCCTATGATCCGCCAGAGTCGGAGGATCTACCCAAGGACATCACAAATAGCTAGTACTTAGAAGTCCTTAGGTATGATTATAAAAGGAGAAATGAGAATCGGAGAAAGAAGGAGTTGAATAATTAAAAGAAATGCAAAGAAAAGGGTGAAAAGAAATAGCCCTCCAAATTACTCAACTTAGGCGTACACCGGTTCAATTCATATACTACGGTTGTCACTTAGTGACACCGGTATTGAAGATTAAAAGTCGTCATGGACCCAAAGGACGCATGCACTAAACCTTCTTAGCCACTCAAGTTTCTCTCTGTAAGCTTGTTTCATTCTCACAGGAACCCTACGTAAACTATTGGCTTTCTCTTGAGAGATCACCGGTATTGAAGAAGGAGACCCTCCCTAGTCTCCGCCAGAAAACCAAAATGTACAATTGAGTCTAGAGCCACTAGATTCATCAAAAGATCTCTTAGGTACACTTGACATCTCATCACTTGTTGATCAACAAATAAGATCATCGCTGGTTCATATCGAGTCCTTCATGATCTTAGCAACTGTCGAGAACATTTATGAGAGGTTCACAACCGTGATCCTCGGTGATTGAATGGAAACTCGCTGTGGTCAACATCAAAAGCACTCGACAAAGCAGTCACTTCGGTAACTCCCGTGGATTACGCTTAGTGTGTCTCAAACGGTCTACTGTCATGAGGTGATGCTTCGTGTACCTCAACGACTCATCCGAATCAGAGGTGTACTTGCACATCGCTTATCTCACTTGGGACTCCAGCTCAGAACGGCCTTTGTAAGAATTAGAGTTGTGTTTTCACACTATGTCATAACACTCAAGTTCAAACTTGTAAGTGCGGAACCGCTTATTACTAACCGCTTGAAATGTCTTCTTCTTATGGAAGCTCGAGCGGGATGATCGTGTCGATTCTTCTCATGCTCACGCCAACATCATCACTAATGGAAGTTCTATCCAAAAGCAACACAACAAATAAAATGATTCTTCACAAATAAAAGAATCTACAAAGTTAAAAGACTTAAAGAACTTCATCAAGATCAATTCCAACGCCAAAGAGCGTGTGAGCATGTTGAAGAATGACGGAGACACCGTAGCATCGAAGCGCACTGAGGCGATTTGATGCGCATAACAACATACTATCACTTTCACCACAAAGAACAATAATCAAAGAACAAAGTTAATGATGACGCCAAAGCATAACCGCCAAGGAAAACTATCTCTACACCGGGAGATTGTTCGAATTGAGACAATTCTTCTCACAAGAAAGAAGAATGTCGAAGACGCCGAGCTACTATTACATCAACGCCTTCACCGCTCATCACCAACACTGAGGGGAGATTGTTGGAATCACTCCTAAACCATAATCAGTGTCGATGAATTAATATGTAATAGTTAGCTTTATTATGGCCTTTATGTTTGTAATTAACCTTAGGCTTATGTAGAAGGCCCATAAGCCTAGGCCTTAGTCCATTAAGGAAAGGATGGAAACTAGGAGTGTTGCCCTAGCTTTCCTCCTATAAATACTTTATGTAAACCTTCATTCAAGGTTGGTTGTTCAAGTTTTCTTTCACCATACTCCTACGCCAGAACCGGTCTTACTATATCTTGTGTGTGTGTTTGGTTTACTTGTTCAATCGCCTTTATCTCTTTCTATATTACTTGTGTTTAGAAACTAGTGACCTAACAAGGTCACTAATTTGGGGTTTTTGCTAGAATTGAATTGTTGTAATCTTTAGGATTGCTGGGTAATTGATATAGAATGCATTGCAAAAGAATTGTAGTGATTGATTCAACATGGAATGAGTATTAGATGATTGAATTTTCTGATTTAATTAGGTTGTGCCATTGAATCAAATTAAGTTGCAATTGATGATTCCTAGTTGGTAGATGATGCGTTTTTAATGAATTTTAGATGCCACATTGTTGATTAGAACAAGTAATTGAGAATTGAAGTTGAGATTGTTAAGTTCTAAGCAAGATGAATGTGTGATGATTGAAAGCTTTGAAAACGAATTAAGAGCAACTTGAGGATGCGGGAATCATTAATAATGTTAGAATGCGCCTAGGAGTGAATTGGACTTAGAAGAATCTAGTGAGAGATGGATTGAAGGCAAAGCCTTCTAGGGAAGAACCGATCCGGTTGCGGCGCAACCGAACGGTTGGATTGAGAAGCAAGTGGAACCGATCCGTTCCACGTTCGTGTTGGAAATTTTCTAATTTTGAAGTAGACCTTAGAGGCTTCTATGGACCTTTCTGCTTGTTCTAACACCTTATATTGATTTATATTTGTGATCTCCACATCAAGATTGCATGTTTCTAACCACTAATCCTTTAATTATGTTGTGAAGAATGTTTTAGGAAGAGGATCGATCATGAACTCGAGAAGCAAGAAAGAAGGAAGCGGAAATACCAATCCCAGAGTGCCACCCGAATCTTCTTTGGAAAGGAGAGAGTGATGATCGTCGAAAGTATTTCAATGATGCTTTGTTATCTATTGGGGGAAACGAGGTACACCGACCTAGGATTATTAATTGGGAAGTATTGCAAGGATTAGGTTGCCATGAGTTTTTAGAGGAGAAGTTGTTGGTAAGAACGTTGTGGAATAAACAGATTCTAACTACAGAAATGTGGAAGAGAGCTCTCAACATTAATGAGCCCATGTACAAAGAATGGTGTTTAGAATTCCTGTGTTCCTTTGAAATGAAGTCGGATATTACAGCTATGGGAGTTTGCTCGGACAAATCCTTTACTTTTAGGTTGGGTGGTCAAGCACATGTTGTCACGATATGGGAATTTGGTAAATTGTTAGGATTATATTTGGATGAAGATTTGAGAAATCGGGATTTCATATATATAATTATATATGTTGAGTGATAGGGATGAAAACAAGTTTTGGAGAAAAATAAGCACGGAAAGTAAGCTAATGTATGGTGAAAGTAGAGTCTCGTCAATTAAAAAGCCACTTTTGCAAGTGTTTCACAGGATAGTAGTTGAGTCTCTACTACACAGACGATGAAGTGGACATAATTTGTCACACCCCAAATTACTGCTTTTGCGGAATGGAATTCTCGGGATAGATCATCATAGCACCACAATCATAAGTATATTGAACGACCTAAAGTGTCGCTTTGAAAAGAACATCGCTTGATTTAATAAAACAATCGTAGTTTACAAAGTATAGGTCCCAAATGTTTACAAAGTTTATGGAAACATAAATATATACAAGTCCAAACGATGTTTTGAAAGAAAGTGCCATGATGTACAATGATGTAAGTCGACACCGCGACTCAAAAAGGTGGTTCCTTAACCATGCCATGATGATAATGCCTTAGTTACCGAAAATACATTGCTAAAACGGTCAACAATAATGTTGGTGAGAAATCATAGGTTTATGTAAATGTCTTATACGACTACACAAGTATAGATCGGGCATGACAATTATGTCACGTAAAATGTTACAGCATGACAATTATGTCACGAAAATGTTACAATTGCTTAAGCGCATGATACCGAAGCTCGATCGATGTATCGCCCCAACAGAGTGTCTTGCCAAACAACTCTAATAATGTTCATGAATGAAATGCATCCGTATGACAATTGGGATTCCCCAACCCGGATGGAGGCGCCACCTCGATAGATCTATCCACCACACACGCTTCTAGAAAATTAACGGCTCATGCATTAAGGTGGGGACTTTAATCGGCAACGTTGTAACTCAAGCAATTTAAATGAATTTAACATACTTGGTATCGTAATAAAATGTTGTGCAATGTATTCTCCCCGTAGGTTTGAAATAATGTAAAACTTGTAAACGGGCTATGAAAACTCACTTGATAAACTGTGTGATGACAAGAGTGAGTACATCGAGGTATAGCGTGATACGTTAATCTGGACCTATTACGAATGATATGATATGTAATGAGTTGCAATGTAATGTTATGCATGCATTTCGTATGTTATTTATACCATTTGCGAGTTTTGAAAAATAATATTTATCGTCGAAAAATACATTTTTGACGTCTTGACCATTCTTAAATCACTTTATAAGTATTTACGCCAAAATGTCATCCTACAATGGTTTCGTAATGATTTATGGTGAAATTTTCACTTTTCGTCGTAAAATAAAGTCGTCGGAAATTTCTTGAAAGTGACAAAAATGGCTTCGAAAAACTAGTCGTAAAATGGTGTACGTGGCACGTTAGGAAACGAACTCGACGGCTTTGTAAAGTTTGTATCAAAATCTAGAAGTTTCAGTTCAGGAGTTTTCAACATAAAGGTCTCGATCATAAAGATAATAAGGGTTAAAGATAGTGATTTTGTCTAATTGTTGTGTAAAAAGTGAGTTTCGGCCAATTTTGAGCAACCGTAATTAATTTATTAAAACTTCGCTATACAAACGGTTGGTTGTTTTGAAAAATATGCTCGATGATCTTGATTTTATTAGAAGACATTTCGCCCAAAAGTTCCACATCATAGTTAAAAAAACCGCTAACATGGTCGCTTCAATTAACGTAACACTTGTCTCAGTAAAATAATATAGTTTTTCGTAAAATAATAGTTACGGCAATTTCATGAAAAAGTGCATATCTTTGTCGCTTCAAACTGCTTTCTACATATAATACGTCCTTAGCTTCGTATCAAAGTTTACTAATATAATTTTGATAAGTCGAAATAATTTGTGAAGCTTAGGACTCGCTTTTGACCCGAATAGAGTAAAAATAGTATGTCAAATTTCGTAAAATAATATATTTCGTCGCCAAACTTTAAAAATTCATAACTTCTTCGTTATAACTCCGCTTTTATCCGCTCAAGCGCCACGGATTCGCTTTTAAAGTATATTTTCTAAATATCAAGACCAAAAGTCGTGCCTCACTGTCGGTTTTTCCGAAAATCAAAACAAGGACAGAATACATTTTATACTTATCAAAATAGTTTTTCTGACAAAACCTATTCTAATCCCTTCAAATCAACTCCAAAGCTAATCTAATCCTACCATACACCTTCTTAGGGTGTCATGGGTTCCTAATCATCATCAAGACCAAAGTATACCAATGGGATAATTATAGGATGACCATATACATATATAACTCTAAAAATCATGAAAAATGGTATAAACAACACAAGTCTTGCATGCTTGTTCCAAAAATGAAAAGATAACTATGAAATGATAAGGAAACATGAAAAATGAAAGAAACATGCTTACTAGTTAATATGATGAGGTGATAAGAACCAAGGGTAAACCTAAACACTCTTGGTTTTTATTTCAAAACCTTATAAAGAGTATTATCTAGATTGTTTTAACACTTGGACTTGAAAAAACTTTGTGATCCCTTGTAGCTTTTGATGAGAACCGGTTTTTGAAGAAGCGGAAGACAAGAGAGAAAGTTTGCTAACTCTTGGTGAATAATTGGTGAATGAATGAGATAGAAAAAATCAAGTAAGACTTTTATGTTTGAGTAAAATTTGATACAATCAAGAGCCATGCATCATTAATGACCACCCTCCCCCTTGGTCGGCCAAGGGGGGAGGAATGAGTCTAATATATTTTTTTTTTCTTTTTAATAATTGTGTATACTTATATATACTTGTAAATAAAATGTAAGTAAAATGTTGTGTAGGAAAATGTATAAGGAAAGTAAATGATAACTTTAGGTAAAGAGATTTTAGTAGTTCAAAATAGAATGTAATGAGATAATAAAATTGTAAAATACATTCCTTGTGAAATTTGAGTGATAAAATAATTATCGATAGTTTTAAGAAAACGTCGTAATAATATAACTTTAACGATTTATGTACCAAATAAATTTAAAACACTAGGTAAAGTAAAAATATAGTTTTATAAACTAAATGTAAGTATAAAATATGTCGGGATCATTTTTGAAAGTAACGGATTAAATGTTAAAAAATAATAACTCACGCGATAACGTTTATTTAATACAAAATTTACGCGTTTAAGGTGAAATGTAAAATCATGAATGAACTATCATGATGCAAATGATGTCAATGAAATGTAGACTAATCTTAGTCCATATGAAATGTACGTGATGATATGATCATGAATTCGCCGCTAAACCTTTAAGGTTACGCGAATTTGAAACACGTAAACCTAGTTTACGATAAATGTTGAAATAGTGAAGCATAAATTGTTTTGAGAAATGACCTGAAATTGCGAGTTGTCACATTCGCCATCTAAAAGGAATTCAGTCCCGAATTCGGTTCGTGTTAGTCTATCGAATTTTTGAGTTTGTGATGAATACCGAGGAGGAAAGACATGGTGAAGTGTCGTTACGGTTATCGATGATTGAGAGCGTATAAAACATCGTAGTAAAGAAAATATCGAATGAATCTCTCATAAGTAACACTTTGACTTGGAACATGTGGAAATTTTGCTTGCACTAAGATTTATAAATAACCGCCCCCAACATAACGTGATCCTCCGAATTAGACATAGTTAGCTAGGCTATGTATAATTAAGGAACGATGACGTGACGTTCGGTTTAGTTGTTATAACTCTCAATGTTTACAAGGATTTAAACCGTGACGTTAAAATGGTCGATAAAGTAGAAAGAAGTAAAATTCTCGAAAGTAATAACAAATCGGAAAGAAAATAAGTACGATAGATGAGAATATTTTACAACGAGTGGTTTAGCAAAAGTAGTACATCTTAAGTCATAAAGATTCGGATACGATGAAAGACATAAACTTAATATGACATAGTACATAAGGAGAAATAAGGTCGTTAGTTCCAAACTTCTTTAGTCTTCCGCGTCGTTGGCACCTTGACGAGCTTCTCTCCTCCTAACATGTATGCATTCCCATGAGCACCTTCAACTTGTTGACCTTGGTTTTGAGGACATTGATTTCGATAGTGTCCTTGTTCCCCACATTCAAACATGTCATTATAGTTTTACCTCTACAATCCTCGGCGAGGTGTCCTAATTTTTGGCATCGGCGGCACTTGACAGGCAAAGACCGAGTGATGAAACTTACATCTAGTACATAGTGGGTGTGTTCCAAGATATCCTTTTCCTTTGCGTCCTTAGCAAGGTGTCCCACTTTTGACAGATAAAGCATATACCACATGGACCATCATGATGTAGCGTGCATTGATGACATCGTGGTAAGTTTCAAGATAAGTTCTTTCCTTTGTTGGTGCGAAGAACATAAACCCCGCGCAATTCTTGTCTTCTATTCGTTGTTGGTGATGGTTAGTGTTACGGTTTTGGTTGTCGTTATTATAACCTCTTTGGTCATTTTCCATTTTCTTTTGTTGTTGTTGATTTGATTGTTGTCGTTGGTGCGGTTATTATTGTTGTTGATGGTATGATTGTTGTTATTGTTGTGGTGGTTATTGTTGATAATGTTTTCCTTTTCACAACTTGAGCCATGAGTATTTGAGTAATACTGGTAGATTCTTCAATTGTTTGTGGATCGAAAGAAGTTACATCTCCTTGGATATTTTGTGAAAGTCCTCCAATGAAATTTTTCAATAGTTTCTCATTGTCCCAAACCATAGCCGGACAAAGAACATCAACTCTTGAAACCTTTTGATGTAAGCAAGTCTCGCAGCCAGCAGCAGCTATGCCTCGGTAATAGCACCATCGTCGCTCGTTCTTTTCAATCCTTAATGCCTCGCTACACTATCCCTTACCAACTTTTGAATAGCCGCTTGAGTCATTTCGTGTAGCTTTCTTGATGCCATATCTTCTTCAAAACAAGAGGAAATGTGAGACGAGCAAAATCCGATGTTAATAATAAACGCTCCAAAGAAATGTGATAAGAATGATAAGTTTGAGGTTATCTTTCAAAATAATCGACGGTTTCCGAAAAGATGGGTTATGAGATGTCGTAAGTGCTTCAAACGTATGATGGTTTAGTGACTTAGTGTGTGAATAAAGTGTAACTCGACATGTTAGTGGTGAAACAAAGGAGTGAGAGTGACTTCGCCCTATTTAAAGGTTTATCTCGGTATTCAACGTTATCGGTGATGAGTCGATTGATGTGAAAATTGTGATAGGGAATGACAAGGAATTCTCCACATTAGAGTATGAAGAAAGAATAATGGAATGGGCATTTAAAGGCATCCATGTGACAATCGATATGAAATGAAAGTAAATAACTCGAAAATGTACGATAAACCGCATGTAAAGTGAACATGCACTTATGATGAAATGATGAGATGCTATGATAATGTAGTTATAGTCTAGGGTCAATGATGCAACCTAGTTCTCTATAATCAAGCTCGATGCCAATATGTCACACCCCAAATTACTGCTTTTGCAATGGAATGGAATTCTAGGGATAGATCATCATAGCACCACAATCACAGTTATATTGAACGACCTAAAGTGTCGTTTGAAAAGAACATCGTTTGATTTAATAAAACAATCAGAGTTTACAAAGTATAGGTCCCAAATGTTTACAAAGTTTGCGGAAACATAAATATATACAAGTCCAAACGATGTTTTTGAAAGAAAGTGCCATGATGTACAATGATGTAAGTCGACACCGCGACTCAAAAAGGTGGTTCCTTAACCATGCCATGATGATAATGCCTTAGTTACCTGAAAATACATTGCTAAAACGGTCAACAATAATGTTGGTGAGAAATCATAGGTTTATGTAAATGTCTTATACGACTACACAAGTATAGATCGTGCATGACAATTATGTCACGTAAAATGTTACAGCATGACAATTATGTCACGTAAAATGTTACAATTGCTTAAGCGCATGATACCGAAGCTCAGATCGATGTACGCCCAACAGAGTGTCTTGCCAAACAACTCTAATAATGTTCATGAATGAAATGCATCCGTATGACAATTGGGATTCACCAACCCGGATGGGCGCGCACCTCGATAGATCTATCCACTCACACACGCTTCTAGAAAATTAACGGCTCATGCATTAAGGTGGGGACTTTTAATCGCAACGTTGTAACTCAAGCAATGTAAATGAATTTAACATACTTGGTATCGTAATAAAAATGTTGTGCAATGTATTCTCCCGTAGGTTTGAAATAATGTAAAACTTGTAAACGGGCTATGAAAACTCACTTGATAAACCGGTGTGATGACAAGAGTGAGTACATCGAGGTATAGCGTGATACGTTAATCTGGACCTATTACGAATGATATGATATGTAATGAGTTGCAATGTAATGTTATGCATGCATTTCGATGTTATTTATACCATTTGCGTAGTTTTGAAAAATAATACTTATCGTCGAAAAATACATTTTGACGCCTTGACCATTCTTAAATCACTTTATAAGTATTTACGCCAAAATGTCATCCTACAATGGTTTCAGAATGATTTATGGTGAAATTTTCACTTTCGTCAGAAAATAAAGTCGTCGGAAATTTCTTGAAAGTGACAAAATGGCTTCAAAACTAGTCGTAAAATGGTGTACGTGGCACGTTAGGAAACGAACTCGACGGTTTTGTAAAGTTTGTATCAAAATCTAGAAGTTTCAGTTCAGGAGTTTTCAACATAAAGGTCTCGATCATAAAGATAATAAGGGTTAAAGATAGTGATTTTGTCTAACTGTTGTGTAAAAAGTGAGTTTCGGCCAATTTTGAGCAACCGTAATTAATTTATTAAAACTCCGCTATACAAACGGTTGGTTGTTTTGAAAAATATGCTCGATGATCTTGATTTTATTAGAAGACATTTCGCCCAAAAGTTCCACATCATAGTTAAAAACACCGCTAACATGGTCGCTTCAAATTAACGTAACACTTGTCTCGTAAAATAATATAGTTTTTCAGAAAATAATAGTTACGGCAATTTCATGAAAAAGTGCATATCTTTGTCGTTTCAAATCCGTTTTCTACATATAATACGTCCTTAGCTTCGTATCAAAGTTTACTAATATAATTTTGATAAGTCGAAATAATTTGTGAAACTTAGGACTCGTTTTTGACCCGAATAGAGTAAAAATAGTATGCTGAAATTTCAGAAAATAATATATTTCGTCGCCAAACTTTAAAAATTCATAACTTCTTCGTTATAACTCCGTTTTTATCCGTTCAAGCGGCCACGGATTCGTTTTAAAGTATATTTTCTAAATATCAAGACCAAAAAGTCGTGCCTACTGTCGGTTTTTCCAGAAAATCAAAACAAGGACAGAATACATTTTATACTTATCAAAAATAGTTTTTCTCGGACAAAACCTATTCTAATCCCTTCAAATCAACTCCAAAGCTAATCTAATCCTACCATACACCTTCTTAGGGTGTCATGGGTTCCTAATCATCATCAAGACCAAAGTATACCAATGGGATAATTATAGGATGACCATATACATATATAACTCTAAAAATCATGAAAAATGGTATAAACAACACAAGTCTTGCATGCTTGTTCCAAAAATGAAAAGATAACTATGAAATGATAAGGAAACATGAAAATGAAAGAAACATGCTTACTAGTTAATATGATGAGGTGATAAGAACCAAGGGTAAACCTAAACACTCTTGGTTTTATTTCAAAACCTTATAAAGAGTATTATCTAGATTGTTTTAACACTTGGACTTGAAAAAACTTTGTGATCCCTTGTAGCTTTTGATGAGAACCGGTTTTTGAAGAAGAGGAAGACAAGACAGAAAGTTTGCTAACTCTTGGTGAATAATTGGTGAATGAATGAGATAGAAAAAATCAAGTAAGACTTTTATGTTTGAGTAAAATTTGATACAATCAAGAGCCATGCATCATTAATGATTACCCTCCCCTTGGTCGCCAAGGGGAGGAATGAGTCTAATATATTTTTTTTTCTTTTAATAATTGTGTATACTTATATATACTTGTAAATAAAATGTAAGTAAAATGTTGTGTAGGAAAATGTATAAGTGAAAGTAAATGATAACTTTTAGGTAAAAGAGATTTTTAGTAGTTCAAAATAGAATGTAATGAGATAATAAAAATTGTAAAAATACATTCCTTGTGAAATTTGAGTGATAAAATAATTATCGTATAGTTTTTAAGAAAAACGTCGTAATAATATAACTTTAACGATTTATGTACCAAATAAATTTAAAACACTAGGTAAAGTAAAAATATAGTTTTTATAAACTAAATGTAAATATAAAAATATGTCGGGATCATTTTTGAAAGTAACGGATTAAATGTTAAAAAATAATAACTCACGCGATAACGTTTATTTAATACAAAATTTACGCGTTTAAGGTGAAATGTAAAATCATGAATGAACTATCATGATGCAAATGATGTCAATGAAATGTAGACTAATCTTAGTCCATATGAAATGTACGTGATGATATGATCATGAATTCGCCGCTAAACCTTTAAGGTTACGCGAATTTGAAACACGTAAACCTAGTTTACGATAAATGTTGAAATAGTGAAGCATAAATTGTTTTGAGAAATGACCTGAAATTGCGAGTTGTCACAGAATTCTCGAGGATGATTTATGGGTACTCTTCACTTTCAAGGAAAGGCATCTGTTAAGATCATTAGATGTAGCGTGGTTGATTGCCAAACACCTTCATAAAAAGGCCGCCTTAGGGAGCGTAAATTACATTTGTGGAGGACACTTCATTACTAAGATTGCAAAAAGCCTTGGTTTATTCAACCCAATGGGAATGGTCTTATTTAGCGAACCAGTTATGCCCGAGAGTACGGAAGCTAAAGGATTTGCTCACTTGAGAGATGTAGAAAGTGGGAAGCTAGAAGGATTACCAGAGGAACTCAATGTAATGCCTTTAAGATCGTGGGAATGATGGTGGATCATTCTTGATTTATGGTTTCAAAAACAATGGTTATTGTGTGTCGAACAAAATTATCTCTATCTCTATCTCTTAACTCTTTCTTTAGGATGATTATCATACTTTGTTTATTTTCATATTTTTAGTAGCGTTTGGATTGTTTGTTTGTTTGCTTTGTTTTGTGTATTGCATATTTTGCAGTTTTGTTTGCAGGAAGGATGTGACAGAAGCTTATTGTTGGTCAATATTTGGAGTTTGATAACTCACATGCTTGCTTATGACCCAATATGCACATCGCATATTCTATTCCGTGGTATCTTTTGACTATTTCTTTTTCCCATTTTTCTTTACTTTGAAGTTCATTTTTATTACATTGAGGACAATGCAAAACTTAAGTATGGGGGAGGGAAGAAAATAGGAAAATGATACGATTTTTAAAAATTTTAGTTTTTTTTTAGTTTATTTTCGATTTTTAGGTAAAGTTTTTGGATTTTAGTAATTAGCAGGAAATCGCCCTTGATTGTGTAGTTGTTTTCACACGTTATTGAGATACATTAAAAACAACTTGGGTATTTCAATGGTAAAATGAGGTTTTTGAAAATTGTTGATTTGAACCAAATTACGAAAGTAATTCATTATGGATTCGATAGCATTTTCTAGCACGCATTATAGCCTTTTTCCACTTAATTGTGAGGCTTCTTTTTGTATAAAACACATCTTTTGTTTTATATTTGCTATGAGTGTGCCGGTGATTATGTCGATTCTAGAACTTGTACTTGTTATGCATTACGGTTAAAATCACTCGAGTGATAAAAATATGTTCAAATGATAAGAGGCATCGTAGATTTAACCCAAATGGCCTTCCATGTTACATCTAATGTTTTTGCTAACCACATCGGTTAGTTAACCACCTTATATGGACCCATTTGTTAGTGCTCATTTTAGCACTAGATACCCTTAGTTACACCCTTCGAGCCAATCTTTTCAATCTTGTTTAAATCCAGAAAAATACAAAAAGATTTTACACCTTAAATCTTAGCCAACCCATGTCTTGCTATTGGTTTGTTGCTAATTGTTTGGAGTGTTGGATTGTTTTTGATGATTATGAATAAGCTACACTTTGTCTATAGTATGTACCATTATCCAACAAAGATGAAGGAGACGTCTTTCTCGTTTGTATTTTTTATGGTGTATGCTTACACTAAGTGTGGGGGAACCAATTAAAAAAAATGGTTATAGCCAATGTGCTATATAAAGAATATTGATTAGCCAATGAGCTAAATTGAGTTATATATGTTTGGAGATCGATATGTGAAGAGGAGAGAAATATAATCATTTTCGGGATTGTGGTTTGTAAGATGGCTAGCAACATGGAGGTTTAGACTTGACTTTATTTTTCTTTCAACACCAATTTCATAAACCATCCCATGTCTTATCCATACCTTTTATAAACCCGAAGCCTTAACATTATAACCCGAATAAAAGCACTCTTTGATGAATTTATTTTCTTTGTTTTGATACTTGTACAAGCTTATGGTAAAAAGCATTGATCATGACTAGGCATTGAGTAATTTACATATACCCACCAATATATGAGTGTTGAGTGAATTCTTAAAATCATTCGTGAGGTGTTCTGGTTGTGTTATCTAAAGTATTTGGTTCATTTTAAAATTTTCACATTATAAAAGCAAATAAATAATTATTTCTTTTGAGATGATTGTTAAATTTTCAGAACCACGGTATCAAGACCATTGAAATCGATTTTTGCAAATATTAGACCTACTCGAGGGCGAGTAGAACTTAAGTATGGGGGAATTTGATAATGCTCAAAATGAACATGTTTTTAGTAGCGTTATTGTTGGTTTTGTGTATGATAATTGGCTATATTTACTCATAACTGTTGCAAAAGTGCAAAAGATGCGTATTGTGTATGTGAATGTAGCTAGGTATCACAAAAGATGAAGAAATGAAGATTTCATGCACATTTGGAGAATTCCCGATGAAGAAAATCAAGTAAGGGAGCTCTTGGACTTAATGATTAGGAAGCGAAATGATTTCTAAGTATCTACAGCAAGTAAAGATCAAGTTTTGCCTTAGAAATCATCAACAAAAACAAAAAAAAATGCGCAAATCAAGAAAAGTCAACAAAAGTCAAACTGGCGGTACAAGAAGCGCCCAACCGTTCGGTTGGAGCCCGCAAACGATCCGGTTAGGCGAGTTAACAAGGCGCAACCGATCCGGTTGCGTTGCAACCGATCCGGCTGCCTGAACTGGAGTTACACAAATTGTCATTTAATGTTGCCTTAACTCCCCATAATCATTGGAGGCCGATCATTTCCTGTTATTTACTTGTAGAGAACGTTTTTAGACAAATAATTATGGTTCTCTAGCTATATAATGAACCTAGACTTAGTAGTATAGGTGTGACACAACCCAAAGTGTAATAGTTTACACCAAAGCTATTACCAACCATTTTATTCATCCCAAAGTTTGTTATCACAGAAACGTCCGTGAGGTTGGAGAGACTCATTCTCATCCATTGTTTGATCATTCGGAGTTATACGGTTAAGCTAGGCGATTGGAGGCGTGTGGTTGCTATAATCCACAATTCTAGTTCTTGTAATCCAAAAGTCTAGGTATTCTATGGAACTTGTTATGAATTTCTATTCTCTTGAGTTATTTGAATTACTTTGTTATTACTTGTGTTTTGTTATAATTATCATGGAGTAGTTCTTGAATATACTTGTGTGAAAGGATGTAGGAAATCATACTAGTGTTCTCATATGTGATGCATGTATATATGATCTTGTTTAAATGAGTTTGTTGGAAAACTACTAGTCTTGTTTGATTTGTCGGTAAAACATGTTTTAAGAAAAAGGACCGAAAGGATTTCTCTTGTGTTTTATTCCAAAAAGTTAAGTGACAAACTAGTATGGGGATATGGTGATTGACATCCACCATGTTTACTTATTAAAACAAGACTAGAAACATTTTCATCACGAAAGGTCGAAAGATTCGTAGGAACGAGTTTAATAAGAACATTTTACAAACAAATGAGTTCTCTAAAGGATAATCATTAGGATAAGGACCGAAAGGATTACCTATATGTTATTGTTCTTAAAATGATTTTACAAAACATAAACCATGGGTTGGAAATCATTTGCTTATGATTTGTGCATCACATCAAGAGTTTACACCAAGCCTTCATGAACACTTACGATGATTGCCTATAGACTACACACAAGTATATGTTTTTTAATATTGATTTTCATTAAAACCATCATTTTTGGAGAGAGCCTTGACAAAGCTTTCTTGTTACCAATCTTTTAAAAACAAATTTAATAGCAAAATCTCTTGGGACGATCTCGACTTACCCACCTTTGCTATCGCGGACGAGTATACTTGCTCGTATGTGTTTATAGTAATAGCCGAATAATTCGTGTTTATAAATTTTTAAAACTTGCACACGGTGAGCACATCATACACTTTCCTGACATAAACCAACTCTCTCAGTACACCATTGTGAAGAAACCAAAGTTTGGAGTTGTTTACCAAAGTGAACTTCACCACAACTGTTTCATGGCATGCAATGAGCTTCACAAGTTTTGCGATCACATGTTGAAGTTGGTTCATGATGGGCTAGCATATCGGTTGAAGGATATACAGCAAGGAATTGGGTTAAAGAAGCGTTGGAATTCTAAGGAAAGAAGGGATGCTAGGAAGATAATCATCAGGATAGATGAGAGGCTATTTCATAGGGATCAGATGCGGAGGCTAGAGAGCTTTGTGGGTGTAAGAGAGAGCTTCTCACTTATGGGTTATCAACGTCAAGAGAGAACTCCCATCTTTATTGAAGGATTGACTGATACTCCTTAAACTATTTCATTGATTGATATTTGGATAATATGATTTGTATATTGACTATGGCTTGTGCACACATAACAATGTACAACCCGTACTTGTAATGAAAGGACCCTGTGGTACGCATCAGTGCCACAATCCTATAAAAGGAGCGAAAGCTTCTTACTTTTGAGTAAAACTTTCACTTTTCAAAGTTTTTCTCAAAAGAACAAGTACTTCCCCTTATGTTTTCAAAACCTCAAAAGTTAATATTACTTGTTGAGGGGGATTATTTGCTAACAAATCTTTGTTCACAAAACATTCTTCATGGAAATCTTCCCACAAAACTTGAAATGGACATATTCGATATCAAAATTTCATCAAAAATAACATTTATATGCCATTTTTGAGGGGGAGAAAAATTGTGTGATACAAATATGATGTAAATATGATGGAATCTTCGTGTGCTAAGACTTAACCCATGAATTGACGAGATCTAAACTGTCATACATCGAAAAGATTTGTCTTCCAAGACTTATCCGAGTAGATTGTACCACCTCGAGAAACTCTTGATAGACATGAACTTTGATGGGTTTGACAACCTTGTCAAGGTTTGTACACACCTTCAAGGTTGTTATTAGATCTAGTTGTCACCTAAAAGCTGACAATGCAACTCTTTAACTATACAATGTAACCGTGTCTCGCGGGGAATTGTCTATCTTGAGTCGATCAATTCAAAAGTGTGAGCTCTTCCCTCACTGTGCAGAATTCTGTCAAAACACTTGAGCACATGTGGAGGGGGAGTATTTCTGAAAATGCAAAACTCTCGAAGTGTTACAAACATGTTTTAATTCATAAACACTTTGAGAGATTTTCGAGAAAATGGTTTTATGGCAACATAGGATAGTCATGGAGTTATAAGGTGACTAAGTTTAGGAATAAACGTCCTATGATCCGCCAGAGCGGAGGGATCTACCCAAGGACACCACCAATAGTTAGAATTTAGAAGTCCTTAGGTATGATTATAAAAAGGAGAAAATGAGAATCGAGAAAGAAGGAGTTGAAGAATTAAAAGAAAAGTAAAGAAAAGGGTGAAAAGAAATAGCCCTCCAAATTAACCAACTTAGGCGTACAATCGGTTCAATACATATGCTACCGGTTGTCACTAGATGACACCGGTATTGAAGATTAAAGTCGTCATGGACCTAGTGACGCATGCACTAAACCTTCTTAGTCACTCAAGTTTCTCTCAATGTAAGCTTGTTTCATTCTCACAGGAACCCTACGTAAACTATCGGCTTTCTCTTGAGATTGCCGGTATTGAAGAAGGAGACCCTCTCCCTAGTCTCCGCCAGAAAACCAAAGTGTACTATTGAGTCTAGAGCCATGAGATTCATCAAAAGATCTCTTAGGAACACTTGACATTACATCACTTGTTGTTCAACATTAAGGACGCAAGTGATACATTATCGAGTCCTTCATAGATCTTAGCAATATGTCGAGAACATTTAGGAGGGTTGACAATTGTGATCCTCGATGATTGAATGGAAACTCCCGCCGTGGTCAACATCAAATAGCCATGATGAAGGTCGCCGGTAACTCCTTGTGGGTTACGCTTAGTGTCGCCTCAAACGGTCTACAACATGAGGTGATGCTTGATGTACCTCGCTGACTCACCCGAGCTGTTGGTGTACTTCGTACATCGTGTTATCCAAATTGAGGGACTCCAGTTCATGAACAGACTTTGCAAGAATTAGAGATGCGTTTTCACACTATGCTGTTAACACGCTCGAAGTTCAAACTTGTAAGTGCTAGAAATCCCGCTAAGGAGATTCCTTTCAAGAATCGAGTCCTGAAGATGTGGGTCATTACTTGAACTTGTTCAAAGTAATGCCAACTGTCCCTTAAGGGATTTTGACGGCTGATTCGCCCGACCAAGGTGAATGGAATCAAGACATTCATCAGAAGAACAATCGTAGTGGTCAATTCTCTAAGAAATGACCACAGTGATCGATTGGTGTTTATCACTAACCCACTCTTATGTTTTCTTCTTATGGATGCTCCTGGGAGATGATCGTGCTGATTCTCCACATGCTCATACTAACAACAACACAAATTGAAGTTCTCTCGAAAGGCAACACAAAAGTCAGAATGATTCTTCTTCAAAGCCAAAGAATCTACAAAGTATAAAGACTAAGAGAACTACACCAAAATTGAAATCAAACGTCAAAGAGTGTGTGAGCATGTTTGAGAAAGACGTGGAGACGCCTGAGCAACGAAGCAGACCTGATACAGACAACAACATCATTACATCACCATTTCCACACCAGAACAAAGAACAAAGATAACAAAGACGTCAAATCTGAAGACTTCAAAAGAAACAAGATCCTCACACTGGGGAAATTGTTGAAATCAAGACACTTCTTCTCACAAGAAAGAGGAATGTCAGAAGACGTCAAAGCAACTGCTATTACATCAACACCAACAACTTATCCAAGATTGCTGGAGTCATCATTTACTTACAAACACTTAGGGGGAGATTGTTGGAATCACTCCTAACTTGTATTTCAAGTGTTAGTAATTAACATGTAATAGGTTGCTTAAACTAGGCTTTTATGTTAGTTATTAATGGCAAGGCTTATGTAGAAAGCCCATAAGCCTTGGCCCAAGCCCAATAATGAAGGAAGGGACTAGACATTTTGCCCTAGCTCCCTTCCCTATATAAACACATGTAAACCTTCTCTTGAAGGTTGGTTGTTCACTTTCACATTAATCCTACGCCTAACTCTTTATCATTTATATGTGTGTTTGTGTGTGTGTGTTCAACCAATCTTTCTTATCCTTATTTCTTACATCATTTTAAGTCCGGGTTTTGTCTTGAAGTACACGAAAGCCATTGTGAAAGAAATTTTGAGAAACGACATGTTTTAGAAAACATTTTAAAGAACTTTCGCTCAAGCATCTGTACATGTCCGTATCATTGTTAAATTACATTTCTAGAAACGTACAAAATATCGATTATATGAGAGACATGTCGTGAGAAGAATATTTTTGGATTTTTGGTTTTATATTGTTTTTGTATTTTTTGAAAGTTTTATATTTTTATATTTTGCTTTTGTTGGTTTTTCAAATTTTGTATTTGGTGTTTCAAAAATATTTACAGCGAAGCTTTTTGAAATCATTTTCAAGAAGATTTGAGAAGACGTTCTAACTCCTCAGGGGTTAGGCTTCGCACTCTAATTCGTCGAACTAAATCATCAAACCGTTCTTTTGGAAGGGCTTTAGTAAATAGATCGGCGAGTTGGTAATCTGTCTTCACGAAAAATAATTCAACAGTACCCTCTTCTACGTGCTCTTGATGTAGTGGTAGCGGACCCTGATATGTTTGGTCTTTGAGTGATGTACCGATTGCACGAGATGGCTATTGGCACTTTTCGAGTTACAATACATAGGTATTTTGTCAAAAATAAAGCCATAATCTATGAGTTGTGTCCTCATCCATAGAACTTGGGTACAACACGCAAATAGAGACACATACTCGACTTCTGCGGTTGAAAGTGCAGTACAATCTTGTTTCTTTGAAGACCAGCTTACTAGCTTTTCACCCAAAAATTGTGCTCCTCCGGATGTACTTTTTGCTATAACTTGATCACCTGCGTGGTCCGCATCTGAAAAGGCTATTAGATCAAATTTGGATTCCTTTGGATACCAAATTCCCATGTGAATGGATGTCTTCAGGTACCGAAAGATCCGTTTAACCTCTATGAGGTGAAGTTCGATAGGCTTTGCCTGAAACCGTGCTAATAAGCAAACAACAAAGTGAACATCGGGTCGACTAGTAGTAAGGTACATGAGAGAACCAATCATGCTCCGATATTTCTTCAGATCGATAGGTTTCCCATATAAATCGACTCTAATATTTGGTGATGTTACCATTGGTGTGCTAACCAAGTCACAATTATCCATTCCATGTTTTTTTCAAAATCTCAGTTGTATATTTATATTGATAAATGAAAATACCACGAGGGGATTGATGTATTTGTAAACCAAGAAAAGATTTTAGTTCCCTTATCATGGACATTTCAAATTTGCTTTTCATGAGATTTTTAAAATGTTTTGAAAGATTCGGATTAGTGGACCCAAAAATAATGTTGTTCACATAAATCTGAACAATCAAAATGTCATTGTTGTATGTTCGAGTAAACAGGGTAGGATCAACAGTTTCTTTGGTGAAATTGTTTTTGATTAGGAAAGAAGTTAGTTCGTCATACCACACTCTCGGAGCTTGCTTTAACCATATATTGCCTTTTTGAGCTTGTAGACGTATTCTGCATGTTTCATGTCTATGAAGCCTTCTGGCTGACTCACATACAATTCTTCTTTTAGAGTTCCATTCAAGAACTCAGTCTTGATGTCCATCTGATATACCGTGATGTTTTTGTGAGCTGCATAGGCTAATAAAATCCTGTGTGCTTCAAGTATTGCTACCGGTGCGAATGATTCTTTGAAATCTATCCCTTCTTCTTTTCTGTATCCTTTGGCCAAGAGACGATCTTTGTTCCGAATTACAATCATTTCTTCTTTCTTTTTGTTCTTCCACAACCATTTGAGATCAATGACTCGCATTTCAATTGGTCTTTGAACCAAAACCCAAGATTCATGTAGACGGTATTGGAGAATTTCCTCCTGCATCGCTTCTATCCATGCATTTTCCGCCATTGCCTCTCGAATGTTCTTCAATTCTTTATTGCTAATTGAGCAAAGGTAAATGCACAAGTTGTAGTCTGTTGCAAGTTGGCGTCTCATCTAAATTGGCCTTGAAGGTTCACCAATAACTAGTTCAATTGGATGGTCTTTTGTCCACTTGTGTGTAGAAGGATACCGTGGGTTTAACGTATGCGAGTTAGATGGTTTTTGTAAGCTTGAAGATGATTCAGCTGATTCTGTAGAAAACGGGTTTTTGAATACGTCTTCATCTAACGTTGCATCATTTTGGTTTTGTATGGGTTCTTCTTGAAATGATGTGTTTTGGTTTTGCTCATAAACTGTTGGTAGGACGGTTTCAAGAATTGGAGTTGTTGGAGTAGATGTAGATGATGTCGATGAAGTTGGAGCATTGGTTTTGACTGTGGTAGATGCATCTTCTGTTGGTGATGGTGGTTGTTGATTTTGAGCGGGTGCAGCGGAATGAAGGTTTGACGCATTTATCAAAGATCCACCATAGTATTCATCGAATAGTAACTCGAAGAAATTCTCCCATTCTTGTTCTAAAGGTTTGTCAATAGAGGTTGATGGAGCTCTTTGAGGTACGAGTCCTGAACTGATGTGTCTCGAAGTCTGCGGGTTAGGTGTGGGTCCTAATATGTTTTGATTAGAAGCCATCGGGTTAAGCGCAGGTTATAGAGTGAGTCTCTCAGAAGCTATCTGTGAAATCTCGTCAAAATTCACATTCATCGTCTCCATTATCTTCTTAGTTCTTTTGTTATACACCCGGAATGCCCTCGAGTTATCTGAGTATCCAATGAAGATTTGAATATCAACTTTAGCTTTCAGTTTTCCTAGATCTTCTCCGTCGTTCGTCGAATAGCACAAGCGCCAAACACATCAAGGTAAGAGATATCATGTTTTCTGTTGTTCACTAGTTCATATGGGGTTTTATTGAATCTTGGATGGATTAGGGATCAGTTCTGATTGAAACAAGCAGTGGCAACAACATCAGCCCATAAAAATAACGGTGCAATATAATAAATGATTGTACAATAAATTGCACTACCAGTGCTCGATGATGATCAAAGGTATGAGGGTGTATGTTCCACCCAAGATTGTCTTTCACCGAGAATAAGAAATACGAAGACACTACGTTATGATTACGCAAGGGTTGGACCTCGCGAACCACCTCCCGTGAGAGTAAGTACGAGTTATGGTTGTATAAGTGTGTGTAAGTAAAGAGATGAGTGTTGAATGAGCTTACTATAATTCTCCGCCTGCCTAACCTATTTATAGTGGAAGAAATAGGTTGGGGCACCTCTGCACAGAATATTGAAGAACATGGGGCGTCCCATGCTTGTGGGTAACCGCTAGGGCTTAGTGACCCATGTTCTCAAACTTGGCGAGAAAGCCAGGGAAGAGAGGGAGGTCGTGGGTTTGACCAAGTCAGGAGGTTCTCATATCCGTTGCTCCTTCGTCAACCATACCCCGAAGGGCTTAGGGCTTCGAATGGCGAATTCCCCGTAGGTAACCTTCGTGTGAACGAATGTTTTGGCGCCTACGAATATTCTAGAGACCTAACTTGGGCCTTCGTACAGAAGGGCTTCGATATGTTTCGAAGGGGTGTCCTTTGAGCTGTTCGAAGGGTACATCATCAAGCCCCCCAATCGAAAGTGATGCATATGAGCGAAGAGGCATTGCTTTCGACTTCATCCTGAAAATAAAATTATCCTCTCGCTACGAAGTGTATTGTGTACAAGATAAGTATGCGCCTAACCTGCGCATTTAATGCCACCTAAACTCTTTAGCTGCCTGCTACAGTAATCACAAATCCCCATTTACCCGGTGACCAAAAAGACTTTTTGAAATTTAAAAAATCGTTTGAAATCCGGATAAAAGTTAACCTTAGGGACACGTGTGCGGTTAAAAACGGTGGAAAAAGAGTATTTAAGGGGAAATAGTTGGAACCCTAAAACATTTTACTCTCTCCGTCTTCTTTTTCACGCAGTAATCTTTGGTTGCACACCATCTCTGAAACATAAGGTAAATACTCTTTCCTACTTTCTTGTAGTTTAAAATAGGCATGGATTCGAAGTTCATTATTAAGCAACAAAAATGTACTTTGACTTCTAAAGAATTACACGATCATCTCGCTGATTACCCAATCCCACAAGAGTTTAAGATTATGTTACCCAAGTCTAACCAAGGTATTTTCGATGCCCCACAAGGCTTCGTAGGGCTATACACTCACTCTTTTAGCCACTCAAACCTTAGGATTCCAATTCACCCGCTTATTTTAGAGCTAATGCAATATTACGAAGTGCACATCTCTAGATTCAACCCGTTTGGTTTAGCCAAATAGACCACATTCATAGTTATGTGTAAGGCATATGGCTATGAACCAACACTTTAGGTGTTAAGGGGATTCTTGAATCTGTATCCTAGGGGTAACTGGTTAACTTTGGCTAAAATACCTGAGAGAGATGTGCCGAATCTGTTTGCGAGGGTGTATACCAACATAAAAGATTGAAAGGGTAGTTTTTTCTATGTGCAAAACACTATTATCCCACCCAACTATTCAGCATTGTTGAATAAGGAGTACATGTTTGATGCAAAATGATTCAATGACCCCTTGCCGTATGAGGTGCGAAGGAATCCATGTTATCAGCACTTGGCTAGGTATCCCGCAAATGTTCAAGTGTTCCCTGAGCCAATCTTGTACATGGCTGGGATTGCACACAGCTGGGAGGGGTCTCCCAACAAGCCCATTATCATGTATCATGGACAAAGTAAGTTTTTCTAATTTTATGTAAGTAGGACCAATGTAGCACTGATATTTATCTTTTCCTGTTTCTTTTTTGTAGAAATGTCGTTTAGGAACTTCATGTATCAAGACCTTGATGAAGACTTGAGCTTCATGCCTGCTGAAAAACCTGAAGAGTCCTACGGTGTTGGTTCACCTTCCACATCTATAAACAAAAATGATGTAGACACTTCCAAACCAGAGCCTGATGCCTCAGAACCCCCACAAGCATTGTTGGAGGGTCCCTCCTAATTGGTTGAGAACGTGGCAGATTCGGACGATCCTGCAGAGGAGGATGTCCCAATTACAGGCTCCACTGGTATAGCTGATAGGTTGAAGAGTAGGAAGGGAACAGCTGGTAAAGCCGTCAGGTCTATGAACAAGAGGAAAACTTCCCTCACAGCCTCCGGATCCAGGGCTGTGCGACAAAGGAATGTTGAAGGAAAGAAGTTTTCTAACTCTGCCTTTGAGTTGCCGGATGAGACTGTGGAGATGCATGGTAAGAAGTTTCCCCTTTTAAAGTATATGAAATGATAATTGTAGTAACTAACTCTGTCCTTATGCATTGTATTGGTCGCAGGCCTTCCAGATACGAAGGAGCTTCCCAACGCCTTGTCCTGCCACCGAATTGTGGATCATGTCACCCCCCAGTGGAAAGGAATACTGGATAATATGTCCATTGAAGGGGTTTGCGATCTACACGACAAGAGTGTTGCAAGGCAGGCAGTGTTGGAAAATCATTTGAATGGTCGAACCAGGGAGTTACTTTTGGCTGTTACCAAGGCAAGGCAAGAGATGGATGTCATGCTGGAGAGGGAGAAGCACAGAGATCAGGAGTATGCCAAGCTGGAGGCTAAATGTGATGAGATTGAGAGGGATGTTGAGAAGAATCCACTCGTCCAAGACCTTCGTGAGAAGATAGCCGAGTTGACAACTGAATGTGGCAAGCTCAAGTTGGAGGAGGCTAAGGTTGTAAGCCCCACCGCCAAAATGTTGTGCTAGAGGCAAAATGTGCCGGTTTGGAAAGTGAGAGGTTAGGCTTGGAGAGTGGAAGTGAAATTGAGGAGGAGGTTGACGGCTTGCGATGAGGTATAAAATGCCGCAAAAGGACCGTCTTTGAGGTCGTGTCTAAAGTGGCGCCAGACATAGCCATGGAACTCTATCATAGTGACGAGTTGGGGCCGCAATGTGGAAAGTCATCCAAAGCAGCCTATCTTCCATGGACGATGCTTGGCTTTGGAGGAGGCTGCTAAAACAGGTAAGCCCATAGACCTCTCCAAAATTAAGTGCTATCGTCCCTCGTCGAAAGCGGAATACGAAGATGCGGGAAATGCGTTTGCAACCGCAGAGTACCCCTTCATGGCTGAAGCTACCAAAGACCCCATGGCACCTCTTGAAGACCTCCTCTCAAAGAAGCCACGCAAGATCAAGCATGCGACCCCTACCAAGAAGACGGTTTCCACCAAGCGTGCCTCCATTCAACCATCTCCAACTCCATCTCCTCAGAAACCAGAGTGAAGGCCGACATGTCAGCAGTAATCTGGCTCCAAGGGTAGTATGTACCCTTATTAAGACAATTTGATGTTACTTTATGATGTGTGTCTGGTTCCTTAAATAATTTAATATTTGTGATGTATGGCCTAGGCCAAAGACAATTTAAATGGGGCTTCGGCCTTATATGCAGGTACAAGGGCATTAGCCCTCATTTTGAATGCTATGGTGTGGGGAAATATCCCTACACACTTAGTTATTTTTGTCTTGTGAACTTCTCTTACGCCATTTTTCCAACGCTTAATTTTTATAACCTAAGGTTAAACAACCTCATTGTGTGTAAATTTCAACACCAAGAATATAATGACCAATTTTGATCATTGACAGAGGGTCGCGACCCACTCCATCTCAAATCCTTTAAGTAATATGGCTTTGTTTTTACTTTCATAAGTGCCATAAACTGCTAGGAGAGTTAATGTGAATGTTTTAATAAGCTTAAGTAATGAGGCGTTTGTCACGATATATACCTTTTTATTCGACATTGAAACTCATAAACGACTTGGCTGAACAAATCTTTGTGTTTAAGAAACGAAGCAAGAGATTTGTGGGAAATGTATTATTCATCATTGAATTGGTAGAGAGGATTACATCATTCTTGAAATTAAAACTAAGACAACTACCAATAATATTTTGTTTCCCATGAGAAGCTTCTAATTACAAGAATGAAAAAGTAAAAATACTTCTTAAACATAGAAATTTCGGAGGTTCGTACCATTCCATGTCCTGTCAATGGGTTCTCCGAGAAGAGTGGCTAGCTTGTAGGCTTCATTGCCGTAGGCCTTGGCTATCACGTAGGGTCCTTCCCAAGTAGGTCCTAGTTTCCCCTGGTATTCTGCTTTGCTTGCACTGTTGAGGCGTAGCACGTATTCCCCATGCTTGAAGGTGGAAGGTCTGACCCTTTTGTTGTAGTAGCCTTCGATCTTATGCTTGTGCATGGCTTCTCGGATGGAGGCTATCTCTCTCCTTTCTTCTAGTAGATCAAGGTTCTCCCGATCTTTTCATCATTTGGGAAGCATCATATGTTGCCACACGCCCGTGTGTACACTTAGTTCCGGCGGATAACCGCTCGCTCGTATGTTAGGTCAAGGGAGTTTCACCATTGCTCGATTTAGGGTGTGTCCTATGAGCCCACAGTACCTGAGGGAGCTCGTCCACCCACCCATGATGAGTTCGTCCCAGCCTTTTCTCAATCCATTTGACAATGTCTATGTTTGTAAACTCAACCTGTCCGTTACCTTGTGGATGGTAGATGGATGTCCAAGACTGCTTTATGTTGAGCCCTTGACAGAAGTCATAGAAGACTCCTTCAACAAACTGCTTACCATTGTCGGATATGATGATGTGCGGTACTCTGAATCTGCACATAATGTGCTCCCACACTAACTTCTCTATCTGTCTCCCCGTAATGGAGGCTAAAGGTTTAGCTTCCACCCACTTTGTAAAGTAATCGATTGCCACCAGCAAGAATTTGACCCCACCAGGAGCCACAGGCGTGGGTCCTACGATATCAATTCCCCACTGAGAGAAGGGCCATGCGGATGTCACACTTGTTATCTCCTGCTTTGGCAGCTTGGGAACGTTTGAGTGTATCTGACAAGCTTCACATTTGAGAATGATTTCTGCCGCATCCCTATGCATCGAAGGCCAGTAATAGCCTAACATCATTATCTTCGAGACAATCTGAACGGGCCCCGCTTGAGGCCGCAGGATCCTTCGTGGACTTCAAATGATGATGCTCAGAATCGCTGGGTCCCACACATCTTAACCAAGGTGATAGTAACGATCTTCTATATAGGGTTTCCATTAGCCGGTATTTTGGGGACTTAACCCATATTTTCCTTGCTAATTTGGGATCTTCGGGAGAAGACCACTTATCAAGTACTCCCGATGGGAGTCATCCATGTCTCTCTTCTTCATGAACCACGTCCGTGACTTCCTTGCGAATAATAGACCTTCGGTAGGACTTGACTAGTACTTATTTAGTGAGATGAGCGAAGGCCATAGAGGCTAGCTTGCTCGGTGCATCCGCCTTCTTGTTCGATTCCTACGAACATGTTGGATGGTGTAGTAATCGAAGCTATCCAAATCTCATTTGTTTTTCCAAGTCTTGCTTGATGACGGGCTGTCTTGCTTCATAGGAGCCTGTCACTTGGTTCGCTACCAATTGAGAATCTACCGAAACGGCAAGAGCTCTGACTTCCATATCTTTGGCTAATCAAAGGCCTGGTAATAGGGCTTCGTACTCCGCTTCATTGTTTGTGGCTTCAAACTCAAAACGAAGAGCATATATATGCTCCTTCCCTTCAGGGCTGACCAGCATTAGACCTGCTCCAAAACCGTCGGAGCTTGATGCTCCATCTGTATAAAGTTTCTAGTTATCCTACACTTCGATGTGTTTGACTTTAGGCCCCTTCTTTTTTGTGTCCAGTTCGGAAGGTAAACCTGCCAAGAAGTCTGCTAGAATTTGCCCTTTAATAGAGTTTCGACCCTTGAACTCTATCTCATGCTCCCAAGTTCGATAGCCCATTTGGCCAACCTCCCGCACTTTTCGTGCTTTGACAAGATCTGCTTGAGTGGCTTGTCTGTTAAGACCGTGATTGTATGGGCCTGGAAGTATCGTCAGAGCCTTCTTACTGCGTAGATTAGAGCCAATATTAGTTTCTCCAATGTTGGGTAGTTGACCTCTGCTCCCTGTAAGACCCTGCTGACAAAGTAAATGGGGATTTGCCGCTTGTCCCGTTCTGCCTTGAGGACTGCGCTAATGCTCTCCATTGAGGATGCTAGGTACATGAACAATACCTCGCTTTTGATTGGGTCAAGTGTTAGAAGGCTTTCAATGAACTCCTTCATCTTCGAAAAGCGACACGCATCCCGACTCCATTGAAAAGTCTTCTTGTCGACGCATCCTTTCGGTGTTTTGAAGAACGATAGGATCTGTCACCCCCTTCGATAAGAATTGACTTAGCGGCTAGCTTCCCATTCAAGCTTTGCACATCTTTTAAACACTTAGAAGCTTGGAGATCCGTAATTTCCTTGACCTTGGAAGGGTTAGCCTTTATCCCTTGCTTAGTGATCGATGCCCTAGAAATTTCCCTCTTCGACACCGAAGAGCATTTTTAGGGTTCACTTCATGTTGATCGCCTCAAGTCGGTCAAAGGTTTCTTGCACATCAAGGAGTAGGTCCTCCTCCGCCTTGCTTTTAATAACCATGTCGTCAACGTATGCTTCGAGATTTCGCCATCTCTTGTTGAAGGCTTTATCTACGAGTCATTGGTATGTTGCCCTCGCTTCTTCAATCCGAAGGGCATCTTTCGTAATAAGAGACACCTTTGCTTGTGTAGAAGGTCGCTTTTCCTCATCCTCCTTGCCATCTCGGATCACGATGATACCTTTATAGGCATCTAGGAAGCACTTTAGTCGGAAGCTCGCCAAGGATTCTACCTTCCAACGATTTACGGTAGGGGTAGCAATCCTTCTGCATGCTTTGTTGATGTCAAGAAGTCAACGCACATGCGCCACCCTCCGTCGCTTTTTTTTACCATTACCGGGTTGGCCACCCAGTTTGGTATTTGACTTTTCTTAGAATGCCCTCTTGTGTCGGTTCATCAACTTCTTAGCAGTCGCAACGTTTCTTTCGGGGCTAGGCTCCTTCTTTTCTTTCATGGGCTCAATATGTTTGTATTCATTGAGTTTATGCTCGTCGTCAAGGGTCATCCGCTCATCGACAATGTTCTTGGGACTCTATCATGTCAGAATATTTCCAAGCAAAAATATCAAGGTTAGTCCGTAATAGTTCTGTGAGCTTCGCCTTGAAATTTGCCAGGAGTTGCTTTCCTATCACCACCGTCTGTTCGGGGTAGCTAGGGTTAACTATGACCCGCTCTTCTTCATCCGTACAGCTTAGATTGCTATCAGAGGCTCCTCTGATTCTTCCTTGACCCTCTTGACACCATATACCCCTTTATCCGCCCCATAATTAGAATGAACAGTTCCTACTCCAAAGGGGGTTTGGAACTTAATGGCAGCATGTATGGTAGAAACAACAATGCCCATCTTTTGCATGGCTGTTCTCCCTATTAGCAAATTATAAGGAGAATCTGACCTGACTATGACGAAGGTGAGCGTTTTCGTGCGGGATAAGGGGCCTTCGCCTATAGTGATTTCCAACGGTACCTCTCCAAGGGGCCATGAGTGTTCGCCGGAGAATCCTACCAGAGGTGTTTGAGTCTACCCTTCGTGAGCGTATAGATGACTTGAGCTTCAGGAAGCAATGCTCATAGATGATCTCACAGGAGCTTCCACAATCCATGTACGCTCGGTTTACTTCCCTGTTTGAGACCCGTACCTTGATGACCACGGGGTCAGTCGAAGGTGTCTGCCCTAGGATGGAAGGGAATTTTATCTCTCCTACGCTTCCCAGCTCCCCATCTGCCTCTTTCCGTTTCAAGGTTGGATCATGCCTATGTACCATGAGTATCAGAGCTTATGTATGGGTAGCCTCCTTCTTGTTTCCTTTCCACTCACCCAGTTGGGTGTCAGAAAACTTGTCTTTTCCCTTCTTGATGCCTTTAACCAGGTGTGCTAATTGTCCAGACCGTACCGCCTCTTCAACTGTTTCTTCAGCTCTCTGCAGCTGTTTGTGTCATGCCCATGGTCTTCGTGAAAGTGGCAGTACTTTGGCATATCCCTGGCCTTGCTTCGTGCTGACATCCGAGGTGGTGGGTCGAAGGACTTTACGGATTTCTCGATAGCCAGAATCTCCCTGGGAGATTTGACCAAGTTTGCCAAGAGTCCATGATTCGAGCCTTTGTTGTAGGGAGTGAAGCGATCTCTGTTCTTCTTCCTATTCTTGGATCCTTCCCAAGAGGACCCTCTAGAGAACTTATCAGAGACTTCTCTTTGCTCTATCGGAGCTCCATTTGCTGCTACTTCCTTGGATTCAATCCAAGTGTAAGTTTTCTCCATCAGTGCCTTGTAAGTGGTAGGAAGGTCAGTGGACAGGAATTACACCAAGCTTCGAGTCCGTAAGCCATGTACGAAGCTAGAAATCCTTTGTTCCTCATCCAACCCCAGAATTTGCAAAGTTTCATCGGTGTACCTTGTGACGAAGGCCCTTGTGCTTTCGCTGTCCCTTTGCTTGATGGTATGTACGGCTAGATGGGTCTTGGTGTACTTCTTCTATTGGCTAAAGTGTGATCAGAACTTAGCCTTAAGATCATCTAAACTTACAATGCTTCCCAACTTTTGCTCATTCCACCATATTCTTGCGGAGTCTCGGAGTGTGTATGTGAACATGTGACATGCTACGGGCATGACCCACTTCTGCATCTTGATAGCGCCTTCGAACAAATGGAAGAAGTTATCAGGATCGCCTTTCCCATCGTAGGTGCCTATGTGAGTGGGCATCTTTACACCGTTAGGCAGAGGGTAGTCTTCGATCCACTTTACAAAAGGTGTGCAAGCTCCAGAGGCTTCGACATAGTAAGGGTTATATGGAGGTGGACAAATAGGTGTAGGGTTATACGGGTTAGGAAATGGTTAAGTGAATGCAGCGTAGGCTGTTGAAGGTTGATACGAAGGGTTTCCACCCATCGGTTGGGTAGGAACGTGTTCGTAGGGCATTGGCTGGTAACTCTGGTTGTGGAGAGACCCATTCGGAGTGTAGGTGTTATAGGTTTAAGCAGGTAGGCAGGGATTCATTCCCTGAGGGGGTAGCTGGTTCATCCCTAAGTATGGAGGAGGTCCTCCGACACTCGAGACGTATGATGGAGGTATCGGAGCCCCCATCCCTTCTCTTCCTAAATGGGCAGCTAGGAGAGGTGGTAGGTTTACCCCTCCGTTTCCTTCTGGGTTGCTTCCTCCGTTGGAGTTCTTGCTCCTTCTTTCGCCTTGTACTCTTTCCCTTCTTCCCGGATCTCCTCCGGGACCTTCTTTAAAACCCACAGTCCTTCCATTAGGCCTTCTTATGGAAGAAGAACTATTTCGTAGGGCTGAACGCCCCCTGTTAACTGGTCGAGGCCTCTCATCTACCTCGATCTCTTTGTCATATTCCTCAATGGAATATTCCAGTTCCCTTCGCATTTTAGTGTTGCGAACTTGTCTCTTACGAGCCCTCAGTAAGGACTCTAAGGCTTCGAAGTTTGCCTCAACGAAGGCAGGGCTAATTTCTGGAATAGGGTTAGCGAAAGTTGAGGCGTGATGTACGAGAGTGGTTTCCAAACGAGATCGTGTAGTGAAGGTGGAGGCCGTTATGGGGTGAGGTTATCGATGTTAGTTGTGTTGAGGGTACGGTGTAGAAAACACGGTGGAGGTGTATCTTCCTTCTGGTTCCATGCCGGAAAAGTAGCGTAATCGGTTAAGGTTTTAAGACTTGGTGATTACGGGACTAATAGTAGCATGTCCCACGGATGGCGCCACCGATTGTACAATAAATTGCACTACCAGCTCGATGATGATCAAAGGTATGAGGGTGTATGTTCCAGCCAAGATTGTCTTTCACCGAGAATAAGAAATACGAAGACACTGAAGTTAAGTGATTATCACGGGGTTGGACCCTGCGAACCACCTCCGGCGTGAGAGTAAGTACGAGTTATGGTTGTATAAGTGTGTGTAAGTAAAAAGATGAGTGTTGAATGAGCTTACCATAATTCTCTGCTTGTCTAACCTATTTATAGTGGAAGAAATAGGGTTAGGGGCACCTCTGCGTAAATGTCGGAGAACATGGGGGCGTCCCATGCTTGTTGGTAACCGCTAGGTCTTAGTGACCCACGTTCTCAAACTTGGCGGGAAAGCCAGGGAAGAGAGGGAGATCGTGGGTTTGACCAAGTCAGGAGGTTCTCATATCCGTTGCTCCTTCGTCAACCATACCCCGAAGGGCTTAGGGCTTCGAATGGCGAATTCCCTACAGGTAACCTTCGTGTGAACGAAAGGTTTGACGCCTACGAATATTCTGGAGACCTAACTTGGGCCTTCGTACAGAATTGCTTCGATACATTTCGAAGGGGTGTCCTTCTAGCTGTTAGGAGGGTACATCATCAATAAATTAGCATTGTACGTATAGCATCTACAAGAGTGTGATTTCTTCTTTCAACTACCCCATTCTGCTGTAGAGTTCTAACAACTCATGTCTGATGTGTGATCCCAACATCTTCAAACTAAGTCCTTAACTCCCGATTTGTAAATTATGTGCCGTTTTGAGTTCTTACTATCCTTACTTGAGCTTGTAGAAGTACTTGAATACGCTTGTAAAGGTGATGATGATGCACGGTGCTTCGTCTTTTGACCTCGAAACTTAACTCATTAATACAAATAAGCCAGTAAAACGTTTATTTATATTTTACGATTTTCTAATGTTTTGTCGATAACAAACGTAAAATCATTTTAACGAAACAAATAAAATACGTAAATAGTTTGAGCCAATAGTTTTTCTAACACACTTACGTGCATAAAACACTAAAACATGTATAAGTGATTTTATGATTTAGTATTACATATGTACAACAACTAGTGTTTACATATTTGGGTAAAATATACACATAACTAGTAT
The DNA here is from genome assembly GCA_022545495.1 of Chrysanthemum lavandulifolium. Classification (NCBI taxonomy): domain Eukaryota; kingdom Viridiplantae; phylum Streptophyta; class Magnoliopsida; order Asterales; family Asteraceae; genus Chrysanthemum; species Chrysanthemum lavandulifolium. Next base: position 177,166,136 of record CM040245.1, on the reverse strand, counting down.
GTAGTATATCGGGTAATATAAATGGGTAGAAACTGAAGTATCATAACCCATTGCATGACATCATGCTTATATCATATATGGATAATATCCATAACCCATGGTATTGACCCATACCCATGTGACTAGGTGCATTGCACTCATAAGATACATTGTATCTAGTAAAAGACCCATGGATCAACCCATAACCCATGACCCATGACCCATAACTAAAATACCTATGGGTAAAGAGGAGCGTCCCACGGATCCCTAGCTTTACACTAGACGGATCCCTTGTGGGAGGGATCCGTGGGATCCGGGGAACAGTAAGCATTTTCTCTTTATAAATAGTGAGCCATTTCTTCATTGTTTCTCACCCCTTTCCAACATACTTTCCCTTTGAGTTAAAAACTCTCTAACCCCATATCCAAGTGATCTGTGTTTGTAGTTTTGTTTTTGTGTGATTCTCTAGTTCCTCTTAAAGGCGAGATCACCACCTTTGAAGTCAAGCAAGCTCAAGTCCATGAGTTGCTATGCTTCCTCATCATCAAGACTACTGAAGTCCTCTTGTTGATGGTTCTTTTCTTCTCTACTAAGAAGTGTAGTGTTGAAGACATTAGTGAAAGATGTCTCAAGTGTCAAGACGAAGACATTAGTGAAAGGTGTCGATCGTCCGTATTGTAGCCATTAGTGAAGGGTGCCTAGAAGTCAAGTCACAAGACATTAGTGAAGGGTGTCTTGAAGATCTAGTTAAAGGCATTAGTGAAAGGTGCCTAAGATGTACATTCGATATGGTGTGTTTCGATGTACAAGATAGATTAGCATTAGATCCAAGGATATTGATATCCTTGTTGATGTTGTAATAAGGAGTTGGTCTCCTTTGAGATTAGTCGTTGGTGTAGTGTTGGGTTGTAGTTCCTCCATTGTAATGGAACTCGGTACTTAGCCTAGTACCGGATAAAGGGTAGGCGACATTGTGGTAGGTGTAGTTCACCTTGGTGTGAAAGAACCCGGTGGTTAGCCTAGTACCGGAAAAAGAGTAGGCGACGTTGTGAAGGTTTCTCCACCATAAGGAGTCGGTGTTGTGTAGTGATTACAAACTCTTGAGTAGGTGACTCGGGGAGTGGAGTAGGGCAAGGAAGGTGTCCTTGTAGCCGAACCTCTATAAATACTCGCGTTGTGGTTTTGTGCTTCTTACTCTTATCTTTTCATTACATATTTATACTTACATATGTTTGTTTATCAACATCCAACACACATCCAAATAGATTGAAATAAGTCGATATAAATAGTTTAAAAGGAAGTTTTAATTGGCAAAACTATTCAACCCCCCTTCTAGCTTTCCACAATTGGCATCAGAGCTTCGTTACCAAGTTTCTTGAAGTATATTGTACTTTAAAAACTTGATACGATCCATGGTTAATTGAAAACTACAAAGAAGTTTTTTCATAAAAACAAACACCATGTCTTTTAAAACTCTTTGTTTGGATGTTCATTAAATGACAACATTTTTCTTAATATTTATTTTTTTATTTAAATGCACTAATCCTCTTTGTCATGTTGATTAGTCAAAGCTCATACCTACCTAGCCTTAGGAATCGCTTGGTAACAAGATTACCTTCCCTAAGAAGGTATCTTAAACACAAAGGAGCTGAAATTATCTACTAACATTTATTGTGTCATTTGTAAAGACATTCCTAAGTGCATTAGAGGTATGATTTTCTACTTATCTCTAAAAAGACATTATCTTGATAATTAAGTATGCCTACATAGGTATCTATATGATTATCTTTTGTGCATATACATGTATTACATGAAGCTTCATTAGGAAGCCTTTTTGTCACATACGTGTTATTTTTTCGCCTAAAGTTGTGGTATATAAAACTTGTGTTTTATTTCATTTAATCTAAAAATCATATCCTTCTAATAATAAAACAAAACACAAATCTCAAAAATTCCTCCTTCCTCGTAAATAAACCATCCGTCGTTCAACTCTATCAAATCCCCACTTTTTCAAATCTTCCACTTTCAAAAATTACCTCTCATTCAAAACTTCATCTTCCTCTTATCTCATCTCAAATCAAAACCAAGAAGGTTCATCATCAACATGGTTTACATCGCCCTCGTGCTCATCGCCTTAACACTCATCGCTCTTGTGTTCCCTATGATGAAGTTCTCATACAGAGACATATACTTTGTGTTGTTAATCTACATTGGGATCATATACCCAATCCTTTGTATCATTCTTAGCACTGAAATGAAATATTATTAATAGTCTAGTTTATCTAGGTTATTATTATCATAATGTGCTTGTCATTTCTTTTGATTTATATGTTTCGTATTCTTTCATGATACATTAGAAGCCATGTATGCATGCTAAAAGAAAATGTAGGTTAAAACACATATCTTGGTATAAAATTGTAAAACCTATGTTTTTATCAAATGCCTCTCACATTACTGCACCCACGGATCCCTAAGCAAGTATACTAGCGGATCCCTTATAGAAGGAACCGTGGGAACCGTCTTACGGATATGATTTTCATGCAAAATAAAACCACTTTCTTCCTAAAAGAAATATTTTACTAGAATGTCAAACATTAAAGTCGGTTAAATGTAATTGTTAATAAACATCTTGTAAAAACGTTAGGTAATCATTGTTTTACCCATAATACGTCACATCCTATTAACTTTTCTTTCCTATAGGTTCCGCTATGTCGCATGAATATGAGTTTGATTTTTCACTCACTAGCGTCTACACTCCTAATATCTCCCTTGAACCCAACACACCTGGAAATCATGTCCGTGGGTTCAATAATCTCGAAAACCATCACTTCCACGAAGGACGTATTGTAGACACCTCTCTACAATTCGAAGAAGGTATCAATACCTCCTTCCGAGCCATAGGGCTAGAATGTCTTCTCGAAATCAACGAGAAGATATGTCCAAGGTTCATAATGGAATTCTTCCGTCAAGTCGAACTCGTTCGTAACGAGGATCACTCTCCATCTCTTTGGTTTTGGATCAAAAACCAAAAGTTTGTTTTAACCCTTGGGCAATTTGCTCACATCCTCCGAATTCCAAATCATTGACAATGTGCCTTCACCGAAGATTGGTCTCTTGATTCTCTCTTCACTTTCATGAAGAAAATAGTCCATATTGTTCACACATACCCTCCCGGAGGATTTGAATCGCATAATATGCAAACCTCGACCATATTACTCGATCCAAACATTATCTCGTACAAAGGATATATGAGAAGAGTACAAGGCTCTCGCACTCATCCTCGTGAAAATGTTTGGAGTCTTAGGGAAATCGAAATCCTTCCCGCTTGTTGTGCTCACATAATGTATTGTTTGCTTTCACAACAACCATACAATCTCGCCTATTTCTTTGCAAGGCGAATTGTAAACCTTCAAGGGTCCAAGAATAAACTCATCCCTTATGGAATGTTCTTGACACGCCTTTATCATCACATCATGTACTTCCATCCTGATAACGCTACACGCGTCGTTCGGGGTCAAAGGAACTTCCTTTTCGTCGAGCAAGTTTTTCAACACCCTAGGCGGTGAACCTAATCGTTGTAGTGTAGTATTAGGGTAAGCCACGTGAATTGATATCATTCTCTAGGGAATAGGAATGCTAGTGAGAAGTTACTACGCTAAGGTTGGGGTTGAGGAAGATTATTTTTATCTTTTATGTTTTTAGGAAATGGAAAGGTACGAATTTCGGGGTATTGGATTTGGGGGTTGGTATTTCTACCCATTACTCTATTCGTCTAGTTATCTAATCTAAGGTGTATGTAGTCTATGTCTAATTATTTGTGTGCTCGTATGATGACTTAAAGATGTGTTTACTTAGGTTTTATTACTCCTTAATTATCTCCTATTGATGGTTGAATTGTCACGTCCTTATTCTTAATCGCGTTGTGTGTCTAAGGTCGTAGGGTATGCGTTTATCCCTAAATATTTGAAACTACCAAAGGTTATCGCCTACAAAATCTCTAGGATTTATAAACTTAACACTAAGTTACTCTTCGGATGGTTTAGCCTACAATGACTCTAGGTACTATAAGCTAAGGTTCAACAAAGATTAATCAAGCATTAACTACACAACGGATGACCTATCGCAATACTAGATCATTAACAATTAAGATAAGAGACAACCAATCAATATTCAATAATTAAGTTTCATATCTCTAACCAACCACACAAGTAAATTAGCGGACATGGGAAACATGCAAGCATACACACAATTAATTGAAGACATAATTGAATTAATGAAGTAAAACACTTATCTTGATGTAAGATAGGGTATGGAGCCCTAAAATACAACAAGACACCTTGGTTCGGTTTAGGTTTTACTCCAAAAGACTACACACTAAAAACTAAAAATTCGGATTTATATATAATATTACACATGCGGCGGCGTCACCTTATGATTTGTGGCCGTCGGTCGCCGCCATTAGGGTTTCGTCTTGGCCACGTTAGTCTTGCGACGGCGTCACCTTATGCTTGTGACGTCGTCCCTTCGATCTCGGCGTCGTCGGATCAAATCTAGGCGATCGAGTTGCACGCCTACTTTTTAAAACCCAAAGCCGTCACTTGTAAATGAGCAATTTTGCTCTTGAGCCGTCATAAAAGTTGTCCAACGCGTCACTGTTTTATGCTGACACCGCCACCTTCGATTCAATGACTGAGTGTCTCGATTCTTGACTTTGGCCATTTTCTTCGTATATTCGCGCCTTTTCGTCCGAATAAGTGTCATTCCAGCATTTTGCCTTCAAGATACCTAAAAAGTGAAAAGGAACGATATTAAGTAATAATGGATACAAAAGTGATCAAATAAGGGCTTAAACGACCCCTCAAAAAGGTACATTTTAAAACCTTATCAAATATCCCTACACTTGGTATTTGCTTGTCCTCAAGCAAATGTGCTTTTAGCCAATTAATTTATAAGTTAGGGGTCATGAAGCATTGGTTTAGAACAATCCACAACACATATAAGCCCATAAAAGTCATAACAAGCACGGAAATTACATACTAGCACCTCGGATGAGGTGTTTGGATACTCACATCTCTCGGTGTATATGAAATATAACAAGTTGGAAATGGAAGATAAACACTCATTAATCGGTCCTAGTACATAGATTACCATAGGCTTGAGACCGATCAAACCTCCATCGCTTTGGCGTAAGCACCTAGGAAAGACTATCAAAGAGGTCTTTTAAAGGGTTGTAATGTTAGGCTTACTGTAGGAAACAAAGGGTTTGGTGGGATAGGCGATTTAGTGGTGGCAAGTCAAAATCTTTATGTTACAAGCATCTGAAGAATGGCGTTGCTAAGCCAAGACTCGACACTCTAGACTCTAGATAACTGAAACAAACAACCATAAATTTAAAGATAGATGTAGGATGGTAGCAGTATGTTTTTTCATTTTTTTTCAACACTCTATTTTTTCTTTTTCTCTTTTCTATTTTTTTCGATTTTTTTCATACACTTTTACTCTACCATCCTCTACGATAACATCAAAATAATAGGGATTTATAGGCACATCCCTACACTTGAGTTTTATTACTCTAACACTAAAATGACCCGAATTGAAAAGATCAAAACACTTGGAGTACATTATTATGCAAATAAAGAGAATTTGAATTTAACGTTCTCTTCCGTCATTTCACAAACTTTAACTTTTCCCATGAGTCCCAATCGTCCCAAAGCGTGTACAAAGGATATGACTCGACTTAGCAACTTATGCAAGCAACTAGATAATTGAACTAAGGGTTTAGTGTGATAACAATAATGCACTAAAAGTGAGTGCATACAAGGTAGGCTAAGGCGATTTGGGTGTACATTTGGGGGTGGGGTGTAAACAATGCTCTTCATTGATATTCCGGAAAACCAAAACATCACGAGAACCGCGAAAAGGATAAGCTCTGAGGGGTTAACTAGGGGTATCGTATACTAAAGATGAGTACAACGCAAAGGTGTGGGTGAATTACTCAACCGATGTGGAATAAGTAATTATATTACGGGTATCAAACAAGGGTTATCCTAATGCCTCTTATCATTTAGCTATTCCTAACTACATAAGTGTAGTCTTACTAGCAATCTCGGGATGCATCACAAAACAAGTTCTAGAATCTATTATACTACCGGTTCACACACTAAGCATTAAAGATGAATGCTTTAATTCCTACTAATCTAAGGGCGATCCTCACATTTTGGGTGGAATTTAAGTGCTAAAGGGTTTTTGTGCTAGTCATATAATTTCCTATCCATGAGACGCTTTATTAAGACTAATGGCCACTCCTATATGTCATGAAAAATTGAAAATTTGGTGCCAAAATTACCCTAACCGACATTTTCTCATGGTTTATTACACAGATGCAATTGGACAAAGCAAATAGTCAATGATAAGCATAGTTTCAAAGTTCCGTTTATTTTCCTCCCTACACTTAAACCGAACATTGTCCCCAATGTTCCCCGAAAGTATCAAAGTTATGATAATGAAAGGTAATAAAAGCGAAGAAACTAATACTCCCGATTAGCTTGGTAGGATCCGTGTAAAGTGGTGGTTACATCTTTCTTCAAGAAGAATGTTTGCGTTAAAAGCTCCTTCTCATCTTATGTATCTTCTTCTTGGTAAATTAAACCTGCACACTTGAAGAAAACAAACGAAACCTTCGCGTAAAATCGGCGGTAACAATATATATAGGACTCTACTAAACTAGGATATAATGCTTGTGGAATGGATGTTTCTGAACTTCGGAAAATTAAGACCGGAAAATTCCAAAATTTATAAGTAGCTCGAAAATGAGAAAAAGTAATCGATTGTTTTTGCTCCTTCACGGCGCCGTCAATCCCCGTCGGGTTATCCCGACAAAACCGGTCCGCGATTTTCGGAAAAATTCGGAAAGTTTACATCTTTAGAATGGAAAAATTTCACGCAAAACATCCATTATGACTCGATACAAGCATTTGACTCGAACAAACACACATGTATATCTTCTAATTAATTGTAATTCTCATGTTTACGTTTCTTTTGAAAATGTGTAATCCTCCTACACTTACCCCTTATGTAAAATACCTTTATATGTAATTAAGACGAGGTTAAAGACAAAATAAAGCATTTTACAAATTTAAACATGAGAATAAACAATCAAATAAAAGATACATGACATAAACAAGCAAACAATTAAGCATGGGTTGCCTCCCACGGCGCTTTTCTTTATTTATGAGTCTTGTAGCTAGACTCAAGTCGTGCCCTACGTAACTTCATTAACGTCACCTTCTTCCTCATGACGGTCTCTAGTGGGTGATTCCATGTTGTAAAAGTGTCCTATGATGCACCTTTCTAAGAGTTCGTCCTCTCCCCACTCAGTTCTATATTCCGGTCCTAAGTTCAAACAATCCTTATAGAAACCGAAAATCTTAGCCATAACATAATCCACTCCTTTCTCCTTATCCTTCTCATTCCTATAGTAGACCGATAGTTTAAGTTCTTTTTCATCATCGGAGAGTGATGAAAATTTCTCAATCTTAAACGGCATTTGGTAGGCTACGTCATCGGTCTCATCCTTGAAGCGCACTATTCCTAATGAGGGATCATAAGTCATCCCCGATACTCTCTAAAAAAGGTTTCCCTAGAATAACGTGGGACAAACTAGGATCTATGGCCGTACTAATATCATCCACTATTATGAAATCTGTAGGAAACATGAAACTACCTACATAAACGGGCAATCCCTTAACTCAACCAAGAAAATTGCAACTAACCCTAGGATTATCGGGATCTTGCCTAGTTGGGATAGACTTCTTCATTACCCAATTATAGTAGGTGCTAGTCATTATGTTTATTGGGGACTTGCGGTCAATGTAGGCCTTTGCCACGAAAAGGTGTCCTATGCAACATGGTATGTTAAGATTCCAAGAGTTCCCAAACTTGATCCTAGGGCTTCTCCTAACATACATGTGACGGAGGTCACGCACTAAGTGAGGGTGGCGAGATAGTTCTTCTGCCGTAGGAAACTTATTGAAATAGTCATTGCCTACTTCATCTACTTCCTCGGTTGTTCCATTCCTAGGTGTTTCACTAACCTCAAGTATCGTTTCATGGTTCGCTTCGTCATTTGTTCTATTAGGTTTTGCTACGGTGATGGTATTGACGAATTGAACGTGCTTAGCTAGCTTACTTGGGTCCTTAATCTCGACACCGGAAGGTTCGGGAGTTGAGATAGCATTAACCTTCCTATCACTATTGGTCATGGCTTTCAAGAGGTTATCTATCTTCCTATCCATCTCGACTTGTTGTTGGTTAAAACGGTCCGAGAGCTTAGCTATTTGAGCTTCTTGGGATGCGACTAGGTGTTGCAAAATCCCCTCAATGCTTTGTTGGTTAGGGCCGTGAGATGGGGGCCATGAGAAATCATTGGATGTGAATTCTTTGGTTTGTCCCCAATAAAAGTCGGGCTTTCCCTTCCATGCTTCTCGAGCGTCATTAAAAGTCCTAGGTCCGGGTGTTGTAGGGAATCTTCCTCCCGTTCCATTAGTACGCGAGGAGGCGTAGTCAACGAAAGCTTGTTCGGGGAATCTTGTGCAAGTTCGCATGTTATGAGGATCATTACACGGCTCACACGAGGAAGAAACTTTGTTCACATGGTGTGAAGACTTAGGATTATTGTAGGAACTCATTAGGAATTTAACTTAATCTTCAAGCTCGAGCATCCTACGGTCGGAAGGTTGTGAGTCAATGGGTGGCAAGGAGATTGCCTTAACGGTTTTGGGCAACTCACGGGGGTCATTCCAACTTTCGTTGTCATAGAGAGCAAGGTCCTCTATTATACCCCATGATTCTTCCGCGGTGAGGTCACTAAGTTTTCCACCGGCCGCTTGGTCAATGGATCGCTTGGTGTGGAAGTTGACATGATCATAGAAGAGTTGGACTTGAAGCCAAAGATCAATGCCGTGATAAGGGACTTTATGGAGTAAGTCCTTGAATCGAGTCCATGCTTCGTAGAGAGATTCACCTTGACGTTGTTGGAACATCAAGATATCATTCCTAAGCTTAGTAGTTCTCCCCGGTGGGAAAAATTGAGCAAGGAAGCGAGAGGTGAGATCATCCCAACTTGAGATGGAGCCGTGGGAAGTCGCTCAAGCCAATTACTAGCTTGGTCCCGTAGAGAGAATTGGAAGAGACACGAGCGTGGTCTCCCGAGTAGTAGCATCGAGGTCGTGAAATCGAAAATTTTAAGGAAATCCTTAAGATCTTGATTAGGATCTTCGAACGAAGTCCATGGAACGCACATCCGTTTTGCACCAACCGGATGGTGTCGGATCGTGGGCCGTAGTTTGGGCTTGGTCGGGAAGCTCAATGGTGTTCCTATAGCCTAGGTGGCTTGGTCTCGGTATTCACCAAGAGTACGGCCTCTTGGCGGGTCATTTGGTGGTAGGTTGATGAATGGTGGTTGGTTATCACCTTCCATGATGAAAAGTGATGGGGTTACTAACAAAGGTCACGAAGAAGGGGATAGACTACGAGGAAGCTAAAATTAGAAAAATTTACTTGATAGGAATCAAGCAAAGAAACCTAAATGAGGTGGACTCTAACTAGCTATTCTATTCCCGGCGGCGGCGCCAAAAACTTGATAACGCTACATCGTCATTCGGGGTCAAAGGAACTTCCTTTTAAATCGAGCTAGTTTTTCAACACCTAGGCGGTGAACCTAATCGTTGTAGTGTAGTATTAGGGTAAGCCACGAGAATTGATATCGTTCTCTGGGGAATAGGAATGCTAGTGAGAAGTTACTACGCTAAGGTTGGGGTTGAGGAAGATTATTTTTATCTTTTATGTTTTAGGAAATGGAAAGGTACAATTTGTGGTATTGGATTTGGAGGTTGGTATTTCTACCCATTACTCTATTCGTCTAATTATCTAATCTAAGGTGTATGTAGTCTATGTCTAATTATTTGTGTGCTCGTATCATGACTTAAAGATGTGTTTACTTAGGTTTTATTACTCCTTAATTATCTCCTATTGATGGTTGAATTGTCACGTCCTTATTCTTAATCGCGTTGTGTGTCTAAGGTCGTAGGGTATGCGTTTATCCCTAAATATTTGAAACTACCAAAGGTTATCGCCTACAAAATCTCTAGGATTTATAAACTTAACACTAAGGTACTCTTCGGATGGTTTAGCCTACAATGACTCAAGGTACTATAAGCTAAGGTTCAACAAAGATTAATTAAGCATTAAATACACAACGGGTGACCTATCGCAATACTAGATCATTAACAATTAAGATAAGAGACAACCAATCAATATTCAATAATTAAGTTTCATATCTCCTAAGCAAACACACAAGTAAATTAGCCGGACATGGGAAACATGCAAGCATACACACAATTAATTGAAGACATAATTGAATTAATGAAGTAAAACACTTATCTTGATGTAAGATAGGGTATGGAACCCTAAAATCTTGTACAAGACTGACCTTGGTTCGGTTCGATTTTACTCCAAAAGACTACACACCGAAAACTAAAAATTTGGATTCTATATAAGATTACACATGCGACGGCGTCACCTTATGATTTGTGGCGCCGTCGGTCGCCGTCATTAGGGTTTCGTCTTGGCCATGTTAGTCTTGCGACGACATCTCCTTATGCTTGTGACGCCGTCCCTTCGATCTCGGCGTCGTCCGGATCAAATCTAGGCCGTCGAGTTGCGACGCCTACTCTGTTAAAACACAAGCGGTCACTTGTAAATGAGCAATTTGGCTCTTGAGCCATCACAAAAGTTGTCCGACGGCGTCACTATTTTGTGCTCGACGTCACCTTCGGCCCAGCACTGGGTGTCTCGATTCTTGACTTTGGCCATTTTCTTCGTATATTCGCGCCTTTTCGTCCGAATAAGTGTCATTCCAGCATTTTGCCTTCAAGATACCTAAAAAGTGAAAAGGAACGATATTAAGTAATAATGAATACAAAAGTGATCAAATAAGGGCTTAAACGACCCCTCAAAAAGGTACATTTTAAAACCTTATCACATCCACAATTTCAAAGTCCGTTGTACGTACTTGTGAACAAGATGATGGAACCTCTAAACATATCTCTCATGAAGACTTTCATCATTCCTGAATCAACAAACACTCATCAACCATTTGATGATCCAACTAGCGAAAACACTCAAGGAATTTAGTTTTATTTCAAATAGGATCAATCCTTAGTATCCATGTTTCATCAATGTAATCCAATTTCTTTTATGAAATAAAACATCTTACATTTGATATCTTAGTGTTAGAATCTCTTAAACTAACCTTGAAATATGATGCATTGTCAAACCATTGCATACCTTTTGTAAAGGTTCTGCTTAGCAGATAGACGGATCCCAAAACTTGTGCTTGACGGATCCCTACTCTTAGGAACCGTGGGATCCGCAAATGTAAAAATGCAATTGCAATCATTGTATTTCAAATATGTCCTTAGAACACCTCACACTAAGCTAGACATAGTGTCTTAAGGCAAATTAAGTCCTTATCAAGTTAAGTAGATCCTTCCTACTCACACATAACTCACCTATATCACAATCAAGGCGGCTTGTAGATCTATCGTTTCACTTAAACCCATTACTCTTCCGCTCTCAAGCTCACTCATCATCTCTCACATGATCCCTCATATCTAGCTTTGGAAATCTTTAGATTATGGCAAAATTGATCATAATCATCTTTACCTCAAAATTGGTTGAAATTGATCAAATTCTAGTTTTTCCATTTCAAGCCTCTAGGATATTCTCCAAAACATTATCGTAAGTCACTATCTGATCTCTAGGATCATTTAGCTCCACTTGACACTCTCAAAATCTTTAGTGTCATCTTTGTTCATTCATTGGTACTCATGAAAGTTCCAACTTCTTCCATAAAAGGCAATCATTAGCTACATAACTCATTACCCTCAAATACTTAAGCACTCCTTCATTTAAGACTCTTAGGTAAACTGAAACACTCAAGAAGAAATAGGCATTAGACCTTACAAACATCATTTCTATCTTTTCTTAGCTACTGATAGACGAATTCCTAGGATTAGCCTAGGCGGATCCCTCGTTGGAGGGAACCGTGGGATCCGTATGACAGACTCATGCGAAGTCTAGCTAGAACAATCATTCCAAGCTCATCTTTCTAACTTAAACACTCCATCTTATCTTAAATGAGTTCCTAGATCAGTACAACTCTGAAGTTGACTCTTGTGCATGTTAATCATCACATTTCATTGAATTTTAATGGCTTAAGTCTTGAATGCACTTGCCAAATCCCTTAGTTTATAAACCACATTGTTAGGACCTCTAAATTCATCATCTTCATCCTCATTTTCAGCACTTATAAACCTTTACAAACCTCTTGAAATCATCACATCATAAGGAAAACTCCAAGTAGCAACTTATCCACCAAAGAACCACCTAAGAAAATTGCTCGTGTTATACACGAAATCTCTTCAACCGAATCATCTCCGGTCAAGTCCACAAATGCAAGGATTTCCCCTCCACCAATCAAACCAATCCCTAAAAGGATAGTACCCACAAAACTACCTATGCCAAACACCACCATACCTCCTAGGCCAAACAATCCCATCTCCACTAAACCATTACCATTGGTTCCTAGAGCTATTTCATTCACAACTCCACTATCATCACCACACCTCTACAATTTAGAAGATTTGCCTCCTAGGCCGTCTCATCCTCCTCCACCGGCAACATTCTCCTCATTAGGAGGAATAATGGTACAAAATCAAGGTGTTGAGTCAACACTAGCTCCGGCTTCCTTTTCGCCATCACTATCATATAATCCCATTTGGATTATGAGAAATTATGAAAGTCAACCACCCGACCATATGGAAGTTGACACTTCTCTACCAACACCATCATTCTTGGTCGAGCCATCTTCAAATGTGCCTCCACCAATCCCTACGTCGTTTGAGGCTCCCCAACCCGCTTCACTTGATCCTTTACATCGAGCAATTACTTTTCTTCCACCACCACTACCTAGCCATGACAAAAATTGTTATCATTGTCAACATGTTGAAAGTTTGATACATGAAGTATGAGAAGATCAACGTTTCATGTTTTATCATCTCCTCGAACGTTTCGACGAGATTAAACCTAAAAAACTTGAGCTAGAGGATTTTAGTGGTGTCCTAGTATCAAGCGTTACTTAGATAAGTCTAGTAATTCCAAGTCATGTATCGATCATTTTCTTAGTTTTTAGAGTCATGTATATCATATCTCTAGTTTTATTAAATGAAAATACATGTTACTTGCTATATTTCTGAGTATATGATTATGTTGTATAAATCATATCTCACTTTGATGTTAACATTATTTGTTATATCACCATTGCTGAAATCAGTCATCAGCCAGACGGATCCCTTAAAATTGCCTAGACGGATCCCTATAAGGAGGGAACTGTGGGATCCGTGAGACAGAAAACTACTTTTCTACTAACTTTGAGTCATATTTGCAGGAAATTATGCATTATACATGTTTTCTAACCTTTGTTTTGTAGTTATTCAATTTACACATGAAGACTTTGACATCCTCAAGCTAGGGGGAGCTTTGTGTCAAAGCAATACATTACAAAATTACTTGCAATATTAGGATTACATTTCATGACATCCCTTTGCAAAATTGCAATCATCAAGGGGAAGCACATTCGTCACATAGACGAAATCTTTTGCAAACTTAGTTGCAAATGAACTAGCTTAGTATTATTTTCTTGAGGCCCTCACATAGGGATGGACTAGTCAAGGGGAGTAAAGAGATATCCTTTCCGTTACTTGCTCTCTACTTTTTCTTTCTTTTCTATTTTTCACATGTTTTCTTAAAACAATGTGTTAGTTTCCTTCGAAGCTCTTTTGTTTCGACAAAAGGAGGAGAAGAAAGTAAAAACTACAAATTCAAACTTTTACAATTTTAGATTTTCCTTAAAATAATTTTATGTTTTGTCATCAACAAAAGGGAGATTGTTAATACAAATAAGCCGTAAAAACGTTTATTTATATTTTACGATCTTCTAATGTTTTGTCGATAACAAACGTAAAATCATTTTAACGAAACAAATAAAATACGTAAATAGTTTGAGCCAATAGTTTTCTAACACACTTACGTTTTCACATAAAACACTAAAACATGTATAAGTGATTTTATGATTTAGTATTACATATGTACAACAACTAGTGTTTACATATTTGGGTAAAATATACACATAACTAGTATGTAGTATATTGAGTAATATAAATGGGTAGAAACTTAACTATCGTAACCCATTGCATGACATCATGCTTATATCATATATGGATAATATCCATAACCCATGGTATTGACCCATACCCATGTGACTAGGTGCATTGCACTCATAAGATACATTGTATCTAGTAAAAGACCCATGGATCAACCCATAAACCATGACCCATGACCCATACCAAAATACCCATGGGTAAGAGGACGGATCGTCTAGACGGATCGGATCTCTATAAATAGTGAGCCATTTCTTCATTGTTTCTCACCCTTTCCAACATACTTTCCTTTGAGTTAAAACTCTCTAACCCCGGATCCAAGTGACCTATGTTTGTAGTTTTGTTTTTGTGATTCTCTAGGTTCATCTTAAAGGCGAGATCACCACCTTTGAAGTCAAGCAAGCTCAAGTCCATGAGTTGCTATGCTTCCTCATCATCAAGACTCAAAGTCCTCTTGTTGATGGTTCTTTTCCTCTACTAAGTGTAGTGTTGAAGACATTAGTGAAAGATGTCTCAAGTGTCAAGACGAAGACATTAGTGAAAGGTGTTGATCGTCCGTATTGTAGGCATTAGTGAAGGGTGCCTAGAAGTCAAGTCACAAAACATTAGTGAAGGGTGTCTTGAAGATCTAGTTAAAGTCATTAGTGAAAGGTGCTTAAGATGTACATTCGATATGGTGTGTTTCGATGTACAAGATAGATTAGCATTAGATCTAAGGATATTGATATCCTTGATGATGTTGTAATAAGGAGTTGGTCTCATTTGGGATTAGTCGTTGGTGTAGTGTTGGGTTGTAGTTCCTCCATTGTAATGGAACTCGGTACTTAGCCTAGTACCGGATAAAGGGTAGGCGACGTTGTGGTAGGTGTGGTTCACCTTGGTGTGAAAGAACCCGTGGTTAGCCTAGTACCGGAAAAAGAGTAGGCGACGTTGTGAAGGTTTCTCCACCATAAGGAGTCGGTGTTGTGTAGTGATTACAAACTCTCGGTAGGTGACTCGGGAGTGGAGTAGAAGCAAGGAAGGTGTCCTTGTAGCCGAACCTCTATAAATACTCGCGTTGTGGTTTTGTGCTTCTTACTCTTATCTTTTCATTACATATTTATACTTCCATATGTTTGTTTATCAACATCCAACACACATCCAAATAGATTGACATGAGTCGATCTAAATAGTTTAAAGGAAGTTTTAATTGGCAAAACTATTCCACCCCCATTCTAGTTGTCACACCCCAAATTACTGCTTTTCTGCAATGAATTGAATTCGGGGGATGATGTCATAACATCAAAGTTATAGTTATATTGAGCGACCTAAAGTGTCGTTTGGAAAACACATCGTTTGATTTAATAAATCCATCGAGTTTACAAAGTATAGGTCCCAAATGAAAGTCACTATGTACGGAAATAAATTTGTTACAAGCCAAACGATGTTTTAAAGTGCATAAATCCCATGTATGACGTCGTCACCACGACTCTATGATATGTCCATATGCATGCCATGAAGTGAATGCCTTAGATACCGAGATAAAACATGCTAAAAGTGTCAACACAAAGGTTGAGTGAGTTCATAGAGTTTGTGTTGAAATGTAAAGCCTTTAAAGAATGTTCATGCAAAGAAAGGCATTGTAAATCCACTCGGTTCAAGTTCGCCCATACAAAACTTGCAACATGTGTGTTCACAACCCATTGCCCAAAATAGAATGACAATCGTGATTACGCGCATCAAGTTAGTTAAAAGTATAAATGTCACCACAAGGGTCTTCCAACAACTCGTGTTGGGATGTTCCTCAACGACTCACGTTAGGGCAGTATCCATATAAATGGCCTTCCAACATATAAATATTGGGATGTTCCTCCAACGACTCACGTTGGGTCAGTATCCAAATAAATGGCCTTCCAACATATAAATATTGGGATGTTTGTTTAAGTCTAGTCACTTCACGCACCAAGTCTAAAGTATAAGTAATGTTGTTTGGCAAAAGAGTTTAAATGTTTTGATAAATAAGCATGTATCTCGCCCCAAATAGTTTATAAGAATTTAAACGAGTAAAAGCGGGGTATGAACTCACAAGGAAAGTAATAGCATTGGTTCTACTTCATCTACGAAACCCAATGCGTGTGTTATCCAAGGAGACTTTCAAGTTTAGTATAACACAATCAAGTATAATGCAATCAAGTATATAAAGTATAGCGTAGCATAAAAGTGTGAATGTTTTGAGTATTTGTATTTGTAAAAGCAAGTAGTTGAACATGTATCTCCCCCAAAGAGTTTGTAAAACAATTAAGTAATAGAAAGTGGGGCTATGAAAACTCACCTGTTGCAATAGTTACGATGACAAAGTGGATGTACAGAAACGAGACGCAACTCTCTAACCGCGACCTATTATGAATGATATGCTCTAATATAAGTCATGAAACAATGTCGTGTATGCAAACTCATATGATATCCATACCACTTGTACATTTTGAAAATAGAATTTATCATCGAAATATATGTTTATGACATCTCGTCATGTTATAAAATACTTTACAAGTATATACGTTGAATCAATATCCTACGATAGTCGTTTAATGATTTATTATGAAATTATAACTTTTCGTCGTAAAACAATATAATTTGACAAGTCATGAGAGTGACTAAATGGCCTTGAAAAGCTAGTCGTAAAATGGTGCACATCGAGTATTAGGAAACGAACTCAACGGTTTTGGAAAGCTTGTAGCATTATCTCAAAGTTTTAGCTTTTAAGTTTTCATCATAGAGGTCTCGATCATGGAGAAAAATATAGGTAAAGTATGGTACTTGTGTCCAAAATATTGTTTAAGGGTGATTTTCGGCAAAGTTTAAGTGACCGTATTTTATTCATTACAACTCCGCTTGACGAACGGTTGGACATTTTGGAAAATATGCTAGGCGAACTTACTTTTACTAGAAGACATCACGTTATAAAAAGTACTACATCCTTGTTAAAAACAACCTTCAACATGGTCTCTAGTTTTGCCGTAATATGTGTCTAATAGAAATATATTAGTTTTTCTTATATAATATAGTTACCGCAACTTTATGTATACACGTGTAATTTAATCGTTACAAGACCGTTTTCTACGTTTTATATGTCCTTAGATTCGTATCAAAGTATACTAATATATTTTTGATAATTCGACACATTTAATAACGCTTAAGCCTCATTTTTGACTCGTAAAGGGTGACATTTTTCTTGCTGAAATTTATGGAATTATTAGTTTTCGTCGTCAAACTTCAAAAATTCATAACTTCTTCGTTATAACTCCGTTTTAATCCGTTCAAGCGGCCACGTTTTTGTTTTAAAGTATATTTTCCAAATATCTAGGCCAAAAATATTTACCTACTGTCGGATTTTCCAGATTTTCAAAATATGGACATACCCTTATATATAGTTGTCGAAATGAGTTTTTCTCGCGCAAAACCTATTCTAACCAATTCAAAACAACTCCGAAGCTATTCTAATCCTACCATACACCTTCTTAGGGTGTCATGGGTTCCTAGACATCACCAAAAGTGATATATTACAAGGAATAATTATAGGATGAAATATATATATAACACTTAATAACAATGAAAAAGTGGTACAAACATCATATGACTTGCATGTTTTCTCAAATATGATTAAATGAATATGAAAATGAATATGAAATATGATCATGAATATGAAAAGCTTAAAAGTTAACTTGATGAGGTTAATGAACAAATGTTTAATCCTAAAACACCCTAGGTTTTTATTTCAAAACATTACTAAGAGTGTGTCTAGATTGTATTGAACTTGACTAGAAAATTTTTTGTGATCTCCTTCTTGCTTCTCTATGATGGCGGTTATGGTGAGAAGAGGGAAGAGAGGAAAATCTTTACACCTTTGGATATTTTGTTGTATGTGTTAAGTTGTGAGTATTATACAATATAAATGTAAGATATTTAGTTTTAAGAGTGTGACTCACCAAGTTGGTCGACATATGTAAAAAATAGACTAGATGCATTTAGTAGTAATTAAGTATATTAATGTAGAATAAATGTGTAGATAATTAAAGACAATTAATAACTTGTGTATTTATTTAAGCATTTAAGGTAGCGTTAGCTAAAAATAAATTTTAACGGAGTAAAATAAAATATATTGAAGTAATAAAAATTATAAAAATACATTTCTTGCAAAAATTGAGTGAAATAATAATTATCGTGTAGTTTTTACGAAAACCGTCGTAATTATATAAATATAACAATTTATATACAAAATAAATTTAAAACACCGGGTAAACTCATAATATTATTTTATAATCTTAATATGAGTATATAAAAATATATCGGGATAATTTTGGAGGTGTCGAGTCAATTGTACAAAATAAATGTTTCTGCGATAGCGTTTATTTAATAGGAAAATAAACGTTTAATGAAAATATAAATTTGAAAAATGATTGAAATTGAGAATTGTGACATTCTTCCCATGTCGAGGAATCACGTCCTCGTGATTCGATTAATGATACTATGGTCCGAACCTCGACAAGGGTTCTAAAGTTTATGCTCGTGTATAGTTTAAATGATTATGTCAATGCTCATGCATATGGGTTTCTCATCCAACTAAATACGTTCTCGTGCTATCGTGAGCATTTCCGTCCTAAATACATGCTCTCTTATGACTAGGCTTGATGAGGCAGCTTTCCATTCTCGAGCAAAATTTTCAAAAGACTTTTCGGTAACCGATTTTACTTAATCCCACAACTCATCAAACAAGAACCGTCATACGATTAGGCTAAATCGGTTTAGGTAACAACTTGTTTCTAGCTTGATCGTTGCAACTCATCAAACAAGAACGTCACTCGGATCAAGCAGAAACAAGTGGTTTGAAGAAAATCTTTTGAAAATTTGGCTTGATTACGAATTGCTTACACATATGAGACTACTACTCCTTCATTGCATGATTCTTCTGAATTAGACATAGGTGATCGGGCTATGTATAATTTAGGAGTAACTATGCAATGCTTGGACTAATCGACTCATATGATGTTTGGTGTTGAGTCATAAGTTCGCATGTATAAGGAGTATGCACTTATAATGATATGATGAGATGCTATGATGATGTAGTTATAGTCTAGGGTCAATGATGCAACCTAGTTCTCTATAACCGATGCTCGATACCAATCACACCCCAAATTACACATTTTGCGTGAATTAAATTCACGGGGATGACCGTCATAGCATCAAAGTTATAGTTATATTGAACGACCTAAAGTGTCGTTTGGAAAACACATCGTTTGATTTAATAAATCCATCAGAGTTTACAAAGTATAGGTCCCAAATGAAAGTCACTATGTACGGAAATAAATTTGTTACAAGCCAAACGATGTTTTTAAAGTGCATAAATCCCATGTATGACGCGTCGTCACCACGACTCTATGATATGTCTATATGCATGCCATGAAGTGAATGCCTTAGATACCTGAGATAAAACATGCTAAAAAGTGTCAACACAAAGGTTGAGTGAGTTCATAGAGTTTGTGTTGAAATGTAAAGCCTTTAAAGAATGTTCATGCAAGAAAGGCATTGTAAATCCACTCGGTTCAAGTTCCGCCCATACAAAACTTGCAACTTTGTGTGTTCACGACCATTGCCCAAAATAGAATGACAAAGCGTGATTATGCGCATCAAGTTAGTTAAAAGTATAAATGTCACCACAAGGGTCTTCCAACAACTCGTGTTGGGATGTTCCTCCAACGACTCGCGTTGAATTTGTATCCATATAAATGGCCTTCCAACATATAAATATTGGGATGTTCCTCCAACGACTCACGTTGGGCTGTATCCAAATAAATGGCCTTCCAACATATAAATATTGGGATGTTTGTTTAAGTCTAGTCACTTCACGCACCAAGTCTAAAGTATAAGTAATGTTGTTTGGCAAAGAGTTTAAATGTTTTGATAAATAAGCATGTATCTCGCCCAAATAGTTTATAAGAATTTAAGCGAGTAAAAGCGGGTATGAACTCACACGGAAAGTAATAGCATTGGTTCTACTTCATCTCCGAACCCAATGCGTGTGTTATCCAAGGAGACTTTCAAGTTTAGTATAACACAATCAAGTATAATGCAATCAAGTATAAAAAGTATAGCGTAGCATAAAAGTGTGAATGTTTTGAGTATTTGTATTTGTAAAAGCAAGTAGTTGAGCATGTATCTCCCCCAAAGAGTTTGTAAAACAATTAAGTAATAGAAAGTGGGGCTATGAAAACTCACTTTGTTGCAATAGTTACGATGACAAAGTGGATGTCTGAAGCGAGGCGCAACTCTCTAACGCGACCTATTATGAATGATATGCTCTAATATAAGTCATGAAACAATGTCGTGTATGCAAACTCATATGATATCCATACCACTTGTACATTTTGAAAATAGAATTTATCGTCGAAATATATGTTTATGACATCTCGTCATGTTATAAAATACTTTACAAGTATATCGTTGAATCAATATCCTCGATAGTCGTTTAATGATTTATTATGAAATTATAACTTTTCGTCGTAAAACAATATAATTTGACAAGTCATGAGAGTGACTAAATGGCCTTGAAAAGCTAGTCGTAAAATGGTGCACATCGAGTATTAGGAAACGAACTCAACGGTTTTGGAAAGCTTGTAGCATTATCTCAAAGTTTTAGCTTTTAAGTTTTCATCATAGAGGTCTCGATCATGGAGAAAAATATAGGTAAAGTATGGTACTTGTGTCCAAAATATTGTTTAAGGGTGATTTTCGCAAAGTTTAAGTGACCGTATTTTATTCATTACAACTCCGCTTGACGAGCGGTTGGACATTTTGGAAAATATGCTGGCGAACTTACTTTTACTAGAAGACATCACGTTATAAAAGTACTACATCCTTGTTAAAACAACCTTCAACATGGTCTCTAGTTTTGCCGTAATATGTGTCTAATAGAAATATATTAGTTTTCTTATATAATATAGTTACCGCAACTTTATGTATACACGTGTAATTTAATCGTTACAAGACCGTTTTCTACATTTTATATGTCCTTAGATTCGTATCAAAGTATACTAATATATTTTTGATAATTCGACACATTTAATAACGCTTAAGCCTCATTTTTGACTCGTAAAGGGTGATATTTTTCATGCTGAAATTTATGGAATTATTAGTTTTCGTCAAAACTTCAAAAATTCATAACTTCTTCGTTATAACTCCGTTTAATCCGTTCAAGCGGCCACGTTTTTGTTTTAAAGTGTATTTTCCAAATATCTAGGCCAAAAATATTTACCTACTGTCGGATTTTCCAGATTTTCAAAATATGGACAGACCCTTATATATAGTTGTCGAAATGAGTTTTCTCGCAAAAACCTATTCTAACCAATTCAAAACAACTCGAAGCTATTCTAATCCTACCATACACCTTCTTAGGGTGTCATGGGTTCCTAGACATCACCAAAAGTGATATATTACAAGGAATAATTATAGGATGAAATATATATATAACACTTAATAACAATGAAAAAGTGGTACAAACATCATATGACTTGCATGTTTTCTCAAATATGATGAAATGAATATGAAAATGAATATGAAATATGATCATGAATATGAAAAGCTTACAAGTTAACTTGATGAGGTGAATGAACAAAGGTTTAATCCTAAAACACCCTAGGTTTTTATTTCAAAACATTACTAAGAGTGTGTCTAGATTGTATTGAACTTGACTAAAATTTTTTTTGTGATCTCCTTCTTGCTTCTCTATGATGGCCGGTTATGGTGAGAAGAGGGGAAGAGAGGAAAAATCTTTTACACCTTTGGATATTTTGTTGTATGTGTTAAGTTGTGAGTATTATACAATATAAATGTAAGATATTTAGTTTTAAGAGTGTGTGACTCACCAAGTTGGTCGACATATGTAAAAAAATAGACTAGATGCATTTAGTAGTAATTAAGTATATTAATGTAGAATAAATGTGTAGATAATTAAAGACAATTAATAACTTGTGTATTTATTTAAGCATTTAAGGTAGCGTTAGCTAAAAATAAATTTTAACGGAGCAAAATAAAATATATTGAAGTCATAAAAATTATAAAAATACATTTCTTGCAAAAATTGGTGAAATAATAATTATCGTGTAGTTTTACGAAAACCGTCGTAATTATATAAATATAACAATTTATATACAAAATAAATTTAAAACACCGGTAAACTCATAATATTATTTTATAATCTTAATATGAGTATATAAAAATATATCGGGATAATTTTTGGAGGTGTCGGGTCAATTGTACAAAATAAATGTTTACGCGATAGCGTTTATTTAATAGGAAAATAAACGTTTAATGAAAATATAAATTTGAAAAATGACCGGAAATTGAGAATTGTGACACTAGTTTTCCACATAACCCATGTATATCTTGAATAGTCATCAACGATAATAACAATATACTTCTTTCCGTTTATGCTTTCAACTCTCATTGGGCCACATAAGTCCATGTGCAACATATGCAACTTTGCTTCTGAACTGTGTACGGATTTTGGTTTGTATGATGCTTTTTTGCTTTTACTTGTTTGCACGATGGACATAAGTGATCCTTGGTGTATTTAAACTTGCGAAGTCCATTGACGATGTTGTCTTTGGCAAGTTTGTTGATGGTGTCGAAATTGAGATGAGATAGTCTTCTATGCCACAACTAGGACTTTGTTCCGGTGCTCGTGTCATAAGACATAATGGTGATGAAGAGGCCATTTGGTTTATGTAGATAACATACAAGTTTGTGATGCGATTCCCAGTCAAGAGATCACTACCATCCAAGCTTCTAACAAAGCATAAATTTCTTCTAAATGCAATCTTTAAATCTGCATCACAGAACTGCCCAACTAAAACAAATTGTGTCCCAACCCTTCGACATAGTAAACCCGAGTGATCAAATAATTTCCAAATGGAAGATCTCCATAACCCATAATAGCTGCTACATGATCATTTCCAAAGCGTACGGTTCCCATGAATTTCTAGACATATTTTGATAGCAACT
This sequence comes from Chrysanthemum lavandulifolium, assembly GCA_022545495.1. Lineage (NCBI taxonomy): Eukaryota > Viridiplantae > Streptophyta > Magnoliopsida > Asterales > Asteraceae > Chrysanthemum > Chrysanthemum lavandulifolium. The sequence goes on along the minus strand of CM040245.1, from coordinate 177,142,842 downwards.
CGAGTCGAGGATCCAAGAATATTTTGATAACCTGAAGATGTTTTTGGAAACCGTTTTGATTTTGGTTCCTTTGGGTTAGAGGTAAAATCCGGATCTGTTAGATATTGGTTATTGTAACACACAAAGATCAATATATGGTTCGATTCTTAGCAAGAAACTTAGAGAGAAAAGTAAAATGGGATCCTTTCTAGAGAGAAAGTAGGAGAGAAAAACAAAGAGAAGATTAGATTGAGTGAAGGTCCAACCTCTACCTTGGGAGGTAGAGGTATTTATAGATTTACATGTCGCCTACAGCCGGGTGTGGATCGAGCATATAGTGGGTAAAGACCGTCCGTCCTCCACGGTGTTACTCTAACTAACTAACTAACTAATAAATAACGTAATGTATACGAGCTGACATATGCTAGACTAGAGTTGGGGTGACCGACTCTTCAACATGGATTTTCTAAATCCCAACAGGATCACACTCATAGAAGGTTCTACTGGGTCTACTGGAATAACACTCATTCTACCATTCTAGAGTGTGAATATTCTACCCCGTTGGTTTTCAAATACCATTCATAAAGGAAAAACTATGCTTTTTATCAATAGTGTGAGACCTAAATCCTACAACTAGTCTTCCTATTGGTTTAGCATTAGTTCCTGTTGGAACGTTCTTCTGAACAGGCTTAATATTCTCATTCTTAGAAACACAATCATCTTAAACATTAATTAAATATTTCTTGCAAGTTACACAAACAGATTCAACACATTCATTGAACATAGCAAGTTTCATAGGTTCATTACATTCAGATAAAATATCTTTCTTATTACAAAGCGGTAAATTCCTAGGGTGTTCTTATACTTTCTTCTCTTTATTCAGGCTACTACTCTTAGAGACAGGCGAGACTCTATTGTTCCTTGTATTGCTCCTAGGCGTTAGTCTGCTGCTCCTAGAGGTGCTTTCTAGTCCTGTAGAAGGTAAGGCACACGCATTAGGATTCACATTGTTATCAAAAGAAGTGGTTTCAGCTTTCCTAGAAACTTTAGAATTCTTTTTTGAGCTCATGTCGTATATTCCATATTGTTTAGATGTGGAGGCAGATGCATTAGTGATACTCATCTTAAAAAGGCCAGGTGCTAAAACGTTTGGTTTCTCGATAACCGATTTTTCTTTTTCAAGAATCTTTTTAAAGCGGTAAACGTTTTTGACAAATATTTTTCTCATTGACTTTAGACATTTTGTTTTGGAAACCGGTTTGGGAACATTGTTTTCTCCTCGGTCAATGATTTTGCAATCTTAGTATCCACAACCTTTCCTTTTGACATTCCAGTTGAGCTCTCAAAAGATCATTTTGCTCTTTCATGTCTTTGTAGGCACGCTCATCGACGGTTGTCATACTTGCATTCCTCGCTTTTTCGATCAAGTTGTTTAAAATATGATACATTTTTTTTCAAGGTTTTCAAGAGCTTTTTTATATTTTGAAACAATTGCGGAGGCCTCAGACTAGAGTCTTTCATGGTCTTCAACAGAGTATGTTTGTAAGATTTGGGGGCTTTAGGATTTTAAGTGGGTGGGTGGATATAAGTGATATTAAAATGGGTGGGTTGGGTATTATAGTGGGAAAGGGTGTAAAAAGACCAAAAGGACCTCGTGTGCAATGCATGTGCACTGGAAAGTGGATGACGTTAACGTCGTTTGAAGCCAGGGAAGATTTTTACCCCAAAGGTTTCCCACAAGGACGATCCTTGCACTTTCCAAACATTTGGAATGAAACTTGCTATTTCGCCAAACTTTAGGGATGATTTTTGCAACCTCTGGCTCAAGGCCCTTAGGCTGAGCCCATTCATTCCATTCGATCGATCTGACCTATTAAGCGATAATAGCAGAGGAGGATTTCTTTTCATTGAAAACTATTCCCATAACTTAAAACGTCTCTATGACATAGGCGGGGCCCTCGTTTTGAGCCTTTGTCTCACATCACCCAAAAGTCAAGTTCCTTTCCGTCTCTATCGCATTAAAGGATGGGCGCGGTCCCGTTGGTCGTAATCTTGATGAAAATTTTATTATCGTTTTACTCATATTCGGTTGATCCGAACCGAATGGACCCGACCCAGTGAACTCGACCGAATTAACCTAAACTCGAATAACCCGACTTCAAATATGGTCGGTTTAGGGTATATTATTTTTAGCCATGACTCGACTTTGACGCGGCCCAAATTCGAATCCGACCAACCAACCCAAATAACACCCATAGTCTACCGTTGTAGTGTCGGCCATTAAAGAAGGCGAATGTTAATGGGATCAAGATTCTCTCAAGATTATTTTGAACTTGATAGATCAAGTTGAGGATTTTGTGATCATGAAAAAATGGGCCCTTTAAAGTTCGATTTTTATTTTATTTTAATTCAAATCCCACACAAACAACACTAACTTTATCTATCAAGTTCAACGTGAACTTGAGAGGATCTTGATCTATGTTAATGGTGGTTATGGTATTTGATGATGGTGAATAGCTAGGATGTTTGAAGAAATGGAGTATTTAGATTTATATTTAGTGACGGGTTATCAGGTAATAAAAATGGTTAAGGTACGCAACATATGAGCTTAGATACTTTAAAGTGGGGAAAAAGAATAGCGAATGGCTCAAATTATAATTGAACATAAGTTTAATACCTTTTATGCAATTTATCCAAGAAAAAATGTGTTAATATTTAATCCAATTTGATAATCTCAAAGGTAGGTGAATAAAATGTATCCAAGGTTATAAATAGCATGAGGTATGGCGTGGCGGCATGACCAAATCTCACATTTTATCAGTCAAAGTGAAGCTTTTGCGTTTATAAGGCATGACATAAGACGGTACAAAATATGAAAAATTTATAAATTTATATTATATGTAATATATATCGAATTTACAAAAAAATGTGGCATAAGACAACATAACGCGTGATAGCATGACCAAAGCTCACGTCTTTACAAGATATTTACGAGGTTTTTGCGCGCTTTTTAAAACCATGAATATATCATATAAATAAATGCAACACAAATCCTATGTGAAAAACTTAAATTATTGATTAGATTTTTGTGATTGACCCACTCTAAGATCTTTTATTAAATTAAAAACTAAAATTACATTGAGAAAGAAAAAGTAATAAACGACAATTCTTTATATCTCACAATTTTGATTGAATTATGGTTCTCTCTTTTATGGTTACGAGAAGGATGAGGTTTGGTGGATACATTGTTTCTTGGGTCCCTTGTTTCTTTAGGATGATAATAAAAGTAATTAGAACTGGTTGTTCTGTTTTCTTTTTTCTTTTTAATATATTTTAGTCCAAAATTCTCAATGAAGAGCTTATATTCATATGCGTACTTTTTACTTTTTAAGCCACGAATAAGAAAACAAAATATCATGTAGATTATCTAATCATTGATCAAATAAAAGGTAATTACATATTATTATCATGTCAATCCCAATCAGTTACCATCTATTGTTTTCTCTCGTCAACTCCATGAGTGTCCTTGTTTTCTCTCATCAACTCCATGATTCCATTATCCCATTTCTATCGGAATCCTCATATATAAACACAAATAGAGCTCAAAGACTAGTTCAAACAAGAACACATAATATCCGAACAAATAAAACATATAAATTCCAAACAAGAGAATGAACAAGATCCCAACTGATGATGGTGAAGGCAGTAGGGTTATGAATGTCGCCGGAAAAACATCCGATTGGAAGATTCCGATTGATTTACGGCGAGTTGATAGGGTGGTTCTCGACAATATTTTCCGGCGATATTTTCCGGATAGTGATAAGGTGGCTTAAAGACTATATGTCTGAAAGAGTTTTATGCTATTATCACAGGGTTTTTTGTTTTCATAAAGTTATATTTTACTTTATTTTAAATAAGGTTATAAGTCTCAAATCTTTGTTATAAAATGTTTTTCAAATAAAAGTTATAAGTCTCAAGTTTTTGTTAAATAAGTTTAAAAATGTTTGTTATTTTAAAAGGTTTATGTTTTTTTTTTTTTTTATTTCAAATCTTTGTTATAAAATGTTTTTGTTATAAGTTTTAAATAAGTTAAAAATGTTTTTTACAAGGGTTTTTTTTTTTTTTTTTTTTTACAACTTGTTACAAGTCTTAAATCATTTATACAAGTTTATGTTTTATAACTTTAAAAATAAGCGTAGTTGAAAAGTTTTGAGGCTCAGATTCGAAGGTTGCAAAGTGAGATTTTATCTCACTTTACCGTCTATCGGTTTGGTTATCATCATCGCCTCGAGAAAATTTTAAGGCTCAATTCGAAGGTTGCAAAGTGAGATAAAATCTCACTTTACCGTCCATTCGGTTTGGTTATCATCATCGCCTCACAAGTTCTAAATTTTATCTCAAACCGCACAAGTCTCACAAGTTCAAAATCGCAAGTCTCACAAGTTCAAAGCGCACAAGTCACAAGATTCTCAAACCGTACAAGTCATAAGTTCACGGATTCTCAAACCGCACAAGCCTCACAAGTTCAAAATTTTTCACGTTTACGTTTTCAATGTGCAAGTGGTAAGTAGGATTCCAAACCGCAAAAGTTCACAAGAAAGTAAACAAGATTCTCAAGCTGCAGTGCGATTCGGGCTTATAATGCCACAAGAAAGCAACAACACCAACCAAAGAATAAGCAACAACACGAACTAGCAAGAAAGCAACAACACAAGTATCACACCAACCAAAGAACAAGCAACAATACCAACTAGCAAGAAAACAACAAGTCTCGGTCCACCACAAGAAGGCGGACAACACAAGTCTCACACCCCACCACAACAAACAACAACACCATGTCTAGTTCACCATTTGACACACAAGAGGTAAAAACTTATCGAATAGGCTCGATTATAGCTCTTTATATCATGTTGGTCGCAAATTGAATGTTGCAAAGTGAGATAGAAACTCACTTTACCGTCCATTCAGTTTTGCCATGCCAAAACTCCTAAGCTTTTTTTTAAAAATCATCATTGCCTTTTTTTAAAAATCGCTTATTTCATTGAAAGTTGCAAAGTGAGATAAAACTGCTTATTTTATAAAAATCATCACTTTACCATCCAATCAAGAAACTGCTTAAGCAAATTACAAACACCCCTTAATGTGGTGTTGCATTACCAAACAAAGACCGACTAGGTCATGCTATTGCAACACCAAATGTAGGGTAGTCTAATGAGGCACCCCACAAGTTTCAATGAAACATCATCACAACAAATCATGGGGTGACTCATTAGAGTATCACCGCAAAACATCACCACAAAAATAAGTCATTACCACATAAATAGATACCACCACGAAATTTTTTAGATCTAACAAGTTTTTAGATATAAAAAAAATAAGCCACTAAACCAACCTCAAAAGTTTTCATCTTTTTTTCAAGATCTAAAAAATTTTCAAGATCTAAAAACTTGTTAGATCTAAAAAATAAGCAACGAAAAAAAAACAACTCATTTCACAGAAACATCACCACCACAGAAACAGATACCACCACATAAATTTTTTAGATCTAACAAGTTTTTAGATATAAAAAACCACGAAACCAACCTCAAACGTTTTCATCTTTTTTTTTCAAGATCTAAAAAATTTTCAAGATCTAAAAACTTGTTAGATCTAAAAAATAAGCAACGAAACCAAACAACTCATTTCACAGAAACATCACCACCACAGAAATTTATTAGATCTAACAAGTTTTTAGATATAAAAAAAATAAGCCACGAAACCAACCTCAAAAGTTTTCATCTTTTTTTCAAGATCTAAAAAATTTTCAAGATCTAAAAACTTGTTAGATCTAAAAAATAAGCAACGAAACCAAACAACTCATTTCACAGAAACATCACCACCACAGAAACAGATACTACCACAGAAATTTTTTAGATCTAACAAGTTTTTAGATATAAAAAAAAAAGCCACGAAACCAACCTCAAAAGTTTTCATCTTTTTTTCAAGACCTAAAAAATTTTCAAGATCTAAAAACTTGTTAGATCTATTAATAAACAACGAAACCAAACAACTCATTTCACGAAACATCAAACCACCACAAAATTTTTTAGATCTAACAAGTTTTAGATATAAAAAAAATAAGCCACTGAAACCAACCTCAAAAGTTTTCATCTTTTTCAAGATCCAAAACTTGTTAGATCTAAAAATAAGCAACGAAACCAAACAACTTATTTCACGAAACATCACCACCACGAAATAGAAACCACCACATAATTTTTTAGATCTAACAAGTTTTAGATATAAAAAAAAGCCACCTGAAACCAACCTCAAAAGTTTTCATCTTTTTTTCAAGATCTAAAAAATTTTCAAGATCTAAAAACTTGTTAGATATAAAAAATAAGCAACGAAACCAAACAACTCATTTCACAGAAACATCACCACCACAGAAACCACCACAACATCACCACAAACATCACCAACTAACAATAGAAACCAAGTTTTTAGATCTAGATCTAAAATACTAACAGTCAACTCAGAGAGAGAGAGAAACGAGTTATTAGAGAGAGAGAGAGAGAGAGACAAAGTGTAATATGAGAGGTAGTGAGAGAGAGTCAGAGATATTAGTGTGAGACAAAACCGGGGTGGGGTGGGATGGGTAAAACCGGGTATGCACGCGATTTTAAAAAACGCGTTTTAATTTGTTTTTTTTTTGTTTTTTTTGTTTTTTGCAAAAGTTTTATACAAAAGTTGTATTTAGATGTATACAAAAGTTTTAATTTGTATACAAAAGTTTTATACAAAAGTTTTAATAAAAATGTTTTTAGATGTAATTAATATTTGATAAAAGTTGTATTTTTTATTTGATAAAAGTTTTAATAAAAATGTTTTATACAAAAGTTTTAATAAAAGTTGTATTTTTTATAAAATGTACAAAGTTTTTTAAAAAGTTATTATAAAAGTTGTTAAAAAATGTAAAAGAGTTATAAATTATATGTTAAAATGAAAGTTATAAAAGTTGTATTTTTAATTTTTTAGGTGTTCCCTGATGAAGATGTTTGAACTAATTGGGTGCAATCTATTGCTCAATCGAAAGGTTTTCTTATTGTTAATGTTAGCCTTGCTAAAGTGAAGTCATTACGGGAATTGCATTAGTTTCTTCTTTTACTCATTCACAAGGACTAGTTTAGTCAATTGTGCTAAGTTAGACTTGTCTAAGTATATATACCCTCTTAGTCCCAACTAGGAGGGTAGGAAGTTCATTTTTTGTAAAGAAGTGTGTGTGGTTTCTTTCTTCTCTCTAGAAACACACACATCTTCCCTTTACTTTAATCTAAATAATACCATGTCTTATTCATTCTTTGAGCTTCCCAACCCCGAACCACATGAATCACTAGTATTAACGATCCTACAATTGGTATAACGAGCCAGTTGTTTATTTTTATAGATTTGTGTGGCTTGAATATTTGTTTAAACTGTTTTATCACCATTTTTATGTCTCGAAATTTTTTTCCTCATTTTGTGGTTAACAGTTTATACGCTTTGTATCATTTTGGTCAAAAAGTCAACACCTTTTATATGCTATTTTCGGTTCGCTTTCTTGTGTCTCTTCATGTCCATGAATCGGTTTATAAAATATTTTTGTGTTTTTTTGTACCAAATCCAGTGAAAAAATATGTGGTCAACCGTCATCTTCTCATGGTCAAATCTTTGTTTACGGGTTTTTGTATGAAGATGGTCGGAAAATGTGGTCGGAAAACTTCAAAGGGTCAAAACCCTAAACTTACGCGTGAAAAATCTACGGTGGAGTTACGCGTGGTGTGTGAATTCTGCCAGTATGAAAAGTTCTGGCGTATGCTTTTACGCCTAAGCTTACGGCTACGCCTAAGCAAGGTTACGCGTGAGCTACGCATAAGCAACGATGCGCGTAAGCCCCGACCCTTTTTTGAAAGAAGTTACGCATAAGTCGCTTGATATTACAGCGTAAGGACCTTACAAAAAGTTATCGTAAACTACAGGAGACCAAGACCGACCACAACCAATACCAAATATAGACTCGTGGACTTGGTTTTTGTCAACATCTTTGGTCCAAAACTATAAAAAAGAAGTTAACACGGCCTAAACCAAATCCAATACTAACCCATCTCACCTCCTCCAACTCCATTATCCTCTCAATCAAAACTCGTACTCAAAATGAAAAATACAATTAATCTCGGTCTTTCTTTTGTGATTACTCACAGATGTGTCAAGACCACTCTAGGCCATACACACGAAAGAAAACATCATAGATAATTATTGAAGCTTAGCTTCAATTGATGTCCGAACCTAAAAGACTAAGGAGATAACAAGGACGTTATTCCCTTGAATACCTACCTTAGACCACTCAAGGATCTTGAAGCCTTCTTAATTATTTCTTGATTCGTATGGGAGCAAAACATGTAGATCGAGTATGGTTATGTTCAATTTGTTGTTTGTTATGATGATGGTTCTGAGATAAAATGAGTTTGGAGAAAAATATTAGGAGATGCGTATGAGGAGAAGTAGTTGGGAGGTAGCGGATGACATATCTGCTTTAGGGTTAGGTTTGACCTATCTATATGATTTTATCATAAGACCGGGTATTATACTTGGATAATGGATCGGTTAATGGGCCGATCTCAAAGATATATTGGATTATGTGTAATTTAATTACGCATGGGCTGATTTGAGTTCACGTTATACTGGATGAATTCGTTTTAAATTCCCAAATGATATCTAACTTTTTGTTAATGTCTAAATTAACAAAATATTGTGATAACATTTGGTATAAAGTTGGTATTTGGTTCACGCAAATTTCACGAGGAAACACGTTCACGGCTAAAGCTTTTGATGAAAATGTGACCACGGAGATGACTCTTTATTATTTATTTGGGTGTGAAGTGGCGTTTGACGGCGAGTTTACTTATTTCGTCTTCTTTCTTTCTTCCCTTACGCGAAGATGACTTGTCAGGAAAATATGTTGAGTGTGATGAAGACTTGCTATCTAGTTAGTTTTGTGATTCTTTCTCTCTTAACCCACAAAGTAGCTATCACTGCTCAGTTGAGGATACGAAGAGGTTTTTGTACATTTGGTACACCGTTCTTTTCACAAGGATAGTACAAGCTTAAGTAATTATTCCGGAGATTTTACTGTTCTCAAGTTCGTCATATTGGGTTATCTTCGCATGTGGTTACTACTGACACGGTAGTTGAATTTTGATACAAGGGTTGAAATGGTTAGACAATTTCAAATGGTATTGTTCATCGACATCTTCTCACGGGCTGATTTGTTTTATGATAGAATGCTTCGAAATGCTTCATGTACACAATTATATCTTGATTTCGATAAATCGTAACCTTGGGGGAGAGAAATGTGTACATTATGGGTGATTTGATATATGAAAGATAAGCGGAATGCATTTGGTGAGATGAAGATGTTGATATCTTATTCCCGAATGGACAATCTTGAAGAAGGACGAGTCGACGTCTTTCCTACATTTTCCGCTGCGTGTTAGAAGACTAAAGACGGTTCTAATTTAATTATCAAAAGACTTCTTGAATTCGTGAAATTCATCATAAAGGTTGTCGGTTGGGAGAGCACTAATTAGGGAGAGCAAATGGGCGATTTAATCCCTAATTAGATTTGCTCGCATTGTTCTTCGCAAGTAAAGAGATGGCAGCTAAGAAGATTCATGAAGTTTGAAGACTGTGAAGACACTCTTGGAGTGCTGTCTTTTATATTTACTTTTGCTTGTAGGGAGAAGATTGTTAGCCTTGCTAAAGTGAAGTCATTACGGAATTGCATTAGTTTCTTCTTTACTCATTCACAAGGACTAGTTTAGTCAATTGTGCTAAGTTAGACTTGTCTAAGTATATATACCTCCTAGTCCCAACTAGGAGGGTAGGAAGTTCATTTTTGTAAAAAGTGTGTGTGGTTTCTTCTTCTCTCTAGAAACACACACATCTTCCCTTTACTTTAATCTAAATAATACCATGTCTTATTCATTCTTTGAGCTTCCCCGACCCCCAACCACATGAATCACTAGTATTAACGATCCTACAGTTAAAGGAAGAACTAAAAGCAGATAGGGGCTATAAGTACTTAATTGAATTTAAGTGTTCAAGACATGGGACGTAAGGTTTAGAAGATGAACTTCAACGACTAGTACCGCTAAAACTAATTGTTCATTCAGATTACTAGCGAAATATATAAAAGGTGAAACTAATGGTTGGATCTTGAGGTCAAGTGTCGAGGCATAATCATCATTTTGTAGACTCCTTCCATGGTTTTCCACACACAATGCGATTAAAAGATCATGAGTTAGTTTTGGTGGAGCAATTGACAAAACATAAAGTAGCACCACGAATTATACTTTCGTCACTAAAAGAGAGTGATCCGGATAACGTGTCTAACATTAAAGCGATATATAATGCACAAAACAAGATACGCGGCGCCATTCTTGGTGATATGACTCAATACAAGTCTTTTAGCTCATTTGAGCGTCAAGGTTATACATATTACCCGGTAAATGACCGCACTAATGAGCTTGAGGAAATATTTTTGTTCACCCGACGTCATATGCCCTATGGACAACATTCCCGAAAATCATCTTGATGGACTCCACATACAACACTACGTTGTTTAAACTATGATTCTTTACAATTGTTGGAGTTACTTCAACAAAGCAGAACATTCGCAATGGCGTTTAGCTTTTGAGCGTGAAAAGAGCCAAATTTCGGATGGGTGTTGGAATGTGTTAAGAGGGTGATAGAAGAACAATATTACCGCGAGTTATCGTCACCGAAGCAGATTTAGCGTTACTTGGGGCATGCGAGAAGAATTACCAAACGCTAATAAATTACTCTGTCGATGGCATATTAATCAAAATGTGCTCAACCATTGCAGACACAAATTCGATACGGAAGAGGAGTATGCGTCCGTTAGATGGTCATGAGATTTGATGGTTAAAGCTCCGACCCAAGATGTGTTCATGCACTATTATGAGCACCTACAAGATTTATTGGTCCAAAAACAGGGTACTTAACTATTAATACATTTTTTTTTATTATTTAATAAATAACTACCCGAATTGTTTTCTCACTTTATTAATTCATTGTTTTCTCGGACGTTTTGCGGTATTTTAATAATCGGTCGCAACATTACGACTACATGTTCGTATGGTCGTACATTACCGATCCATATCGCAGACTTGACCATACAACAACATGTAGAGTTGAGGGTCAACACGTTGTTGAAGTTATACTGGGCTCCACACAATCCAATTTAGACACGTTGTTGAGTTCGGTCGACAAGATTCTAGCATCGCAAGAAACTGCGATAAGAGACTCTTTTAATACAAGCATAACCAAGAAACTGCATGTGTGTAAAGGCACACTATTTGATGAATTGCGGTATAATGTTTCAAAACATGGTTTACTACTCATTGTCGCAGAAAGTAACGGTATATGGACCCACATGAATGTGGTCATCGATTCTTGATTAGTTTGTGGGTTACCATGCTATCACGAACCGCTTTACTATCGACTTCATGGTATGTATATTAAATTTATGCCTATCAAGTTATTCTCCCGTCAATACCGATAATTTATACTAGTCACTTTTTCGAATGCGGGATGGCCTATTCCACTTAATGTTGTTGGTAATTTTGGAGAACACTAAGTGCTCCCTGGCCTAGAGCCCGACCTACTCATACGCTGAAGAGCCTCAAGAGCTTGAAGATGATCTTTCTTGTCAGTCGACGTAGAAAAATTCAAAATGTTTTTAGCAAAGTATCGTCGTTTGTCAAGAAAAATATGTTAAACATGATGAGAGGTATATACACTCCCGAATCTGTGTCAACCAGTGAACCTGCTATTAAAGAAAGTACTCGTGGACGTCCGAGCGCAAAGGAAAAAAAGTCCAAGGCTAAAAAAATCCCAGATTTGAACAAAAAACCAACCACAGGGCACCGCAGACTTGAACAAAGAAACTGCGAGACATTGTTCATACGTGGGAGAGCCTGCTAAAGTCCCAAACTTGAACGAAGAACCTAACGAGGGCGATTTAAGACATGAGTTGTACATTCCAGATGACGATAGCGAATATTTTATGGCTCGAATTCCATCTGTTTTCCGACGATGGATCCTAAGGATTGTTAACGTGGAAGGTGATGGAAATTGTGGCTATCGAGCCATTGGCGTAGGTCTTGGTCATCCCAAACGGATATGGCGCAACCTTGAACTCTTGTCGGGGAAGAGGTAAAAATCACTGGGAACTTTACATGGAAATGTGGGGACTTGGTTTCCACAAATTTTGCACTCATTGGATTGGTTTGGATCGATTTGCACCCCATGATTCTTGGATGATTATGCCGGACACGGGAGCGGCTATTGTTACAATTCTTAACCGTCCAATTGTATGCATATCCAATTCAACATCTACTACGTGTCTTCCGCTTAGGTCCGGTCCGAGACAACACAAGTATTGTCCCCGTTGTGATTCTTCGTGTGGGAGAAGCCAGTACCGCTCACTCGTTCATGCGGTTCTAGATGGAAACTCACCACTCCCACTTACTCACCCACAATAGAGGCGTTCGGACATGGCGTGGCAGCGGGATGGGCAACTCTATTCACGAACGAGAAAGCATGTTTAGATATCGTAGTATAGACATATGTTGCAAACGATTCTCGATTTATAAAAACGATTCGATTTATATTGTAAACGACAAAACATGTATAGGCGATTACGGATGGAAACTCACCACTCCCACTTACTCACCCAATGGAGGCGTTCGGACATAGCGTGGCAGCGGGATGGGCAACTCTATTCATTGAGCGACAAAGCATGTTTAGATATACGTAGTATAGACATATGTTGCAAGCGATTCGATTTATAGAAAACAATTATTGATTTATATTGTAAACGACAAAACATGTATAGACGATTACGGATTCTTGATTTATAGTAAACGATTATTGATTTATAGTAAACGATTTCTCATCTTTTATTCTGATTTACGCTCCCGCTCCAGTTCTTCCTCATCTTTTATTCTGAGAATCGGATGACATTCGATGGAGGGACATTCGGTGTGCCGACAACACACCCGCTCGTGTTGAGAGTCCAGATTATGTGCCTTCTTCTCCATCTTATGTGCCTCCTCTCCTATATCTCCACCGCAGATGAGGAGAATTTTATACACCATCCTCCGGTTCTTCCTCATCTTTTATTACTGACCGTCTCGCTTTGACGAGTCGAGCGAGATTGCCGGATTGAGGAGACGCATTTGAGTTAGAGTTTCGTGTGGGATAGATGGCAACATCATTGGGCGACTACGCCTCGGGCGTGATTGATCTTAGTTTCTAGTTATATTGTGATTTTGTGAACCATGTATCAACTATTAATCTATAACAAGCTTGGTTATTTATGTATTGAAGCTTGTAATTTTGTGAACCATGATATTCTTGATTTATGTTGTAAATAATTATACAAATTCTTTTGGCGGATGCAACCAAAAACATCCTTTCTTGTGTCGTTGTGAGCGAGGACTTATAATTGAAAGAACGTCCCAAAATCCCAAAAGTTATGGTCGGAAGTATTATGCATGTCCTTTATCAAAGGTAAATAATTATATGTTTGCTTATTTACGTAAATATATCAATAACTTGTTTGTTAAGAATACATTTCTTATAATTGTTTCACCATGTAACGACCGAGGACGTAAGACTATGGGTGTCGATACTATATGTGGAAGGATGTATTTCAACAAAAGTACTTTAGTCAAGGCTCTTTTCAACGCAATGCTCAAGCTATGAAACTAAAATAACACGATCAACATGCTTGAAATAAGAAACCGGATGTTATTGTCTCAAAACAATATGTTGAAGGCAAGAATAAAGGCGTTGGAGGCATCACTAGAATTGGCAAGAAATCCCGTTGATCACGCATGTCAGTCGAGTGGAATACTCTATAACCTTATAGATGACATTAATAATCTTCATGTGGAGTAGATTTCGTTGTAGTAGTAGTAGCATTTGTTGTTGTACTTGTTTAATGTTTTAATGTTTAATGTTTTATTGTTATTGTTTAATTAAATGGAAACAAATACACAAAAAAAAAACATAACGTAAAAACACTACACAAATAAATACACTATACATATAAAAACACTACACAAATTAAATATACTACACAAATTAAACACTACACAATTAAATACAAAAAAAAAAAATGTACAAAGTACGGATGAGACAAGATGGGACAGGGTGCTTGGGAAGCAATTTATGGGATGCCCCATTAGACTACCCAATAAAAAAGCTAATTTTGACTTTTATTGAGAAATTCGATGACTCAATTTTGACACATGACAAAAATAAGGCTAATGATTTGTACACTCCAAATTCTTATGAGTACACTCAAATCTGTGCATTAAACAGTTGTACATTTATCTTATGCCGCTTTACTTGTTTGTACATTTGAGTGTACAAATAATAAATGAGAGTGTACGAATCAATACCCCAAAAATAAGCTCTCATGTTACTATGTATTACAATTTATTTTTGTTGGGTATTTAGTTTTTTAAACCAACTAAAAATGACATTTTTCTTTATTATATCAAAAAATTACTAGTTGTCAGTAAACCACATCGGTTGACTACCCTTAGGCTAGACACAATGGAGATAGCACCTTTTACCTGCACATCATCATTCAACATATCACCACTTCTTTCACATTTAAGTCATAATGATCACCACTTTCTTTCACCTTAAAAAAATCACTTCATACCTCACACACATAATAAAAAAAGTGAATGGTGAACACACTCACCACTTCTCTCTTTTTATCCAATCTTGACAGCGTGACCCAATGGTGCTCACTTAGGATACATGGAAACTTCGTGGGATACCGTATCACGTATCAGAAATGCGGTGAAAAGGGGAAACATCGGGGAAACTTCATCGGGATAACTGGAAACGTTTCTTCAAAAGGGATACGCCGATCATTATCTGGGGAAACGTTTCTAACCCAAAAAGTGACGTTTCATATGGCCCAATAACTAAAAGACTTTAATTTTAATTAACCTATCTAATTTATAGAAGAAAGATTGTCTAAATAATTCATAAATCACGGCTCATCAATTTTAAACCTTCCATAACTCGTCTAAACTGATTCTTCATCTGGAATCTCATCAGGTGAGCAAAACACTAAACTTGATTGCTTTTATATCATTATCAGTTATCGGTTACATGATTAGTATGTACGTACTATAGTAATGTATGCATAATTTGATCTTCATTCTTCATTACTTCTGAGTTTTAGCTATGCTGGATTTATAGACTATAGTAATTAGTTATGTATAATTGTATAATTCGTTAAAATGCAAAAGATAATGAAAATGTTTTTTGGGAAGACAATTTGATGGTTAAGAGTTTTTAATTGATGATTATCAGTAATATTTGTTCGGATTTTTAAATGTTGTGTAATTTTTTTGAAGACATTTTTTCATATACTAAAATATTATAAAACACATAGACATTTTCTCGCCGTACCCGTTTTTTGAATTTAGGATGTTGTCATTTCTTGGTACCCGTCCCCGTTCCCGTTTCCGTTCCCGTGCAACTTAGGTGCTCACGGGGGACGGGTGATGGTGATGGTGATGGCTCATTCTTGAGCAGGGATGAGCAACATGTCAAACCCGGACCAAACCGACCAAACTTGACCCCACCCAAAACCGATTAAGGGTAGAGCGTGAGCCAAAGCCGAACCTAAGTAAAGCGAAACCAAACCAAATAAGAGGTCGGTTCGATTAGCTAGTTCAAACCGAATATGTTTGTTTTAACCTAAAACGAGTAAATCAAACAATTATACAAAACTAAAACCAAACTAAATAAGGTTGTTCCGGTTCGATTCGGCTTGGTATGTTGGTTAGGTTTGGTTTTCGGTTCATTTTGCTCGGCCTACTCCATTGTCTGTAGTCTAAGCTGTGGCCCTAACGTATTATAGGTACATGAATATACCTTATTAAATTAAGGAGGCATTTAAAATATTAACGGTAACCATCAAAATTTTGTAGTCTGGTTTATATGCAACTCGTAAGTGTCACAAACTTAAAGCTACAAACGGTTTCAACAGCTACTTTTTACCATTATTTTCGATTCGTTAAAGACACAATTATCATATTTCAACAGCCAATGACATGTTATTGTGTTGTACGTATGACGATTTGCGAGGATTCACTGGTCGGTTTAGTGAGGCCAAGCTCATTCTGATGAAGTTCAATTCAATCAAAATTGCAACCAAACACAATTTGGAATTTTGATCAGATAGAAATATATTATTACATTCATTATTCATAACTAGTAAGATCATGATGTATAAACAACATGGTCATTGTGACATTCAGACAATTCTCAGCTCTCTACTAATGGCTAATTATGTTTGCACAGGTGGTGCCAATGAGCATGTTATTTCCATGATGACAATGGTGGAGTCTCAACATATGAAAGAGTCAATACTGGAAAATAATCTACTACCCTTGAAAGCATCGGCTGAAACAATAGACTCGAGCTCAGCCATTTCAGCCTTTGAGAGTTTAACAGACAAAGCTCCTATGTTCTGGTCAAAGTTCTCAAACCTTGAGGTGCCTGGGATGGGACTAATGTCGTCCCCTGGTGTAGGACCCATGCCAATGCCAGCTGAGATGGGGTGCATCCTTTCTTTTGTGCAATTTCTTGAATTCGATTGAACAAGATTGTGTTGTGTTCAAGATTTTCCTCTTGTAATCTTGGATTGTACTACAGTAGTAAAATTCAGAATCAAAACAAACAATAAGCCTTCGGATATAATTAGAATCAAACTTGGTTCAAGTGAATTGACTTTTGGCCAATGTAATTGACTCTATCTTTACACATTAACAATTTAACATAATAACATTCATTTTTATAAATATGACAAAAGGAGCACCATACTGCATTACTGTATTTTGTTGATAATTGCTCATTATCCTAAATGGTATAGTTTTCTTCAAATATAGTAGAGGATGTTCGTAATAGAGTCTAACTTGGGTTCAAAACTACCTCAGCCTACGATACTCAAGACAGTTAGAACCTTTACATAACGTATGAATACACAAACCTTCCTATTATCGTCAACTGACATGCCTTGGACCAACTTGGCACCCGAAGCAAGAAACCCACATCCCAGAGGACTGTATGGAACAATCCCAATACCTAGTTCTCTGAAAAACATCAGTTGAAAAACGAATCAAAATATGTAATATCGGTCAAGAGACATCAATAACAGCATATAATTACATGCCTAAAACGAACAACCATTTGTTTTATAGACACCAAAGTTTTGTGCAACCTCAGACATGGCTTACCTGCAAGTTGGAATGACGTCCTCTTCGTGGTCTCTAGTGCATAGAGACCACTCCAACTGTACAGCTGTAATTGGATGAACGGCATGTGCTCTTCTAATCGTTGCAGGGGTAGCCTCAGAAAGACCTATATATTTGATTTTACCTTCCTCCACCAATTTCTTTAGTTCTCCCATCTACAATCAAAGAAAGTCTCTTACTTTTTAGTCAAATTTTTTCATACTTGGTTTACAAACAATAGCTAAAATTGCAGATTTAACTTTATAAGCAAATTAAGAGAAACATGGGATCTGGATTTACTAACCGTGATCTCAATAGGAACACGAGTCAACACGATGAACATAATAAAGATCAATATACTCAACATCAAGACGTTTCAAACTAGCTTCACAACAAGCCCTCACATACTCAGGATCATTACATATTTCAATCTCAGGAATCACCGATTTGATCCCAACTTTCGTAGCCAACTGCACACTTCCTCTTTCCAATCCTTTTAACGCCTAAATCACAAACCAATTACATAAACTCAACGTCCACTTATAAATTCAGGAACTACATGCACAACTTTTGGGACCACGTGCATTTAAAAAAAAAAAAAAAAGTTAATTAACAAAATTAACACTACGAGATAAAATTCATGGGTGTCCCGGACACCCCAGTTCCGTCCTGCTTATAATTCAACAACTAAAAACAAAACTATAATAAATAAACGACCTTGCCAATGAGGATTTCGTTGAGGTGAGGGCCATAGTAGTTGGACGTATCGAGATGAGTAACACCAGAGTTGACCGCATGATGGATGAGTTTGATCATGTCTTGTTCGGGTTTCCAGGTCCATAGTCACTACGGGTCATGCTCATGCAACCTAACCCCAGAGCTGATACTTCCATACCTTGTGATCCTAGCTTAACTCTTCTTACTCCACTTGCCATTTTTGTGTGTGTTGATAAGTTAAACTTGAAGAACACAAGTTATTTATTACAGAAAAGTCAACAGAGGAAGGCTGCTGATAGCCTGCAGATGTCACATTTTCTAATGTGTGGCCGGTAGAATTTATGAAATTTATAATAATCAATAAATAATTTTATGGACAAAAATATGTCAACAGAGGAAGGTTGCTGATAGCCTGCAGATGTCACATTTTTAATGTGTGGCCAGTAGAATCTATTAAATTATACAGTACTATTTTACGTTTATTGGGATATGTTGCTACAGTGGATTTTGGCAAAAACAATACGTGGCTTTTTTTTTTTGGGCCTTTTGGTTTGGAGCCTCATTTAGTAGCCATCAGATTCATTAAATCCTCTTCTCCCATTAATCTTAGATCCACATGGGTATATTTCCGGGAAAAAAACTCTTGTGCCTTGATTCATTAAACACCTTTGCGTGTTCAGATCTTTGGTTGGTGAGAGGTACACCGATTCGTCTATGGAAACAATATTTTTATTCGTTTTGTGGATCTCAGTTGGCCATATGGTTTTGCCTACAGTGGTAACTTTCTTTTGGTCCATATATTTGTTGTGTTTGGTAAATCTGAAGGTAAGGTTACCAATTTCAATCATTGATTATCATAAAACCTAATTGCATATTTCTTGATCTGGGAGAAAACGATTGAAGGTTTGATGTTTTTTTCCCCCTTTCTTTAGGGCTTATTTTGGTTGGTCTTTATGGTGGTTATGGTATGCTGTGTTTAGCTTGGTTTGTGCGTTATTTTAGGTTTATTTATTGTGCCTTTCTTATATTTAGGGCTTAGTTGCTTATCTTTGGTTGAAATCTTTGTTTATGGTTAGATTTTGGGTTCGATGAACGAGTTTCGTGCTTTGGTTTGGGGATACACTATACTTATCTCATACATATAATATAATATAATATCTAAAACTACAATTTTGTGCATAAAATTCAATCTGATTAATCCTCGATTAATCCCGCTTATAGATTAATCGCTATGCCCTACCCGACCGCCACTACCGCTAGCGATTTTACAACCTTGGTTTGGGGTATCTTGTTACAACCAAGTGCGATTCTGATGGTTAGATGTTGCTTATAGTTTGTTGAAATGTTACTCATAGTTAGGTGTTGGGGTCGATAAATGAGTTTTAAGCCTTGGTTTGGGGTTTACTATTACCGTCAGTGCAATTGAATGTGCCATTTTTTTTTTTTTTTTTTTTTTTTTTTTAGTTTTGGGGGTCTTGGTTTCTATTTCCTTTTGTTTTTGTTATAACTTTTTTAAATGATGGCGTCACCGACTTTTTTTATTTCTTTGTTTGGATTTTTTTTGCGCCTTTTCTCTTTGCAAACCCTCGATTGATAATGCTTTTGTTGCTTACATCAACTGTTTCGAATATGTTAGTCGCGTTGGTTTGTCTGTTATTTATTTCTTTGATGCTTGGATGGTCTATTATTGTTTATAATTATGGCTTCAAAACCGGTAACTGGCTCAAAGAGTATTCACGACCACTCACTTCAAAACGATACAAAACAATGTTACGAATCGCATGGTGGTTACGGGTGCCAAATGTGTAACACCATTCGCCGAGACGTGTGCACATGAACCATGTGTGTCATCGTTGTTCTTGTATCGAGACTCGTGATCTTTGCGAGTTAGTTGTTCTTTTTTGTTGCTCGGTTTCCTATGCCCACACTTATTGTCATATTTTACGTGGAAGCATGTTCGTGCTAATGTTGTTTTTTTGCGATAGATGTTGTTGGAAGGAGAGTGTGCGGAGGTGAATCGCAGAGCTGATGCGGGCTTGCCTATGTGTGATGGTGTGTCTTCGCAGCGGGTTGGAGGTCGGCGACGACCTCGTATGGTGGAAGGTGAGATCGCTCTTGATTTTGGTTTGTGGTTTGTTAAATTTTGTTGCTTTGTTTTTGTGTGCCGCTTTGTCATGCATAAACCACACCTTCGCGCTTCCTCTTTTTTTGAACAGGATCTTTGCAGTTTTGAAAAAGAGGGAGACCGAGAAAACAGCAGGACAACAACGTGTCTAACCCATTGATTATCTGCGCATCGTTAGTCGGACAATGGTTGATAATGTAAATCGGGGTGAGTCTTGCTCATCTCTTTTCGGATCGTTTTGTTAAATTTCTTGGGTTTCTTTTACATTCCATCTGTCATTGCTTCATGGTATAAGCTTATTTTGATTGGAGCAGTCTAGATTACGATCATGGCCCACCCCACTGCGGTGTGTAGAAAGAGGCCGAGAAAAGCAGACGACCAACAACCCACCGACCAGAAGATCATGTGCACACCATCAATCAACCAATGGTTAAAATAGGAGGCCGAGAAAGCATATGCCCAACAAACCGTCTCGACCCATATGATTATGTGCGCACGTCAATCGTGAGAGGCTCTAATGTCATGGAAGGTGGTGGTGCTCTTTTCTATTCAAATGCGGTTTGTTAAATTTACGTAGTTTGTTTTGTATTCCGACTTCTCATTGGTCACCCGACCGACATGGTATATTTTTGTTGGAATAGGGTTACGTCTTGATGATGTTTGTGTACAACCTTATAAAATAGCCACGCCATCTAAACATGAAGCGAAGGCGGTGACTGTGTCGATCATATCGGTTGCGTGCATCTTGGTGGTCACCAATGACTCCTAATACAATGGAAGGTGGGTTTACCTATCCTCTCTTGGATCTAGTGTCTCACTTTTATTGTTTCTTATAGAATCTTTGTTGCTCTTTCGACTTCTCCTTATTATCAATAGGGCTTCTTGCATGCAATACCGTTGTTGATGGTGTTGTTCCATTGGTGTTGCATCGATAGTTTTATTTGCGGAGCGACTTTGCAAGAAACAACCACCATCTCGTGCCTCCACACCATCTATGCATTGGTTGGGTTCGATGGTTAGTAGTCGCAAAGACCGTGAACCGCTCTACTCCTAATGCAACCGAAAGTAATTTTATTTGTGTTTTTGTTTTTGAGGCACATCCTTTGCATCCAACATTGCCATTAGTTTATTGTGGTGGTTTCTTTTGTTACCAACAGCCAAGGTACATGCTGATAGTCAACCAACTGTCACGAAAAATGTTGCCGGTCAATCACGGTCAAAAGAGGTCGGGACTGACCACATAAAAGGAATGCAGCCTTCGTCTCATCGGCTCGGGCTCGGATGATGCTGCATGCGCCATTGATGAAAATCCATCTCCTTATACGATGCAAGGTGCCCGCTGTTTTTATTTATTATTTTTTTTTTACCATTTCTCTGCGCCTCATCTTTTTCCGAAACATATATTGTTAGGTCTTTAAGTTGACTATGGTTTCTCAATCAATGCAGGAATTGACCCTGAGTATGATGATCTAGGAGATTGTACTGAGCGATGCTGTTATTGTAATCTTTGTTTTTGGCGTGGTGGCGACTGCGAGGGCCATCGTCTTGCAGATGCTTCAGCTAAATACCATGCATGTTGTGGAGGCGGTAAAGTTTTCATGCAGCCTGACGTAGAACTGACTCAGTATATCAAAGACTTGCTTTGCTGCCGTCCCTTTATGGAAAATATTCGAACATACAACCATATGTTTGCAATGACATCATTCGGTGCCACAGTTGACAATGCAATCAACAATGGTGGAGGGCCATATGTTTTTAAAGTCTCTGGCCAAATATACCATCGGATTGGCTCACTTTTCCCGGTTAATGATGATCCAAAGTTTTTGCAACTCTACATCTATGACACGTAGGATGAAGTCCAACATAGGTTGACCCATTTTTCAACCTCAGATGGCCATGGTTAGGACCCAGATATAGTGCAAGAGCTCATTCAATTCTTAGATGCTCACAACGAACTGGTGCAGATATTCAGGACTGCGCGTGACAAATGTGCCGACCATGATGTCCCAGAATTTAGGATAAAGCTTTACAGCGGTGAAGCTCCGCGCGGCTATGAAGCTCCATTGTCAAATAACCTTGGTGCAATTGTGTTTGACTGTGGGCCTGAAAGTGAATCAAATTACGATGTTATACTGGAGTACAGGAATGGTCCGCTAAAAAGAATCAGCAAGATCCATAAGTCGTACATGTCATTGCGGTTTCCCGATATTCATATATGGTCGACAAGGTATCATACAAAGTTGAAGTTAAGAACATCGGATCGAACATCGAGCCAAAGCGGGTGTCGATGAATGCATTCTATGCATGCAAGCGCATCGAGCATGACGGTTATGACATGCTCTTCGCACCGGGAGGCTTTTCCAACAGTACATTGTTGGCGTATACTGTTGCATAGAACAGAATCGGATGGATTTTTATAGAACGCACCAGGGCGACATTCGGGGGGATTTTTTGTCAGGCCTTTTTATGCGATTTCAAGGGGAGAGCATGATGGGTCGCAGGCGGGTTCTCGCATTATATTGCCTTCATCATTTACTGGAGGTCCGAGGTATATGTACAATCATTATTTGGATGCATTGGCGATTTGCAGGGTGCTTGGTAATCCACGATTTTTTATAACGTTCACGTGCAATGTAAAGTGGCCTGAGATACAAAGATACATGGCACACTTTCCTCATTTGACAACAGGGGATAGGGCGGATATAGTATGCAGAGTTTTTGAGCAAAAAGTCAAATCATTTGTCAAGTTTATGAAGGAAAGGCAGACATTTGGTTATGTCACAGGAGGTATGGGTATTTTCTGTTAGAAGTAAACCTTTATGTTTGATTTTTGAGACTCGGTTTTCCTATAGATGCTTGCATAGTGTGGTTTGCCAATGTGTTATTCTAATTTTATTTGTTCATAATTTTTTTGCCTGTAGTATTGTACACCATCGAGTTTCAGAAGCGTGGCCTCCCACATTGTCACACATTGCTTTGGATTTCTTCATCAACCAAAATAGAAAATGCTCAAGATGTTGACCAGTACATTTCTGCAGAGTTACCTGATCCTCACGCTGATCCATGCACCTATAAAATTGTTTCAGAAATGATGATGCATGGGCCGTGTGGCAAGGCTAGCCCGAATGCACCATGTATGAAAAGCGATCTGTGCAGCAAAAATTCCCCAAACAATACAATAATGAAACTTTCTTTGACGACAAAGGTTATCCGCATTATCGAAGAAGACAAGAGAATACTTTCGCAGCAAAAGGGCAGATAAAGCTTGACAATGGGTATGTCGTGCCGTATATCCGTGATTTGTGCCTGGCATTTGAAGCTCATATAAATGTGGAATACTATGGGTGGAGTATCTTTGATAAAATATCCGTTTAAGTATATATCAAAAGGCCAGCCGAGAATCTTTGCCAAAGTAACAAGATCTATTGGTGAACCATCCTCTTCTTGGTATAGCTCATGACCATCGATTGATGAAATACGAATTACCTTGATGGCGATTTATATGTCCTCACGAAGCATGTTGGAGAATCCTCAAATTGAAATACATATCGAGAGCCGCAGATGCAGATCCTTCGAGTTCATTTGGAAAACATTGAACACGTAACTTTTAGAGACGGTGATAACTTAGACGCGGTTGTCAATCGTCGTGATCGTGGTGACAACAACGATGAATGGTTTACTTACAACATTGAAAGCGAAGATGGGCGCCATTTGACTTACTTGCGTTTCCATCGAGTTTGTATGGTATGGAGATCAAAAATGTTGGTCGCGCAGAAAGACCAACAAATGTTCTATTGACGACTTGCATATATACCCGACTTGGTGAGCTATTCTACTTAAGAATGCTATTGTGTCATCAAAAGGATGTAGAGACTTGCGATAAGGTCGATGTGCAAATTGCCTATCCAACATATCGTGCTGCATGTGATGCCCTTGGCTTGCTAGGCGACGAAAAAGAATGGGACACAGCTCTTGCAGAAGCCTGCGGATCAGCTTCATCTGCAGAACTAAGGTTTCTTTTTGCGAGGCTACTTACTCATTGCGAGGTTGCAAACCCTTTGTACTTATGGGATAAATATTGGCGAGAAATGGGCCATGATATTCCAACAATTGTCTCAGAAAAAGTGCATATACCCAACTACCATGTGAACGATGCAGAATTAGAAGGGTACATATTATCTGAATTGGAAATAATACTAAACAATTGTGGAAAATCGGTCGAATTATAGTGGGAACCACCTCTCGAAACACCTTCTAGATCGATTAAAAACCGCCTATTAATGGAAGAAAAAACTACAATAGGGAGATGCTTGGCGAAAGAGATGAATCAATTCAAGACTCGACACCAAACAAAAATTATATATGACCGTTATAAGCGCTTTTAAAGCAGGTAAGCAAAATTAATATTCGTATATGGTCATGGAGGAACGGGAAAACATTTCTTTGGAAAGCAATAATTAGCACTTTGTCTGGTGAAGGTAAGATTGTGTTGGTGGTTGCTTCTTCTGGTATTTCTTCGCTCCTTCTTCCAGCAGGTCGCACCGCGCATTCAAGATTCAAACTCCACTCGAGCTCATGGATGAGTCCCTATGTTGCGTGAAAAAAAACACTCTCATAGGAAACCTTTTAAAAGAAACTGATCTCATTATCTGCGATGAAGCGCCAATGAATGACCGTCGATGCTTTGAAACATTGGATAGGACTCTTAGAGACATATTGGATGCACCAGATGTTTTGTTTGGTGGGAAAAAAGTTGTTTTAGGCGGTGATTTCCGGCAAACACCGCCAATCAAAAAGGCGCTCCAAAATGGAGATAGTAGCATCGTCGGTCAGAAATCACACCTCGGCCTTATTTTCATGTCATGAAACTTAAAGAAAACATGAGGCTTTTCAGCTCGGTTTGACTCTAGAAGAGCAAAGCACAACGCGATCCTTTGCATCATGGCTTCTCGATATTGGAGATGGTCAAATTGGTCAACGATGAAGAAGACCCTAGAGATTGACATGGGTCGAAATTCCTTCTAGATTTTGCATACAAGATGATGAAGAGGCCTCTCGAATCTCATAGATTTCATCTATGATAAGCCTATACTCCAAACCCTTCAAAGATCACTCTACAAGAGAAGGCAATCGTGTGTCCAAAGAATGAAACATCGGACAACATTAATTCAAAGTTTTAGACATGCTTGATGGCGAAATAACAACTTCATAAGCTATGATATAGCCACACGATGGGGAATAGCGGTGCTAAAATGCAAATGTTATACCCTCCGAGTATATAAACACATTTAAGCTACGGGTTTCCCACGCATGAGCTGCGACTCAAAGTTGGATCACCGGTGATGCTTTTAAGGAATGTTAACTTAGCGCGGTTTATGCAATGGGACACGCATGATAGTCGCACAACCGATGTCAAAGCTTATTGAAGTGCGGATCATCACGGGCACAAGAGTCGTGAAAAGTTTCCGTTCATAGGATACCAGCGATCCATAAAGATCGAAACCTCCCTTTTGTTTTCAAGCGCACTCAATTCCCAATTAAGCCTTGTTACGCTATGACAATCAATAAAAGCCAAGGCCAATCTTTAAACAAAATTGGTGTATACCTTCTTGAGCGATGTTGGTCATGGGTAATTGTATGTCGCTCTTTCTAGAGCAACATCTACTCATGGATTAAAGTCCTTATGAAATAGCGGAAAACCAAAAATCAAATGTCACAAAATATATAGTTTACAAAGATTTAAAAATAAAATAAAAAGCGACTTTTGTTTTGCCAATGCAAACATAAAGAAACAACTACTTAGTTTGTTATTCTATACACGATGCCATCATAATTACATGTTATTATCTTTTGCTTTTATAAAAGTATTGTTAAAAGCTACGCCACAGTAGATTTCTTTGTACTCCGATTCTATATCTTGTGTCTCATCATTTTAATGCTCGATTCCTATTCCTATATCATTGTTCATTCTCGGATGTTTATCGTATCTAACTTTCTTTTTATGACTTAGCAACACAATGGAAGAAACTCAAAATGCTATGGTGCACCATGCCTCTCGAGAAGAGCCTTGAAATCAATGCTTCACCGAGAGATTGTGACGATTAAGTAGTTAAAACCAACATCTCACACAAAAGTGCTTGAATCAAGGGTCTACAGAAATGGACTTGATGACTTTTGGCAAAAAGATCGGTGGAGTTCTGGCAAAAAAAAGCAGGATTCTGCTGTATCCTCATAGATTGAGAGGTATGCATTAATTGACCAACACATAAAACATGCGCCATTTGATTTCTCTAATACCAAATAATTACGAGCAGGGCAATGGTATACAAGGTAACATGAATATCAAAGAATTCGACTATTTTAACCCTAAAATCAAGCTTGGGAGGCTTACGGGATCTCGGGTTCATGTGTGAACCAACCAATCCTTACCGACAAGCGATTGACAATAAAACAAGCACGAAATTTGGAAAAGCAACAAAGTTTGATGTTATACAAGCAAAAAATCCCTCGGCACTCTTTGATATGTGCTAAAACACATATCATTTCTTTATCAAATATGACCCAAAATAACCAAGAAAGAGCCGTTTATTGCTAATATTTGTTGTTTTCTTGAGTTTATGCATGTGCGGTATGGATATGTCAAAACGCAAAAGATAACCAAATCGACAAAAACCCGAGCACGAGAGATAAAGAGTGCTAAATCAAATGGAAGGTCGGTTGTGCATTTCGAAGATTTACGTGGTCAGAGGATAATTTTTGAAAGATATGATCAAGTTTGCAGAATTGGCAGAATCATTCCTTGAACTTTCATCATTTGGCAAAATATACCCTTGAGATTCAGAATTTGCAAAAGTAGTCCTTGGATTATTGAAGATTGGCAAGATTAGCCATTGGATAATATTTTCAGAATTTACATCACTGGTCCCTAGGATTTCAGAAGTTACATCTTTAGTCCTTATGGTTACTCATGGATATAACACTAGTCCAAATCCAATCTAACTTGGTCCATTAATATACCACAAGCCCAACCACCCAATCACACACCCGGCCCACCCATCCCATACCGGTCGATTGCTTATTCTATCCGGTCAACAAAACAAAAACGAAATATACTAAAAAATCAACGCGCTAAAAATCCCCAAAATTCCCGTTACATGAACCTAACTTACCCATTTAATTAATTCCCAAATTAAACCCAAATTCACCGAAATTGACACTAAACTCGACACGTGGTGACACACGGATGCCAGCGGCAATCCGTGTGTTATATCACATCACTCTCTCACCGATTGGTTGATTGGGCGTGTGGAATTAATCGAGGGCACGAATTAAATGGGATCGTGTAATAATGATCCAAGGGACTAAAGCGCTCGAGAAAGCACAAGGAATTTCTTACGGATCCTTCCAAGAGCTCAAGCCTCACCTATATAAACCCCTTCTTTCAGATTGTAATCCATGTAGAGTAGGAGTAGTGTAGATTTAATTTACGAGTAACTTTGTATTTTTAATGTTTTAGTTTAAATTCAGTTTTTAAATTCCATTTTGTACTCAACTTTTATTATCAATATAATCATTTTTACTTGAATTCTCATCTTAAATTCTGTTTTTATGATTACATCAGCTGTTTTAAGATGATATAAGCTTACTTTAGCTTAAATATTCTCACTACTCAGTTCCTACTCTCATTTACATTCAGTCACTAAAAGTAAAAAAAATGTAGTTATGATTAAGTTGCTGAAATGGAATTAGATTTGGGTTGAATAAGAATCAGTTTGGGTTGATATTAGGTTTAGAATGGTTATTTTGATCTCATGAGCAAGCCATTGTGGCTGGACTTATGTATGTGTTGTTTTACATTTCTGTTTCATTTCTGTCATAGCTGCATAATCTAGTGTTATTGATTTGAGTAGGTTTGATTGTTATATTCTGCTCATATTAGATCTTATTTGACTAGTAGAATCTGAGTTGTGAATTGTATTGGTCCAGATTTAGGATTTGCTTAGTTTTATTTCACATCAGGTTATTGAGGAGTGTTTGGATCAGTTGGTTTTAGGCTTAGTTTGTGGTTAAGATTTGTCACATTAGTATCATTTAGGATAATTAGGCTTGATTCAGTCACTCATTTGCACATTAGATTAGTAAAAGTCAAAATTGCTAGTTACTTGATTCAATTTCAGTTTTAGTTGGAATTAGTTGTTAAAATTTAGTATATAGGTGTAGAATCTTATAACCTAGCTTGCATCAGTCATGATTCATCATAAAACATCTATTTCAGTTCATAAAATTGAAATCAAAACTCATTTTAGTCAAAATTTCAAAACTGTCTCAAAAGTCAAAAGTTGCATAAAGAGATTTTTACAAAACTTTATAGATTTTTCATAGCTTCATCTTTGATTCAAATTTGCTGAAATTTTTGGATTGATAAGTTCAATTGGTCAAGATTCTTAAACTGATTTTTGTGGAATTTTTGGAAGTCCTTATGAAGTCCAAATAAGCTGTTCATTAAGCTCCTATTTGCCCTGTTCACACTCATCATTAACTGAGTATGAAACAGGCCCTTGCAGGCTTTGCATAAGCTTCATTTTAGCTTGTTTGAGTCTGAAATTTGGTACAATAGTTCTTAGGCTGGTTGACTAGAGAGTCCTTCTTTTGATTTTCACACTAGCTTATTAGTTAAGACTGTGCTTAAGCTAGAAGATAGTAGGTTAGGCTGTTTTGGCACTTAAGCTTTTAAACCACTAAATCATTGTAGCTTGTAATTCAGAGGTTAAGCTTAGTTATTTTAGGTGCACTTAAGTTTATTTTAGCTTAAAAAGCTTCGGTAGCTTTTGGTTCGATAGAATAGCTTTTTGCTTTATTTAGGTAAACTTTATTTAATAGCGGTTACATTCTGACTCTCAATTCTTGCACACTAGTATAGGTTTAGTATTTTCATAGATTTAGAATAATATTTTAGAATTTTCCTGAATTTTTCATAATTATCCACCATTTTACTATTTTTACGCATTTAATCTAGTTTTAATCCTTTTTAATTACTTATTAATACAAATAAATCGGAAAAGCTTCAAAAAATAAGTTTTCATTTTCCTAGATTAAGAAAAATATAAAAAGCCAAAAATATTTTTCATAATTTTCCTAGTTCAAATTATAATTCTTAGCAATTTAATTAGTTTTAATTAGTTTTAATTCAAAATTCAAGAAAAATCATAAAATTAGTTTTAAATCATAATTAAGTTTTAAATTGCATTTTTAGTTTTAATATAATTTTAGATCATATTTAGGATTTAGATTAAACGTAGTTGCATTTTATTTACGTTTCATTTATTACGTTTTAATTAATTAGTGTATTTAGGATTCCCCATAGTGTAATTTCCCTTTTATGCTTCCCTTACCCCGTAGTTTAGAAAACTTCAAATTATCCCTTATCTTATTCAAATCTCGATTATCGCGACGTGAGTTGAAAATTCCATTCAACCCTCGTTCGAACGATCTCGGTGCTCGAAACCTAACACGTTTGAGTTACCCAAATACTACACACTTCTATTATTGATTTTAGCGAATCAATTTTGGCGCTTGCATTGCCGGGAGGCTTGTAGTGAATTTTTTATTTACATCTCGAATCGCGTGCATTTGAAGATCCTTCCCGAGTGAAGTTACTGTCATTTTGTAAATATATCTTTTCAAAACCCAAAACATCTAAAAACACCAAAACATTCTTCTAGAGTGTTTACAAAACCATAAAATTAAAAAATAACAAAAGAAAGCTGAAACATCAATTGTTACGTCGGCTCACCTCAGTACAACCTATACACGGGTAAACGGAGTCTTGACATTAAATTGCGGTGAAGAAAGATCCACTCTTCTTTCCCGCTCATTGCTGCATACTTTTGAGAGCTACCGAAACACAGGTTGGCCTGCGATTACAAAAATATTGTGTTTTTAAAGATTTCTTAAATATAAAAACCAAAAGATTTTCCTTTTCAAATTTATGTTATCTAAATACCCAAAAATATTCTTCTTTACCCTCTGATTTGATAATTCTTTCCTCTTATCCCTCTTTTATGATTAATTTTCATGGAGTCTCAAGATTTCTTTCAACCTTATTGCTTTAGTTGTAGAGATGTGTTAAAAATGATTCCGTTGTGAGCGTTGTTTTTGCAAAGGGTGTGGATTTTATCGCAAATCTTGTATGTGTTGCCCTTTGGAAGAACCCAGGGAGTGTCGGGGCGTTTCCATCGATTTTGAAGAAAGATTTGAGCAACATCAAAACAACATTGAAAGTATGTAGAACTCTCTTAAGTCGATTCAAGCTCGACAATGTGTTAATAAAGAACCCGTCCAAGTTCTGAAGTCAATCACACCATTCGAAGCTACCCAAGAACCCACCAAGGGTTACGGAGCGATTTCTTTGAACAATCATGATGAGATCTTCTCGATTCGATAATGATTCTTATGTAGAAGTGGCGTCCCCCCTTCACTCACGCTGGTTGAGAGAAGTGACGTCCTTTTGGAAGAGGTCGATGATTCTATTTCTACGGACATTTTTGAACCCGTTGATTCTCTCATAATGGGGGATGAGCATCTTCGTACCATTCCGGAAACGGAAGCGTATAATGTTGAGATCCTTATCCCAAGCCCAAGAGAGTCCGAGGTTATCTTTGATGATATTTGTGATGAGCCTTCTCTTGATAATTCGAGCAATCATGATGAGATCTTCTCCGATTCGATAATGATTCTTATGTAGACATCGATTTCATAGACGATTTACCTTCTGAGCCCGTTCACATAGAAGAAGTAAATGATTTTGAGCCAGAAGATGAAGAGATTGAGCCCGATGATATTCAGATCGAGGATGAAGCATTACGTGAAACGTTGTTGAATGTTAATCTTCTCATTTCAAAGATTGAAGCCCTAAAAGACAATACAAGTTTGACTCTATCTCCGTTAAAGATAGCGACTTCTTGCAGAGCTTGAGACTTTCCGATTGATGAAGAGATTAGTGGCGGTCCCACTATGGCGATGTTTATCCTTGATTCTTGGCGATTCTATTTCGATGTTGATATGAGCAAAGTGATGAGCGGAATATCGATACTCGATGAATGACCCGATCATTGAGGATGCTATTGATGACCAATACCACGGGTATTGAGGATGTTGAATGATCCGAGGGGATATGGTTGTTCTTGATGGTTCTCTTGATTCTCCTCTCTCGATGAGTCCACCATCACGTATCCGTTAAACCTACATGTGAAGACAAAATCTTTAAACCGGGATATTCATTGATGAGTTTCATGTTATAAACATCATTCGAGATAAGGATCCTCCGATGGATGCCTTCATTGTTGAGCCTTTAAGTCGATCCTTACCATGAGCTTCCGTATTCTTTGGAGTATTCTCATTGTGATCCGTCATCCCTTCGTCCACCCAAAAACCGCGGATGATGGATCGATATTTCATGTTATCCCATTTGTGCTTATGCTCGACACTTTCTTATCCACCCATCCCGCCCGATCTCATTCTTTGGGAATGAGGACACGTTTTGACCACAGTATCTCTACCATTTTCTTCCCAAGGACAAATGAATTCGGGACGAGTCGGGGCTAGCGACTCGGTTATAAAAAACGATGGCGCTTCATGGGAGGCACCCCATGCTTATCCTTCTATCTTCTTTCTATTTTCTAATAAGTGGCGTGAAGGGTTAGCCTCTTGATTTTTCATGTTTGGTTGTTTGTGATGTTGTGTTTAGGATGTTCCCGATATGAAGACTCTCGTGCTCGAGTTTGTCTTTTCTCCACTCGAGTTTCATGATCGTTCTTGAGGAAATCCGATATCCAAATCTTATCGACTAACGTTTATCTTTGAGCATAATTAATAAGCGGCTTTTAGATTTTCGTTATTACCCTTGCCTTTAAACATTGAGGACAATGTTTCGTTCTAGTTGGGGTAGGGTAATCTTGATTTGATTGACCGCGCTTGCTTATTTTTTGTCGTGTACTCTCACCCCCGCTTTTCCTTAGAAAATAAAAATGTGCAAAAATGTGAAAAATTAAAATTTTTGTAAGCTTTTGTTAGTTTATGATCGAAAAGTTCTTGCTAGTCTCTTAGAAGTTTCTTTAAATATCGTTTTTCTTGAAATAGCCTTTGCTAATTGCTTAGACAAGAGGCTATAAAATGCGATTCTAGTGACAAGGCCAAGAATTTGCAAGTCTTCCTAAGTGATTTTAAATATCACTAAGCTTAAACAAGAATTTGCTAGTTTCTTATAAGTTACTTTAAAAATCGAGACTTGAGATTATTTGTGAAGCATTTGCTAAATTAATATATGTTTTGACACCTTGTTGACTTTCCATTGGTGAGAGTAGGAATATAATTACGACTTGACCGGGCGTGTTGAGCCCTAGCTTGTTCCTTAACCATAGATAATGTAATTATCGGCTAAGCATCCGCGGATCTCATTATTTGGAATTTTAAATTTGCGGAGATCGAGGAATGATAGAGTTACTTATGAGTTTAGATGCTAAGCGTGGAGTAGTTGGTTCTCTTTAGAGCCCATCGAAGGTACTTATGGCTTTTGTTCCCACAAGATTGTTTCACCCCATATATGTGAATAAATAATTAAAGATGTTTAGTTTTTGACGATAGTTAGTTCTTTGTCTTCTTTAGAAATCCTTGCCCATGAGAGTTGGAGTGCGATGATGTACCCTCAGAGTAGCTCGAAGGACACTCCTCAGGGCGTGTGAAGCCCTTCCATCTGAAGGCCCAAGTTAGGATTCGAAATATCCATAGGCGTCAAACCATTCGTTGATGCGAAGGTTACCTTAGGGGAATTCGCCACTCGAGCCTTAAGCCCTTGGGTATGGGTGACGAAGGAACAATGGATAAGGAACCTCGACTTAGTCAAACCCACGATCTACCTCTCTCTTGGCTTCCCGTCAAGTCGAGCGTGGGTCACTAACCCCTAGTTGTTACCCACAATCATGGGGCCCCCATGATCTCGACATTCATGCAAGTGCCTCTAACCGTATTTCTTCCACTATAAATAGGTTAGACGGACAATGGATTATGGTATGCTCATTTCACACTCATCTCTTTACTTTCACATACTTATACAACCATAACCCATACTTACTCTCAGCGGGAGGTGGTTCGCAGGTCCTACCCTGCGTAATCACTAACGTAGTGTCTTAGTATTTCTTATTCTCGGGTTACTGGTGAGCCTTGGCCGGAACACACACCCTCATTACTTTGATCCTCGTCGAATCACGGTAGTGCAATCTTTTGCACAATCGGTGGCGCCATCCGTGGGACCACAACTATTAGTCCGTAATCACCCGGTCCTAATACCTTAACCAACTACGCTACTTTTCCGGCATGGAACCGGAAGAGAAGATTCACCTCCACCAGTTTCTCTACTCTGGTCCCACTCACCACAACTAACACCGATAACCTCGCCCCATAACAACCTCGACCTTCACCACACGATCTCGTTTGGAAACTACTCGCGTGCATCACGCCTCAACATCCGCTAACCTATTCCGGACATCTGTCCCACCCGTGAGAGCAAACTTTAAGGCCTTAGATTCTTTGCTAAGGGCTCACAAGAGACAAGTTCAGTAACGTAAATGCGGAAGGAGTTGGAATACTCCGGCGAGGAGTATGACGAGGAGATTGAAGTAGAGGACAAGCCTCAACCTATGGGCGGGGGCGCTCGGCCCTCTGAAATGGTTCCCCTTCCGTTAGAAGGTCAAATGGAAGGACCGTGGGTTTGAAGAAGGACTGGAGGAAATGGGTAGAAGGGACGAGAATGCATGGTGAAAGAAGGGCGAGAACTCCAGCGGAGGAAGCAACCCAGTAGGGTTGGAGGGTAAACCCGCCTCCTCTTCTAGCGACACATTTGGGAAGAGAAGGCGGGGCTCGATACCACCCTCTTATGTTTCAGTATCGGAGATCCATCTCCCTACTCCAACATGAACCAATTACCCCTCCAGGAATGAATCCTACTTACCTACTCAAACCTACAACACTTACCCTCCAAATGGTTCAATCCCAAACCATAATTACCGGCAGATGCCCTACGGACGATTCCTACACAATCGATGGGAATATACCGCCGTACCAAACTTCCACGCATACCCTCCTATTCACAACCATTTCTTAACCCGTATAACCCTACACTGTTTATCCACCTCCATACAACCCTTATGGTGCGAAGTCTGGAGCTTGCACACCTTCGTGAAATGGATCGAGGACTACCCTTTACCGACGGCATGAAGATGCCTACTCATATAGGCTCCTACGATGGAAAAGGTGATCCCGATAACTTTCTCCACTTATTTGAAGGCGCTATCAAAATGAAAAAGTGGGTCATGCGGTAGCATGCCATATGTTCACTTACGCTCGGAGACTCCGCAAGAATATGGTGGAGCAGACGGCTGGGAAGCATTGTGAGTCTAGATGATCTTAAGGCTAAGTTCGATTACACTTTAGCTGCCAAGAAGCACACCAAAACTCACTTAACCATGCACACCATCAAACAAAGGGACAACGAAAGCACGAGGCGTTCGTTACGAGATCTGTGAAGAAACTTTGCAGATTATGGGTCTACACGAAGATCGAGGATCTCGGTTTTGTACATGGCCTCCGAACTCGAGCTTGGTGGAATTCACGTCACCGATCTTCCCAACACCTACAAGGCCTTGATTGAGAAGGCTTACACCGGATTGAGTCTAAGGAGGTGGCGACAAGCGGGGCTCCGATAGAGCCAAGGAAGCATCGACAAATTCTCTAAAGGGTCCTCACAGGAAGGATCCAAAAACAAGAAGAAGAGCAGATCGCTTCACCCCTACAACAAAGGCTCGAACCATGGATTTACGGCAAACTTGGTTAAATCTCCCCGAGAAATCACAGCGATGAGAAGGCCGCAAAATCCTTGATCCCCACCTCGGATGATAACACGAGGCAAGGCGAGACATGTCCAATCATCGCCATTTCCATGAAGATCATGGACATGACACGAACAACCGAGGGAATTAAAGCGGATCGAAGAGGCGGTGCGATCCGGACGATTAGCACCCCGGTCAAAGGCATAAAGAAAGGAAGGGACAAATTCTCGACACTCGGTGGGAGAATGGAAGGAAACAAGAAGGAAGCTACGCCCGCAGATGCTCGATACTAATGGTACACAAGCGACACTACCTTGAAAAGGAAGGAAGCGAGAAAAGAGCTAGGAAGTGTAGGGAAATAACCTTTCCCACATATTAGGTAGACACCTTGACCGATCCCGTGATCATCAAGGTGCACATATCCAGCAGAAGTGAACCGGCGTATATGGATTGCGGAGCTCTGCGAAATCATCTCGAGCATTGTTTCCTAAAGCTCAAGTCATCTATCGCCACGGAGGGTCGACTCGAAAGCACCGCTAGTAGGGTTCTTTGGTGAACACTCATGGCCTCTGGGAGAAGTACCGTTGGAAGTCACCATAGGCGAAGGCCCCTTATCCCTTGCGGAGACACTCATTTTTGTCATCGTAAGGTCGATTCTCCTTATAATTTATTAATAGGAGAACAATTTATGCAAAAATGGGAATTGTTGTTTCTACTATACATCTCATTAAGTTCCAAACCCCTTTGGAGTAGGGCTGCTCATTCTAGTTATAAAGCGGATAAGGGTGTATATGGTGTCAAAAGATCGAGAGAGGAGTCGGAGGAGCCTCCGGTGGAAATTCTTAGTTATACGGATGCGGAGGAGGCGAGTTGTCGTAAACCCTAGCTATCACGAGCAGGGCGGTGGTAGTAGGGAAGCAACTCACGCCAATTTCAAGGCGAAGCTCACAGGCTGTACGTACTAACCTTGATGTCTTTGCTTGAAATATTCGACATGATGGTGTTCCAAGAACATTGGCGATAGATGGGCGGTCCTTCGAGCGGAGCATAAGCTCAATGAGTACAAGCACATTGAGCCCATAAAAGAAAGGAGAAGCCTTGCCCACAGGAGAAACGCTGCGGCTTGCAAAAGTTGATGAACTTACACAGCGGGCATCACGAGGGAGGTTAAATACCAAACTTGGGTGGCCAACCCGTCTTTGGTAAAAAGAGCGGCGGAGGGTGGCGCATGTGCGTGGTTTCATTGACATCAACAAAGCATGCCCTAAGGATTGCTACCCACCCTCAAATCGACCGAAGGTAGAATCCTTGGCGGGTTTCGATTAAAATCTTGCTAGATGCCTACAAAGGTACCATCGATCTAGATGGCCAGGAGGACGAGGAAAAAGCGACCTTCTACACAAGTAAAGGTGTCTCATTACGAAAGATGCCGCCGGTTTGAAAAGCAGGGGCTACTTACCGGCGTCTCGTAGATAAAGCCTTCAACAAGCAGATGGCGGGAACCTCGAAGCATCGTTGATGACATGGTTATCAAGAGCAAGGCGAGGAGGACCTACTCCTTGATGTCGAAACATTCGATCGACTCCCGGCAATCAACATGAAGTGAACCCTAAGAAATGCTCCTTTGGTGTCGAGGAAGGGCAATTCTTAGGACATTTGATCACTAAGCGGGGATACGAGCTAATCCTCTAAGGTCAAAGCCATCTCCGATCTCCAAGCCCCTAGGTGTCTAAAAGATGTGCGAGCACGAATGGGAAGTTGGCGACCTTAAGTCAATTTTTGTCGAAAGGGTCGATGTCCCTACCCTTGTTCAAGACACTCAAAGGATGCGCGGACAAGAAAACTTTCCAATGGAGCCGGGACGTGAAGTAGCCGTTCGGAAGATGAAGGAGTTCATTGAAATACTTCCAACACTTACCCCAATCAAAGGCGAAGTGTTGTTTATGTACTGGCATCCTCGGTGAAAGTATTAGCGCAATCCTTATGGCGAGAGAGAGAAGCGATAGATCCCAATTTACTTTGTTAGCGGGGTGGCTAAATGGGCTATTGAACTCGGAGAACATGAAATCGAGTTTAAGGGCGTAGCTCATCAAAGGGCAAATTCTTGCGAGACTTCTTGGCGAAACACCTTAGGACTGATGAAGAAGAGGAAAAGCCCAAAGCTAATCTTTCTCAAGTGCGAGTTGAATGGAAGCTTTACGGATGGAGCATCCGATTCGCGATGGCTCGGGCGAGCCTAATGTTAGTCGATCCACGAAGGAAGGAGCATACATATGCTCTTGGTTTGAGTTGAAGCCACAAACAACGAAGCGGAATCTGGCGTTACTAGCGGGACTCCGGCTAGCCAAAGATATGGAGGTCAAAGCTCTCATTGTCTTCGTAGATTCCCAATTGGTGGCAAACCAAGTGACGAGTTCCTACGAAGCAAGGCAACCCGTCATCAAACGATTACTTGGAAAAGACAAAGAGATGCTCGAAAACTTCAACTCCTACACCATCCAACATGTTCGTAGGAACCCGAACAAAAAGCGAGCGCACTAAGCAAGTTAGCTTCCATGGCTTTCGCTCATCTCACTAAGGAGGTTCTCGTGGAAGTCCTTCTGAAGATCCATCGTTCTCAAAGAGGTTGCCGATGTGATTCACGAAGAAGGAGAGACATGGATGACTCCCATAAGGGAATATTTGATAAGTGGTCTTCTCACGAAGACCCCAAGCTTGCAAGAAAGATTCGGGTTAAGTCCCATGATCAAGGCTAATAGGGAAACCCTATATAGGAGGTCGTTTTGTCACCTTGGTTAAGATCGTAGGCCCCAAGCAAGCTTGAGCATCATAGCGAAGTCCATGAAGGATCTTGCGGTCTCCATGCGGGACCTCGCTCGGTTGTCTCGATGATAATGAAGTTGGGCTACTATTGGCCCTCGATGCGGGGGCCGCAATCGAAATCATCCTCAAGTGTGAAGCTTGTCGATACACTCAAGCGTTACAAAAATGCGAAGCAAGATATGACAAGTGTGACATCCGCGTGGCCCTTCTCCCGATGGGGCATCGATATTGTAGGGCCTATGCCTATAGCTCTGGAGGTCAAGTTCTTGCTAGTAGCGATCGACTACTTCACCAAGTGGGTGGAAGCAAAACCCTAGCCTCGGTGACGGGAAGGCGGATCGAGAAGTTTGTATGGGAACACATTGTGTGCGATTCGAGTACCCACATCATCATATCGACAACGGGAAGCAGGTTTGTCGAAGGTCTTCTATGACTTCGTCAAGGGCTCAACATAAAGCAATCACGGACATCCGTCTATCACCCGCAGGTAATGGACAAGTGGAGGTTACAAACAGAGAAATCGTCAAAGGATTGAGAAAAGGCTAGGTCGAACTCATCATGGATGGGTAGATGAGCTCCCTCAAGTCTTATGGGCTCACGGACACATCCTAAGTCAAGCAACGAGAAACTCCTTGACCCCAACATACGGACGAGCGGTCATCCTTCGGAATTAATTGTACACACGGGCATGTGGCAGCGTATGATGCCTCCCAAAATGATGATAGGATCGGGAAAACCTTGATCTCCTAGAAGAAAGAAGAGAAATAGCCTCCATCCGAGAAGCAATACACAAACATAAGATCGAAGGCTACTATAACAAAGGTCGGACCTTCCACTTTCAAGCACGGAGAATATGTCTGCGCCTCAGCAAAGCAAGCAAAGCAGTGTCGGGAAAGCGGGACCAACTTGGGAAGGACCCTACATGGTAGTGAGGCCTCGACAATGGAGCATACAAGCGGCCACTCTTCTCGGAGAACCCATCGACGGGACATGGAATGGTGCAGAACCTTGAAAGTTCTATGTTTAAAAAGTACTTTAACTTTTTCTTGTAATCAAAAGCTTCTCAAGGAAAGCACACATTATTGGTAGTTGTCTTAGTTTTCATTTCAAGAAGGATGTAATCCTCCTACCAATTCAATGATAAATAAGACATTTACCACAAATCTCTTGCTTCGTTTCTTAAACACAAAGATTTGTTCAACCAAGTCGTTAATGAGTTTCAATGTCGAATGGCTTGAGGTGTAACATATGCCTTATTATTCAAAGCCAACTTAAACATTCACATTAACTCTCCTAGTAGATTTTGGCGCTTGTAAATTTTTTAACTCTCCGAGGCGGCTTAGTAGATATGGTCTTCTTGGTTGGAGTGGTAGGCTTGAGTTCCGAGGTTTCTTAGGCAGGGAGATCTTGAGGGTGCCATTGGATCTTTGGTTGCCTCGGCAAGGAAGGAGTACTCTGCGTTGCAAATGCATTTCTGCCTCATCATATTCACCTTGAAGTGGGGCGGTAGCATTCAATCTTGGTGAGGTCCACGAGGCTTAGCCGTTTTGGCGACCTCCTCGAGCCAAACACCGTCCATGAAATAGGGGTGACTTGATGACCTTCCACATCGAGCTCCCGGCTCGTCAACGTAGTAGAGCTCCATGGCTATGTAAGGCACCACCTTGAAACAACCGCATGATCTTCTGCGGCATCTTATACCTCATTTGCGGGCCATCGATCTCCTCCCTCAACTTCACTACCTCTCCAAGCCTAACCTTCTCACTTTCCAACCCAGTAGCACTTAGCCTCGAGAAGCGGCATTCGACCATGGAGAGTAATAACTGGCTTCTTCCGACTTGAGATTGCCACGTTCCACGGTCAGCGAGCTATCTTTTCTCGAAGGTCTTGGACAACGGGTTCTTCTCAGCGTTCCCTGAATCTCGTCACACTTTGCCTCCGGCTTGGCCACGGTTACGAGCAACCCCCAGTCTTGGCATTCAAATGATTATCCATCACCACGCCTCGCAACCCCATTATCATGCATGTCACGAACTTCTCAATGGACATGTTCTCTAACATATTCTTCCATTTGTGGAGGATCACATGGTCAACAATCCGATGACGAGGCTAAGGCATTTGGAAGCTCCTTCATCTCTGGAAGACCTCGAGCAACAAAATATACACAAGTTAGCATAATAGTTATATTTTACCTTCACAATGTCTCATAAGACAAAAATACTTACCATGAACCTCAGCGGATTCATCGGGCAATTCGACGGACTTGATAAGCTTTACGCCTCGGTACTTTATGCTTCACAACTCTACTCCCGGTAGGCGGGGATTCTTCCTTTTGTTGGATTTCACGGTCTTGGCATTTGTCCCTTTCCTACTCTTTAGCCTATCGGCTATTCTGTTGAGCCAACACGGGACATCCTCATCCATGAGGATCGTCCGAGTCGACAATGTTCTCCACCGGTTGGGATGTGACCGCCCACGATTGTGGGGTCTTGATGAAATAGGCTCGGCTTGAATGCTTACCTCATTGTTATTCACGGATGTTGAAGGGAGCCAGCGCCATAAGACTCCTCGGCTTTCTCCGCATGCATGAAACTTAAATCTTCATCAAATTCTTGGAACATGAAGTTTACGAGCGACATCTCCGCAAAATAGAAGCAAAAGAAATAAATTATCGATTGCTACATTGGTCCTATTTAAATAAAGTGGATAAACATACTTTGTCCTTGGTATATGATCATAGGCTTCTTGGAGACCCTCCCAACTCTGAGCAATCCGACCATGTATAAGATGGCTTGAGGAATACTTGCACATCCACGGTACTTTGCCAAGCGGGTAACAAGGATCACTCCGAACCTCGTAGGGCGGGGGTCGATATACCGTTTAGCATTATACCTATTCTCCTTGTTCGTGACTACGAATATGTAGGGAACAATAGTGTCTTGCACATAGAAAAGCTACCCTTCAACCCGATATGTTTGTGTACACTTTCTCAAGCAGTTGGGTACATCGCTCAGTTCTTTTGATAGTGTCAACCAATTGACCCGGGGTATAAGTTCAAGAATCCTCTTAAAAGCTGTCAAGGTTGGTTCATATCCGTAGGCTTTGCACATCACTATGAATGTAGTCAATTTGGCAAACCCAAAAGTTGAACCTAGAGATATGAACTTTATAGTCTTGCATAAATTCCAAAATCAATGGGTGCGGTGGAATCCTAAGGTTTGGTGACTAAATGCATGGGTATACAACCCTACGAAACACGGAGGGCATCAAAGATACCACAGAGTGGGTTTGGGTAACATCACTTTATGTTCTATTGGAATAGGATAATCGGCTAAATGATCATGCAAATATTCAGACGAGACAAAGTGCACTTTTGTTGTTTTATAATAAACTTAGAATCCATGTTCCTATTTTTTGAAACAATCTACAAGAGGAGAAAAGTGTTTACCTTGGTTTTCGAAGATGGGGCGCTTGAAAGTTTACTGCGTGTAAATGAAGACGGAGAGAGTAAAAGTATTTTAGGGTTTCATCATATTCCCCTTAAATACCCCTTTTTACCGTCTCCTAATTCATACGCGTGTCCATCTAGATTATTCTTATCCAAGCCAAACCACTTTTTAAATTTTAAATAAAGACTTTTGGTATCCGGGTTACATGGGGATAAGTGATCACTGTAGCGGGCAGTTGGATGATTTAATTAGCATTGAATGCACTTGGTTAGTTGCGTACTTACCTCCCAACTAGCATATTTAGCAGCATGATGGTGTTTTTTTCGAAGAATGAAGTCGAAAGCAATGCCTCCTCGCTCATATGCATCACTTTTCACCGGGGGCTTGATGATGTACCCTCGAGTAGCTCGAAGGACACTCCTCCGGGGCGATGTCGAAGCCCTTCCATCTGAAGGCCCAAGTTAGGATTACAGAAATATCCATAGGCGTCAAACCATTCGTTGGTACGAAGGTTACCTAAGGAATTTGCCACTCGAAACCTTAAGCCCTTGGGTATGGGCGACGAAGGAACAATGGATAAGGAACCTCGACTTGGTCAAACCCACGATCTCCTCTCTCTCTGGCTTCCCGTCAAGTCCGAGCGTGGGTCACTAACCCTAGCGGTTAACCACAATCATGGGGCGCCCCATGATCTCGACATTCATGCAAGAGTGCCTCTAACCGTATTTCTTCCACTATAAATAGGTTGAGCGGACAATGGATTATGGTATGCTCATTTCACACTCATCTCTTTACTTTCACATACTTATACAACCATAACCCATACTTACTCTCACGCGGAGGTGGTTCGCGAGGTCCTACCCTGCAATCACTAACGTAGTGTCTTAGTATTTCTTATTCTCGGGTTATAAGCGAGCCTTGGCTGGAACACACACCCCTCATTACTTTGATCCTCATCGAGCACAGTAGTGCAATCTTTTGCTGTCAATCGTGTACACATCAGTCTTGTCGGTGTTGCGGTGTGTAAAAACCGTAGGGTTTGGAGTTTAGCACAAAACTAACATGAAATAAAGCCCAAATGTATTAAAGTTGAAAAATCCAAAGCCATAAAAGTTTTCTATGTCCGACGGTACCCCGTTGTCATGGACTTCTAAAGGTTGAGGAAAATCCAAAGTCATAATAAGACTTACGATAAAGCGGTAATCCCGTTGAGTTAGTGGTTGAAAAGACCAAGGGCCTAAATTGCAAAAATTGCAAATGTCTTTGAAATAAGTGTTAAGCGAAACTTTGAATCCGGAGATGTCTAAATAAAGCCTCTGTCTCTGGACTCGTAGATGAGTTGTCTCGGTCGCCATAAAAAGGATATTCTCTCTAAATCGTGTGAAATTAGGACCTTGATGTGGACCTCATTCTTGTATGCAACGGTTTTCGAGGGAAGATGGATAACTAATTATCGACTTAGCTTCATATCTTTATCGGAATAAAAATTATCGAAATGAGAAATTTGAAGAAATTCATTTCTCACAAAAATAAAATAAATAGAGGAAAATAGGAGAATGGGAGCAAAAGGTAATTACACAAGTAACTTCCATGGGTAGTGTTAGCATCTAGAGTCATATTTAACAATGATTTCGATTTTACGCTTAGTTTGGGGACTTGTGAAAAGTCAGGGACGATGTATTCTATCTGTATGGTCACTTCACGCTGTGTTGTGTTTCCTACTCCGTGATCCTAACGTGTCGTTTGAAAAATGTTGGAGTTATTGATCGACATGAAAGTTCAACAAACCGTCACTCATAATTGGAATGTGCTTAATCGTAATATCTACATGTGAATTAAAAGGTAAACGGGGCATTTTTAGAATTAAGGGTTCTTAATCTCTTTTGAGGAATCTTTGCTACTTCTTCATAGGTTTAGTTGAGAGAGATTGAAATCCTTGGTTTTAGAAGCGTGAGTTGATTGCATTGCTTGGGGACGCGACAATCGTCTCGTCTGGGGTATTTTGATATGTGCTAAAACACATATCATTTCTTTATCAAATATGACAAAAAATAACCAAGAAAGAGCCGTTTATTGCTAATATTTACTGTTTTCTTGAGTTTATGCATGTGCAGGTATGGATATGTCAAAACACGCAAAAGATAACCAAATCTGACAAAAACCCGAGCACGAGAGATAAAGAGTGCTAAATCTGAGCCGGAAGGTCAGGATTGTGCATTCCTGAAGATTTCTATGGTCAGAGGATGATTTTTGAAAGATATGATCAAGTTTGTAGAATTGGCAGAATCAGTCCCTGAACTTTCATCATTTGGCAAAATATACCCTTGAGATTCAGAATTTGCAAAAGTAGTCCTTGGATTATTGAAGATTGGCAAGATTAGCCCTTGGATAATATTTTCAGAATTTACATCACTGGTCCCTGGGATTTCAGAAGTTACATCTTTAGTCCTTATGGTTACTCATGGATATAACACTAGTCCAAATCCAATCTACCTTGGTCCATTAATATACCACAAGCCCAACCAGCCCAATCACACACCCGGTCCACCCATCCCATACCCGGTCAATTGCTTATTCTATCCGGTCAACAAAACAAAAAAACGAAATATACTAAAAAATCCAACGCGCCAAAAATCCCCCCAAAATTCCCAGTTACATGAACCCTAACTTACCCATTTAATTAATTCCCCAAATTAAACCCAAATTCACCTGAAATTGACACTAAACTCGACGTGGTGACACCACGGATGCCACGCTGGCAATCCGTGTGTTATATCACATCACTCTCTC
Organism: Chrysanthemum lavandulifolium; assembly: GCA_022545495.1. NCBI lineage: Eukaryota > Viridiplantae > Streptophyta > Magnoliopsida > Asterales > Asteraceae > Chrysanthemum > Chrysanthemum lavandulifolium. The sequence goes on along the minus strand of CM040245.1, from coordinate 177,098,708 downwards.
ATCTGATTGTTGATTGGACGTGTGGAATTAATCCAAGGGCCTGAATTAAATGGGATACGTGTAATAATGATCAAGGGACTAAAGCGCTCGGAGAAAGCACAAGGAATTTCTTACGGATCCTTCCAAGAGCTCAAGCCTCACCTATATAAACCCTTCTTTCACAGTTGTAATCCATGTAGAGTAGGAGTAGTGTAGATTTAATTTACGAGTAACTTTGTATTTTAATGTTTTAGTTTAAATTCGGTTTTAAATTCCATTTTGTACTCAACTTTTATTATCAATATAATCATTTTACTTGAATTCTCATCTTAAATTACATTTTTTATGATTACATCACTTGTTTTAAGATGATATAAGCTTACTTTAGCTTAAAATTCTCCTTACTCGTTCTACTCTCATTTACATTCGATTCACTAAAAGTCAAAGAATGTAGTTATGATTAAGTTCTTTGAAATGGAATTAGATTTGGGTTGAATCGAATTAGTTTGGGTTGTGATCTGCAAAACCGTCAAGTTTTCTCACAAGCAAGAAACTTAAAAGCGACTTAAGCACGGATGCAATGAAGATCCGAGGGTATAATGTTTCCCGGTCGTTATGTCCCACGGAGACTCAATGGTGTGTCAAAACCAATTCAGACGATAGAAGGATCACTAATGATAGTGATCAGAAAGGTTATTAATGGAAAATTATAACTAAGGAAAAAGTAAATAAATAACGCGACTTAAATACAAATTAAGAAAATTAAAAAGTTAAAATCTATTAAATAAACGCTATCACTATTTTTACAGATCGATGAACGTTTATTTTATAAAACAAAATAACTTAAATAAACTATTTTAACTAAAGCGTAAACTCAAAATATCTAAAAGCGTGGTTTAAAAGCGGAAGCGAGCGTTATTTACGAAAAAAGTATTTGGGCGCAGGATAAAACGTAAATTTTATGAAATAAAAGGCCTCACAGTATAAAACTAATTTTCTTCGTGCTATTTGACAAAAGAAAATTTTAGGAAAAAAATTATATTTTTAGACTTTTATATTTTTATTATGAATTAATTACTATAAAACACTAATTAAATGTTTAAAATACTAAAACTAATTATAAAAATCAAACTTTTATAGAAAATACTTTATACTATTACAGTTTATGAAAATTAGAAAACTGGAAAAAGCTATCACGAATAAGCTCAAAATAAGCTAAAAACACCTAATAAGCTAAACTTAACAAAACGTATATAAGACATAGATTGTGTGAAGAAATGACAGAAAAAGTCCCAAGGGCAAACGGCATACAGGTACACTTCTATCACTCTATCAAGGGGGAGGTCGCATGCTCGAACCTTGACCTCCCCTTTTTGCCAAACATTTTTATTTTTGGTTTTTTTTTGCAAACTATTAAACAAACAAAGATAAGCATTTTTTACAACTATGACTTTTTATAAAAACCACTAATAAGCACTGAATAAGCAAAAGATCACAACAGTTAGCAAATATATAGAATAAGCACAAAATTCAAGCTAAATGAGTAATAAGCTAGAAAATAAGCAAATGTTAACTGAGATAAGCTAAAAAACTGTAGATAAGCTATTATGAACACTGAATAAGCACTTTAACTGATAATAAGCACTGATTAAGCTATAATAAACAAATAAGCACATATCACTCTTATGTTGAAAAACAGAAAATGGGACAAACTTAAAGCTACAAGCAGCCCTAGCTAATAAGCTCAAAAGTGAAAAAACAAACTTGACAATCCAAGAGGACCAGGTTGGCTTTCCAAAGAACCAGAGAACTCAAGATTTGAAGCACTAACAAGCTCAATGCAAGCTTATCAATATGGGCTCAATTTCTGTGCACAGGGCAGATATGCAGACAAGGTGTCCACAAAAAGCAGTTGAATAAGCACTTAAAAGACTGAGAAATAGAGAACTAGCATTTTTCTATTTTTCTTTACCAACTAGACTATAATTCCCCCAGAGATTATAAGCTAGATCCTATTAATAAACCCACAATGAAATTCCAAACTTTATTCAAAAACGACCTTATGAAATTTTGACTTTTTGATAAAAACCAAAAAGTTGACCAAAGTGACTTTTGAACTGATCTTAAACACTTAATATGATGTATTAAGGTGAGATAAGACTAACTAGAGCAAGATTAACCACTTGCTAACACAAAATCAAGATCTGCTATATGTAAAATCCAACAGTGAGCATCCAAGACATGGTTAACTGAAATTTTGACTTTTGTGCTATTGAGAACTTGTTTCTTGACTGAGATGAGTTAATATGACCAAGTGAGACACAAGACAACAATAAGCAACTACTCAAGCAACCTTTAAGACAGTTTTCTTCACAAGTCCAAACAAGACTTTTCTTAACTGATTTGATGATTTTTAGAGCAAAACTTAGATTTAACCTATGAATCTGATTCAAGACCTTATAATATCACTTAGTAGAACTAATGAAACATTAAACAACAACCATACTAACATTAAACTTAGAAATGACCAAGATGCAGTTTATACTGTTAAAACTAGAGTTTTGCTAATTACTAATTTAAAAGAACAAGAGGCGATTTTAATGATTAATAACACTTAACCAAGACTAAATAACATAAAGAAAAGAAATTAAAGCTAAAAGGATGAAACATGTATGCAAAAATTGAGAAATGAGCTTACAAGATGCATCAAGTCGAGAAACATGGAACCAAGGACAAGGTTACACCTATTAGCTTCCCAATAAGCTCCTAATACCCTTAGCACTCCAAATTCACCAACGCTTCATCATCTTCTTTATTAATCCACTCTTTTGATTTTCAATGATTTTCTACCTTTTTTAGTGATTTTCTAATTTAAAAGATCATTGCTTTTATATGTATCTAAAAGCTCATTTGGCTTTGTCGAGAGCCTAAGTGTGCTTAATCGAGTCCATATAATCAACTAATGATCAACAAGAATGTAAATGACTTAGAAATTTAAAGTGGTGCAATTGAAAAACTTGAAATGTAAAGATAACATGAGATTAAAAGCGAAAATGAGTTTCATTACACTAATTTGAGAACTAATACAAGATTTAAAGTATTGAAAAACATTTAATCTAAGAAAGCAATAAAGTTTAATTAAGCTACATGACTAAGGCTAGCCCAAAGTGATTTTTCCTCTGCTCCTTCTTCTCTTTTTATAGTCTTTGAATTCCTTGGTGACTATGGAGTAAATCCCACTTCAAATCTTGATCATTGGTTGTGCAGAAGTGATCTCAGCCATTTAAACGATTTTGGCGCCAAAGTCTTCATGAGCAGGTATGTGATATTAATGGGTTTGGTTTGAGATAATTAAAGGTTTTTGGTGTTAGTGGAGGTGGAGGGGACAAGGTAAGGGAGGGGTGTTGAAAAAGGAGGGAAAACCATCTCTGGTTTTGGACAGAGGTTTTGTGAGAGGGAGGTGAATAGTACCTGGTTTGGGCGCGTGTTTGACCTTTTGACCGGTGTGGTTTTAATATTAAACGGGGTTTGGGCTTGGATAATGGGCCAGCTGATTGTATATTGGATTTGGACTTGGTATTGGATCCATTTGGTTAAGCTTAGTATACAAGGATCAAAAGTGCAATTTCTCCAAACTTGAGGGACTGAAAGTGATATTTTTCCAATGCTCTCACAAGGACCAAACATGACAAACATTTATAGAACAAGGACCCTTTTTGCATAAATTCCATTTTTAAACTTAAAAGGACCTTAATTGTCATTTTTGGATTTTGAGGGACTAAAAGTGTAAATTCCCAAAAGTTTATCAAAATGTTCCAAATTTTCAATCATGCATAGTTCAAGGGTATTATTTGTAAAATTCCAAGTTTAGAATACCCAGGGACCATTTCTGCCAATTTTGTAACTTGAGGGTTAAAAATTGCCATTTTGTGTAAACTTTTATCCGGGGATGTTTTGTGAACATTTTGATTTCCCAAGGACTTAAGTTGACTTTTCATTCATTTAAAACATTTAGGGACTAGTTTTGAAAATTTGTGTAACTCGAGGACCGAAAAGCGACAATTGTTGTGAAATTGATCATTTTCACTTGTTTTCAATCTTTTGTACAGAATCACATAAAAACACATTTAAATGATATTTGTAAACTTTTGTGAGTCATTTGTGTATTTTTGGTTGTTTTTGTGGGTTTATACAATACAAATATATGTGTATTTAGACACATATCAGGTTGGTATTAGGTTTAGAATGGTTATTTTGATCTCATGAGCAAGCCATTATGGTTTGGACTTATGTAAGTGTTGTTTACATTTCTGTTTCATTTCATCGTCATTTGCATAATCTAGTGTTATTGATTTGAGTAGGTTTGATTGTTATATTACCTTTCATATTAGATCTTATTTGACTAGTAGAATCTGAGTTGTGAATTGTATTGGTCCGGATTTAGGATTTGCTTAGTTTTATTTCACATCAGGTTATTGAGGAGTGTTTGGATCAGTTGGTTTTAGGCTTAGTTTGTGGTTAAGATTTGTCACATTAGTATCATTTAGGATAATTAGGCTTGATTTAGTCACTCATTTGCACATTAGATTAGTAAAAGTCAAAATTGCTAGTTACTTGATTCAATTTCAGTTTTAGTTGGAATTAGTTGTTAAAATTTAGCATATAGGTGTAGAATCTTATAACCTAGCTTGCATCAGTCATGATTCATCATAAAACATCTATTTCAGTTCATAAAATTGAAATCAAAACTCATTTTAGTCAAAATTTCAAAACCGTCTCAAAAGTCAAAAGTTGCATAAGCAGATTTTTACAAAACTTTATAGATTTTTCATAGCTTCATCTTTGATTCAAATTTGCTGAAATTTTGGGATTGATAAGTTCAGTTGGTCAAGATTCTTAAACTGATTTTTGTGGAATTTTTGGAAGTCCTTATGAAGTCCAAATAAGCTGTTCATTAAGCTCCTATTTGCCCTGTTCACACTCGGCGTGGCGGGTATGAAACAGGCCCTTGCAGGCTTTGCATAAGCTTCATTTTAGCTTGGTTGAGTCTGAAATTTGGTACAATAGTTCTTAGGCTGGTTGACTAGAGAGTCCTTCTTTTGATTTTCACACTAGCTTATTAGTTAAGGCCGTGCTTAAGCTAGAAGGTAGTAGGTTAAATTTGTTTGGCATAAGCTTTTAAACCACTAAATCATTGTAGCTTGTAATTCAGAGGTTAAGCTTAGTTATTTTAGGTGCACTTAAGTTGATTTTAGCTTAAAAAGCACGGTAGCTTTTGGTTCAGTAGAATAGCTTTTTGCTTTATTTAGGTAGATTATTTAATAGCAGTTGCAGTACAGCTCTCAATTCTTGCACACTAGTATAGGTTTTAGTATTTTTCATAGATTTAGAATAATATTTTAGACTTTTCCTGAATTTTTCATAATTTTCCAACACTGTTTACTATTTTTCTGCATTTAATCTAGTTTTTAATCTTTTTTAATTACTTTTTAATACAAATAAATCAGAAATGCTTTAAAAAAATAAGTTTTCATTTTTCCTAGATTAAGAAAAATATAAAAAGCCAAAAAAATATTTTTTCATAATTTTCCTAGTTCAAATTATAATTCTTAGCAATTTAATTAGTTTTAATTAGTTTTTAATTCAAATAAATTCAAGAAAAATCATAAAAATTAGTTTTAAATCATAATTAAGTTTTAAATTGTATTTTAAGTTTTAATATAATTTTAGATCATATTTAGGATTTAGATTAGACGTAGTTGCATTTTATTTACGTTTCATTTATTACGTTTTAATTAATTAGTGTATTTAGGATTCCCCATAGTGTAATTTCTCTTTTATGCTTCCCTTGCCCCGTAGTTTAGAAAACTTCAAATTATCCCCTTATCTTATTCAAATCTCGATTATCGCGACGTGAGTTGAAAATTCCATTCAACCCTCGTTCGGAACGATCTCGGTGCTCAAACCTAACACGTTTGAGTTACCCAAATACTACACACTTCTATTATTGATTTTTAGCGAATCAACTACTTTAAGTTTGTTTCGTACAACCAACTTCAATACAGGGTTCCCACAGAAGATGCAACGGGCAAAATGCAGTACCCAATTCTGACAGGTAAGGTTTGTACCATTTTTTTTGGCAACAAACGCAAGAGTGCCATCCTAACACCTAACTGGTGGCAAATTACATTGGATGTTTACGGTCAGTTGGAGAGGTTGTGCGCAAAATAGGTGCGTCACAACAAGAAACCATTTATAGAAAAGTGGATATCGAAAATTTGAGGTGCGTTGATTTTTTTTATTATTATATTTTTTTTGGCTAAAAAATAAACTGCGAGGGTTTATGACATCTTCGATGACTTGGTCATCTTTTCAGTGGTAATGTTGTTGAGTTCACTATGTGGGACGACATGGCTGTGAAATTTGAAGAGGCTCAGCTTCAAGCAACGCATCAGCCAGTTATAATTGCTGTCAGCTCTTGCCGAGTTGCAAAATTCAGAGGTATTGCATTAACAGATTATCCAAACTTAAACATCAAATTCTTACCAAATTGTCAAACAATGCCATCACAGATTACCAACTAACAGCAACGTCTGCAACACGTTACTACTTAAATCCACAGATACCTGAGGCTGATGAAGCACGAGCAAGGTAAAATCTTTTATTTTGCAAATTTTAAGGTCACACGATGGTCGCGTAAAAATTTGGTGATTCTAATTTTACAACACAAAACAGGCACAAAGAAAAGCAGCAGAAAACACCACCCCTCCATATTACAAAGACTCCATATGAAGCCGTTGAAAAAGAAAAGTGCCGAAAGAGATTTCCCATGAAGACATTGCTGAACCAAGATCCTGAAACCTATTCGGTGAGTTTTCTGTAACAAAAAATTTAACAAACCAACATTCAATTACACGCCCGAAAAAAAGTTAAATGAAAAAGTATGATGTAGCTGTTTGCACAAACATTTAAAGGGGTGCATTTCTGGCGAAGGCAACATGATAACTAGCATAAACATCAAGAGATTGGTTCTACATGTCTTGCAACGAATGTGCTTGAAGGTGAAAGAAGAGGAGGAATGTTTGTTGTGTGAACCATGGAAAACAAGCAAAGCCATCCTATAAGTACATAATTTTACGCCTCGACCGTATAATATTAAAAAACAAAATCTGCCACAAAAATTAAATCCTTATCGTTTCGCTTGATCAAACACGCAGGTTTAATTTCAGAGCCTTCATCACAGACCCATCCGCGACAGTTGAGGTCGCTTTCTTCAGCCCGACGGCGGAAGATGTTACAAGGTATTCATGCTCAGAGCTGCTGGCAAAGCATAAAACGGAAGACCCGCAAGAAATACCTGAAGAGATTTTTGCCATTTAAGGGCAAAAAAATGTGTTCCAGCTCCATTTCAGCACATCAGGTAGGGCAGGAGATTTTGTTGTTGGAAAAGTTTTTAACAAAAATAAAAGACACGAGGGAATTGTGAAGATGATAGAAGCATCCCCAGGTAGCATCATTTAGATCAACAAACTATCTTAGTTAGAACAACCACCCCTGCCTACAAATATTTAATTTTCTTTGTGTATTCATAGGAGCATCGTGACGGGTCTAACACCAGCAAACCAACAAAATGTCGACTAACAACAACTTGACCAAAGTGCCATTTCAGAAGCAAAGGAACAAGAAGGTGACTGCTACAAATTTAATACACAATTTTATTAAATAAAAGGTGTCATGCCTGACTCATTTGCGAATGCAAATAATGAATATTGGTTTATCACTCAGTAGAAACAACAGCTACACCTGTGACGATGACACCCATGGAGGATTTTGAAGAACAAAAACATAAACCAGCAAGCTCAAAAAGTGTGAGGAGAGCATTATTTCAGTATGATCATGAAGATGCGAAGAAGCAAAAAGGTTAGCCCTACAAATTTAACAACCCATTTTATTCAATGCAATATCTTACAATCGATTTTCATGAGTCACACACAAGCAATACAACAACACTCATAATAAGATCATTACCACACACAACTGCAAAAACAACCGACAACACAGAGCACACTTAGCAGACACACACTTAGAGATCCATCAAGCCCCTAAGTTTCTGGATAAAGATGTCATTGTTTCGAGCATTCAGCTCCAGTTCCGTGCCAAGATACGCATCTGCATGATCTTTTGATCATCTTTACCTTGAACCCCCTCTCAAATATTCTGCTATTTTTTGAGCATGCGTGTTTCCAACACTCTCCAATTATTGAATAAAGCTAAGCCTTTCTTGAGTGATTTGAAGCAATCTTCCCGCAAGCGCATTTATTTTTTGTGCCATCCCAATATCTTCGCCAGAGGCTTGGTAACAATAGAACACTAGCATATCAAGCAAGTTGTTAGAATTCGCATCGACTCTAAGCTTATCACACCTAGGATATCTAGACATTTCCTTATCTCACTTTTTTATCACAACTTAAAAAATAAAGTGGTTCACTAACAAGGTGGGTTGGCTATCTTAAATAGGGAAGCAGCAAATAAAAACAAAAGACAGATACATACATTACTGTTTATTGCATTTGTTTTTTGATTTAATTTATCCATGCTAAAATTACAGCTTTTATTATTACTTTTATTCATCACACCAATTTACACATGCATGTTTCTCAAACATAAACACAAACTTTATTAAACACATACATATTATATCACGCTGCACATTAACATTTAGAAATCAATTAGTCCCTTAAGCTTCATGGTAAACACATCCTTATCAGGAGCACTTAGATCCAATGTATCTACCATTATTATCATTTCATCAACTTTTTTACCATCTTTTGTTGAAGTTCCTTTAAGTGCTCGGCAGTTTTTGCGCAAAAGGTTGCCTACGGTTTCGGCTCTTGAATGAAGCGGGCCCTTTCACCGATAACACCGCCTAATCTTCACAGACAATGCATTTATTTCTCGCGCTATTTCAATCTCCTCTGTTGAAGCTTGGCGAAAATAAAAAACTAACATGTCTGTCCAATTCGTAGAATTAGCATCGTTCATCAGCTTAGCCCACTTAGGATGGATTGCCATTTTGTTTTGTTGGTTACTTTGACCAACTAAACAATTAGTTTATGATAAAAATAACATTCACACTTCATATTTTAAATATCCCTTGTAACCATAGGCTCCTTTTTCACATGCCTATTCCACATCTCCAATCCCTGTCCTCATAATTCAATCCCTCACATGATGCACATCTGCTCCCGTATTATTGAATAGCACCAAAAAGAAATGACAGTCATTCAACTGTGTGCTCAACCACATTTACAAGATTCACTTAAAATCACATGATATTGTTAGTGCCTGCATTGCACATTTATTAAAAATAGCCTTATCATTCAGCCTTTGTAATGATACATGCATGCTCTACTGTCATTGAGCAGCAGCAGCACAAAATTGCAAATTGGTTTACTATTTATCCAATTGCTTTAAAGTCCGACCACATATTGGCACTCAATTTGTTTTTTCACTTACACATGCTCACAAGATTTACTATTTACGAACACACATTCAAAACAGGACAAACAATTGCGATTTTGCATACCACTTTGTCTTCTCACATCCTGCACACCTATCAAGGGTAATACACCAATTATTTATCTGATTACTTAATCTTGGAACCACAAATCACCACTCAACCATAGGCAGTGGTGTTTACCTTCAACCAATGACACACTAAAAACATCAGAAATCAAAATTATTGTGCATGCCCTTTCACACTTCTTAAATACTTTACATTTATTAACCTTTAATATAAAACATAAAGAAACATTCATACACAAAGACAAGGTTTTATTCATAACAGAATTCAAATACTTGGTTGAAGAAAATGCATTAAAATACAGCAAACTTAAAATTCATGCAACCTTGCTAGCAATATAGTCACTAACACCAATCACCAGAGCAACCAGCACTAACCCTTTAGATCCATCAAACCTACATGACGTTGCTTTTCAGCCCTCCCTTCACGAGCTAAATCCAAAACCCCAACCAACGCAGCTAAGATATCTCGGTCTCTCTGCTGCGTCTCCAACATGCACTCAACTGCATCAGGAGCAACCTCATCAAATGGACTAAAAGACTGGCCTTCTTGAATTAGTCTATCTCTTCTCTCAATGTTAGCCTAAAGATCAACACATTTCTGCGAAATGTACATGATGATACTCTCATTCTCTCTCCATTCTTGCACAAACAAATACTTAAAGCAATGCTGGAGCTTATTAGAACCACAACACTCCTTTAAATGGTCAATGTCTGGTCTTGCACCCATGGTGGTTGGATATGAGGTGAATGAAAAATTCCTAAGCAAAGTCGTCCTTATATAGCCTACAAAAAACAAACAGGGTATAAAACAATTAATTTAAAAAATAAAATGGTAAAAAAAAAATAATAATAAAAACACATTCATGTAACTCAAATCATGCACAAAGTGGTGAGCTTTATTGATACAAACAATATTTTACAACATGAAATACAAACATGACCTCACCATAACATTGCTTCTACTCAAAAACAAGCCAACACCTAAAACCGCAGAAAGGTTCGCTAATCATATTGCTTCATGGTCAGCACGTGATGGCGCTTCTGGCTACATGTTTCATGCGCTATATCAAAAAGGACAACCATTGCAGACAACAGTTGATAGTCTTTGTTCTGTGCTTCCTGCAAACACGCGAGTCCATTAACTGCTACAAGATCAGTTGGGCTGAAGCCTTCACCCTCTCTCGCTAGACTCCCTTTTTCATGATTCTTGCACGCATCATCACATTTTCATTCGGCACCATAATCGGGCCTTGATATCACACTCTTCATGAAAAAACAGCAAATGGAAAGCGCGATGCAGCTTATCAGAACCGCATGCTTCTTTCAGTTCATCAAAATTAGGAGTCGTTCCCATTTTTTCACGCACAATGGCTAATAAATAATTGCTAAGGTGTGGCCCTCAATGACACACGCATGTCCACTACTTATTTAGACAACATGTGTACCGATGTAACTATGCTCAGTCCACCTAACCAAACTAAAACAGTTACATTGTTATTCCATTTACTTTTACCAGTTTATACTTAACTATCACAATGACAATTTGTTTCTGCTTCCACTGTATTTTCATGTGTTTCTGAGAAATAATACTTACCTTTATCTATTTACTTTTACCTTGAGTCACTAATGTTATTATTTATATTATGTTTATGCGATCCGGTAGAACTGCGATTGCGAGAGAAAAGGAAGACAAGGAACACTGAAAAAAAGAAAGAAATCTAACCATCAGCCTACCGATATGGATGTTTAAAATGACAGCCTTAAAACTTGATGTGTTTTGAAGCATATTTCCTGCTCTAGCTGCTGAAATATGCTCCCAAACATTGTATTCTTTTGTGTCGAAGTTAGACAAAAGGCATGGCATGTTTGCATGCCAAGATACTGATATTTTGTGCCGCGCTCATAGCCTGGCAACAAAAGTATGCAATGGCATACATAACTGGTTTTCTTATGTGATAACCTTGCACCATAACTGTAGAACTATGCAAAGGCTGGATGCAACATATTTTGCGCATCATTTCCAGCACTTGGTACATATGAAACTGATGTGTGTTTCAAAAGATTTGCCAGCTTTTGTATATGGTTTTCTAGCAACATAAAAATGTGCTCAAACATTGTCTTCTTTTGTGTGAAACTTAGAGAGAAGGTGTGCCATGTTTGCATACCAAAATGCTCATGGTTTGTGCTGTACAATGGCACGCAAAACCGCTACCCTTATGTCACAAGCTTGCGCTATAGCTGCAACAGCCAATTGCACAAGGTATACTTGCAAGCTTATGACTTTTAGCATTGCCATCTTCGAAAATCTGTTTGCTACATATTTAACGAAAACACCCGCGGCAACGCGCGGGCTAGAAACCTCGTTTATAGTAATCAATAAATAATTTTATGGACAAAAAATATATTTAAGGCTATAAAATATAAATGAACTTTCAAATTTGTTCCAAGTTAGAAAACGTGCTTTTATACCATTATTTTAGCAAACCAAACTTGTTGATACGTGGTAAAGTGGAAAAATTACCGGATGAATTATTAAAACCTATTGCGATTATTAAACGACTTAAATACGCTTTTGCCAATGCGTGGTCACTCATCACAACCGGTCTACTTATCATACCTTGTAAAGATCACATGTTAAATGAGAGTTTAAAAGTTGGTTTATGCTTTTCAAGTGAGGTTTATTTGCGGTCATTATTTACGGGATGGATGTTTGGTGGTTAATTTTGGTGAATAAGTGAAAAATTGAAATAACGCTGATAATGAAGGATGTTGTCCAATTTACACCCATTGTTATTTATTATTTTCAAAAAACCCCCATCAAAACACATCCTTTTCATAATACAAAAGCCAACCTCCTATGTTGGATTACTTGTAATCACTATAAAGTGTCGATCATTAGTTTATGTAGTAGATTGTCTTAGTTATGGGCTTATATGTATGTAAGTAACTTAAGGTCTATGTAGTAAGCCCATGGGCCTTAGGAAAGCTTCTAGATTATCTAATGGGGCATTTCCCTAGCATGGTATGTGTATAAATACATTGTAATGGCACAAGGGTGCCTAGGTTGGTTCATTTGATATTCAAACTTCTCTTATTATGTTTATGATGAATCCTCCCATATCTTTCTCTCTCTAGTCTTTCTCTCTCTAGAATACTTGTGTTAGTTTACATATTTGGGAACCTACAAGTGGTATCAATCGCTAGAGGATGTTTGGTTAGAATGTTTTGCTGCTTAAGTTTGTTTTTCAAAGTTATACATGTGGTATTTATAGTTTTAAAGCTTAAAGCTTTGATTTTTAACACTTATTCTTGAAGCTTGGAAAGTTTTAAGGATTTTATAGTGTTTAGAATCATAGTTGGTAGCATAAAGTTTGATTTTTTAGGATAAAACTATAGTTTTCCTTTTGAATTTCTTCAAATAATACACTTATCGAATTTAAATTTCTCTTCTTTCAAAAACATTAAAGTTTGCAACTTTCTTTTTTTAGGTGTTTTTAAGTGTTTTTTATAAAAAGAAATCGTTTAGAAACTTGTCTTTTGTCTTAAAGTTGATTTCAAAAATTTTGGCCATCCATCGAATTTGCACAAGGGTTTCATCGAACTTACTGGATTAGGGTTTCATCGAACTTGGCCATCGCAAGTATTCATCAAACTTTCAGATCTTCAAAGCTTCTTCACTAATTCAAGGATACTCAATATCTTCCTTGCTTGGATAAGCCTGTGGAATACTTCGACTAAGTTATATCTTCTAACTTGGATAAGTTAGATAGATCTATCAAATTTCAGATTTGAAATATCGAATTTAACATCGAATTTGATCTTAACGAATTTGATATCTAATTTGTTTATCGAATTTGAAATCCATCGAACTTTGAATCATCTGATTTGTTTTCATCGAATTTGGAACTCTATTTCATCGGATTTGTACTTCATCTCAATTAGAAATCCATCGAACTTGCTACTGAATTCACTTTATCGAACTTGCACAACATCCATCGAACTTTCATCGAATTTACACTTAATTCTTTGAATTTGCACCTAAACTCACTTATCAAAAGTTTACAAGATCCATCAACTACACAAGTTTAAGAGATGTCTCAACCACCTTACTTCAACTACTTTCCTCGGTATCCTCGACAGCAAAATGTGTGAGGCTATCAACGATCAACAATCTATTCATAAAGTCGGATATCCTCAACAACAATTCCCCCATCAACCGCAACAACAAGCATTTCAACAACAACAATCATTTCCACAACAACAACTAATTCCTCAACAAAAATTCCCTCAACAACAACCATACCCTCAACAACCAACAACGGTTTCCACCTCAACTAGTTCCATATAAAGCAGTCAACCAACAACGGTTTCCACCTCAACTAGTTCCTCAACAAAAATTCCCACAACTAGTTCCATATAACAACTCTGATTCGGCACTTTACATTGAAACTCAAAATGAAGACGAGGAAGCATTCAACACATTGAATCAAAGATTTGCTCTTATCACTCGTGCATTTGGTAGATTTGCAAACAAATCCAACAATCGTCTTCGTAACTCGTCTAACACAAGGAATCAAACTGTTATCCAAAATGGAAAGGTTGAAGTTCAGAATCACAACAATTGACGTCTGATGGGAACTGGTGGTTATGTGGGCATTGGACAAGGGTATAATGCTACTGGTAGGAACAATGTGACTGCTCCTCAGCAAAGGGTTCAAATTGTTGACAATGGGAATGCACAAAATGGGAACATGGTCATTCTATGCTACAACTGCAATGAAAAAGGTCATCTGGCTAATGCATGTCCGAAACCAAGAACCAGAGGAAGTGCATATCATAAGCAGGCATTATTCTTGGCTCTTAAAGATGAAGCTGGTGGAACTCTCACTGATAAGGAACAAAGCTTCATGGCTAATGCAGAATCTGATGATGATATGGAGGACTTGCAAGCTAATGCAACTGTGATGTTAATGGCAAACATGCAGAAACTTCACATGAGTAATACATACCCATTTTATGATACTGATGGCTTGTCTCAGGTACCGGATCCTAATATGTGTCTTATACATGATCTGATATCTTCATCTGCATCTGCATCTGACAAGGAGCAAGATGTTCAAAATGAGCCATCAACATCTCATCAAGACAATGATCAAATTAACCCTGATGTTACATTTGATGATCCCACTGATGAACGTGTTGATGATTACGTTGATCAAATTGAAACGTCGTCTGATCCAGATCCAGAGCTCATGATCTTACTTATGACCACCCAATCTCAAGTTGAAAAATGTAATGAAATCAATGTTAATTTAAAAGAAAAAGTTGCATCATTGACTGCGGATCTTGAATGCAACAAAAAACAACTTGCAAATTTTGAAAGAAAAGAAAAACGTGAACATAGTTTTGAAGTTGCTTTTCAAAAGGCGTATCTTAAATAACAAGAATTAGATCAACATATACGAGATCTAGTCGCTTCCAAAAACAATTTGATTTCTCAAATGGAACACGAAAAATTAGAAAACAAACAACAAGTTGACACTCTCACTTCTGAACTTCAAAAAACCAAGCTTGAGCTGTCATCTTGCCAAAATAATTTTTCAAAATTTAAACAAGTCTCAAGGAAGCGAGTTGATCTGTATCTTGATGAAATCATCGATATGGAAAACACGATAAAAGAGTTTCAGAATATTGTTTATAAACATGGTGAGTCATCACAACAATTCAAAGTTCACTTTAAAGCCAAATCCCGATGGATATGGGCCGATCTTCTTGACGATAAACCACGTTTTTACATAGAGCATTCAAGGAAAATCCAAATTTGTATAGTGCAAAATATCTACTTGATGATTCTATTGTGCGTGTTGTTGAATATAAGCGTGAAGAGGAACACGATGTGGAAGAGAGTCGATTAAAAATGAGCAATGTAAAATATAACAAACCTTTTGATTATTTAAAATTGCCTCATATTTCAGAATCTTTTCTTCCTCAGTGAAAAAAACTGAAACATCTTGGGTATCACACAAATAAATGAGTCGTCTTCTGACGTTGGTCTCGTTAAACCCGTTGCACAAATAAATGGTCCGTTACCTTATTCAAGTGAAATAAAAACATTACCAAAAAGATGTCTTGTTCTCAAATATTTTGATACATTCGTGGAAGACATTAAACTTTTGGAAGAGGCAATTGAGTGAAATTATGAGATAAAAGCTGCAACTTTTCAGTCGTCTTATGCCAAAGAACAAAGACAAATCTTTAAAACCCAGATTTTACCTCATGTTCACAATTTGCGTCTATTTGCAACACATTGGGAACGGGAAATTCAGAATGAAGTTGAACAAATTAAAACAAATTTCAATGCAACTGAAACATCGATTTCAAACACAAAAAGGAAAAATAAAATTCTTCGAAATCATGTTGATCAACCCTTTGAAGATGTTATATGTGTTGATACTATATCTATTGTGCTTTATTATTCTGCTGAATCTTCTTGTGATAATGTTATTGCTGATAACACATCTGATGAGGAAAATGATAATGTGAAACTAATCAAAATTTTAAAAGCTGAAAATGAGAGTCTGTCAAAAGAACTTTCTAAATTCAAACGTCATCTTCATTGGTGTCAAAATGATAGCATTGATCGTGAAATTGCTTTACAAACCAAAGTCAACCAGTCAGGTGAAAAACCTTTTGAACCACTACTTAAACGACTGGATGATGAAAACACGTCTTTGAAATGTCAAATTTTCAAATATGAACAAGAAATTGAAAAAGTCAAAAAGGAATACAGAACCATATTTGATTTGCTCAAAAATGACACGTGCTAAAGCTTCAAATGAAACTGATCATCACCTTGCTTACACTCGTGAAATGATGCATGAAAAAAGACAATTACTCTCTAAAATTCAGGAACAGAATCACATTATCATTGAATTAAAAGAGAAATTGGTTAAAATCGAGAAAGGAAAATATTGCAACAAAAATGTTATAGCACCTGGAATGTTTAAAGTTGATACTAGGAAGCCTACTGACAAATCTCAAGATACTAATGTGAATCCTTCCACTTTTACAGGAATAGTCGCCTCCACTTCTAGCGTTAACAATTCACATCTTAAGAGTACTCAAAATAAGAATAGGAATTTGCAACGTAAAAGCGGAACACTAAAAGCCCCTGAAGTAGAAGATCATGCTAGGACTTTGAATAAAACACATGTTGCACCTACTTTAAGTATTGTGTTAGATAAATGTAATCGGAAAGGCGATGTAACGAATGTTAAATATTTGAATACTTTAGATGTTAAATTTGAAGCTTCTTGTGTGTTTTGTCGTAAAAGTATGTTCTCTGGTTTTCATGATAATTGTGTTGCTAAATCTATCTAGTCTCGTAATCAGAAACACACGAATGGCATTACCTCTAGGTCCACTACTGCTTCTAAGTCTGTGCTAGGTAAAACACCCTCTTTAGTTTCTAAGGAAAACATTGATGAACCCATAGCACCATCATCACCTCCTAGGAAGATACCTTCACCTAGTGAATTCACTAAGACAAAAGCACGAACTAGCTGGACTTGGCAGAGATGGTTACAACGTACACCTGGTTTTAAGTGGTTACCTAAAATTATGAACATGTGTACTATAACTGTCACGGAACCCACTAAATCTATGGGTTCCACCTCTACCTCTATCCCACATTCATCATATGTGTGTATTGCAGGTGATACAAATCATCCTTTAGATTGTTGATAGCGGTTGTTCTCGGAACATGACAGGAAACCTAAAACTGTTAACAAACTTTGTTGCAAAGTTCATTGGCACTGTCAGATTCGGGAATGATCACTTCGATAAAATAATGGGATACGGGGACTACATCAATTGAAACATCGAAATTAGCCGAGTGTATTATGTTGAAGGTCTTGGACACAACCTTTTCTTAGTAGGTCAATTTTGTGATGGAGATTTGGAAGTTGCTTTTCGGAAGAAAACGTGTTTCATCCGTGATCTACAAGGAAATGATCTTATGTCAGGAACCCGTGAATCAAGCCTTTACACAATCTCTATGACTGACATGATCGCTTCATCTCCCATATGTCTACTTTCTAAAGAAACATCTACAAAATCATGGCTGTGGCATAAAAGACTTTCTCATTTGTATTTCAAAACCATAACTGATCTGGCACAACACAAATTAGTTGAAGGACTTCCAAGATTTTGGTATTCCAAAGACCACTTATGCTCAGCTTGTGAACAAGGAAAAAGCACTTGTGCACATTTTCCTGCGAAGGTTGAAAACAATACTCAACACGTACTTCACCTTCTTCACATGGATTTATGTCGCCCGATGCACATGCAGACAATTAATGGCAAACGCTACATTCTTGTAATCGTTGATGACTACTCCAGATGGAATTGGGTTTATTTTCTACGAAGTAAAGATCAATATCCTCCTATGATCATCACCTTTCTCACAAAAATTCAAGTTCAGCTTCATAACACGGTCAGACAAGTTAGAATGGACATTGGAACTGAATTCTTGAATCAAACTCTTCGGGAATACTATGAGAAAGTGGGAATTGAACATCAAACATAAATTGCAAGAACACCCAAACAGAATGGAGTTGTCGAAAGACGAAATCGGACGTTAGTGGAAGCTGCAAGAACGATGTTGATTAATGCTAAACTTCCGGATTACTTGTGGGCAGAAGCTGTTTCAACTGCATGCTACACCCATAACCGTTCAATGATCACTAAACGACACAAAAAAACCATATGAGCTTGTCCATAACCAGAAACCTAACCTAAAACACTTTCATGTATTTGGTGCTCTTTGTTATCCAAATAATGATCGTGATGACTTTAGAAAGCTCAAGGCTAAAGCTGACATTGGAGTCTTTGTCGGCTATTGTGAAAACTCAAAAGAATACCGAATCTGGAATTGTCGTACAAGAGAAATTATGGAAACCATTCATGCTAATTTTGATGAGCTCACAGAAATGGCTTCTGAGCATAACAACTTAGAACCCGAGCACAACCGTCTAAACTTTCCAGAATCATCAACTGACCAATAATTTCAACTCACGCGTCGTCAAATGGAAACTTTATTTGCTCCACTATTCAATGAAGATTTCGATCAACGTTCTCCAGATGTATCCAATGTTTCCGCTGCTCAGCCTGATCATCATCCAATACCTGATACACCTGAAACCACAACAACTATTGCTGATGCACCATCGGTCGAGTCTCCAACAACAGCAAAACAAACCACGTCCAATGACAATGACCAAGCTGATGATACCCTAAACCAATACGTACCTACACCCACAGATTATGATGGAAATGCGTTCTTTAACCCTTTTGCATCAGAAACAACCAATCTAGATGTTGCCGAATCTTCAACTAGCCATTTGGATTCACCAAATCTGCACAATGTATACCAACACCAACCCTTGACACATAGATGGAAAAAAGACCATCCTCTTGTAAACATTATTGGTAACCCCAACCAACCAGTCGTAACACGACAACGCCTTCACACCGATGGTGAAAACTGCATTTATGCTCTCACCGTCAGCAATACCGAAGCCAAAAACATTAAAAAAGAAATGACTCATGAAAACTGGATAGAATCCATGTAAGAAGAGTTAAATCAGTTCAAACTGCTTGAAGTATGGGAATTGGCTGAACGACCAACAAGGGTCTATGTTATTAGTCTGAAATGGATTTGGAAAAATAAGGTAGATGTTGAAGGAACGGTTATTCATAACAAGTCACGTCTGGTGGCTAAAGGTTATCGTCAGGAAGAGGGTATTGACTTTGGAGAATAATTCGCACCAGTAGCTAGACTTGAGGCTGTTCGGATTTTTCTGGCTTTTGTGGTTCATATAAACATCAACGTCTACCAAATGGATGTGAAAACTGCATTTCTGAATGGAAAATTACGGAGACAATGTATGTTAGACAACTAGAGAGATTCGTTGATCCAGAGTACCTGAATCATGTCTACAAACTAGAGGGATTCGTTAAAACTAATGAAAACAAATTTTGAAATGTCAATGATAGGTAAACTGCGTTCTTCTTAGGAATTCAAGTTCATCAATCACCCCGTGGTATTTTCTTAAGTCAGTCCAAATATGCTTTTGATATTCTTAAAAAACATGGTATGACTTCATGTGACACCTATAACACACCAATGGCATCATCCAGTAAACTGGACGCTGATTTACATGGAAAACTTGTTGACCTTACCAAATACCGAAGTATTATTAGGTCTCTCATGTATCTAACAGCCAGCAGACCCGACATAGTATTTTCAGTATATCTTTGCTCTCGGTATCAGTCTAGACCAACTAAACGACACCTCTCAGAGGCTAAAAGAATCCTCCGATACATAAGGGAACCATTAATTTGGGGATCTGGTATCCAAAGGATTCTGGTTTTCGACTATTAGTCTTTTCAGATGATGACCATATAGGGTGTTTAGATACAAGAAAAAGTACTTCTGGAGGTCTACATTTCCTTGGTGATAAACTGGTGTCATGGCAATCGAAGAAGCAAGATTGCACAACGTTCTCGTCAACTAAAGCAGAATATGTAGCCATGTGATAAGGTTTTAAAATGTACCTTTTTGAGGGGTCGTTTAAGCCCTTGTTTGATCACTTTTGTATCCGTTATTACTTAATATCGTTCCTTTTCACTTTTTAGGTCTCTTGAAGGCAAATTCTGGAATGACACTTATTTGGACGAAAAGGCGGATATATGAAGAAAATGGCCAAAGTCAAGAATCGAGACACTCAAGTCTTTGAATTACAAGGGGACGGCGCCGGTGTTAATTGTGACGTCGAGCACTTCTGTGACGGACAAGAGCCAAATTGCTTATTTTCAAGTGACGGTGTCGAGCTTTAAAAGAGAGGCCGTCGTAACTCGACGGCCTAGATTTGATCCGCACGTCGTCGAGATCAAGGGGACGACGTCACAAGCATAAGGTGACGCCGCAAGAATAACGTGGCCAAGATGAAACCCTAATGATGGCGACCGACGGCGTCACAAATCATAAGGTGGCGCCGTCGCGATTGTAATCTTATATATAGAATCCGAATTTTTCGCTTTTCGGTGTGTAGTCTTTTGGGTAAAACCTAAACCGAACCAAGGTCGTCTTGTACACGATTTTAGGGTTCAAGCCCTATCTTACCACAAGATAAGTGTTTTACTTCATTAATTCAATTATGTCTTCAATTATTTGTGTGTATGCTTGCATGTTCTCCATGTCCGGCTAATTTACTTGTGTGTTTGCTTAGGGAATATGAAAATTGATTATTGAATATTGATTGGTTGTCTCTTATCTTAATTGTTAATGATCTAGTAATGCGATAGGTCATTCATTGTGTAGTTAATGCTTGATTAATCTTTGTGAACCTTAGGCTATAACACCTAGAGTAGTTGTAAGCTAAACCATCCAAAGATACCTTAGAGTTAGGGATAAACGCATACCCTACGAATTTAGACACACAACACGATTAAGAATAAGGACGTGACAATTCAACCATCAATAGGAGATAATTAAGGAGTAATAAAACCAAATTAAACACATTTTTAAACTATCATACGAGCACACAATAATTAGACATAGACTACATACACCTTAGATTAGATAATTAGACAAGTAGAGTAATCGGTAGAAATACCAACCCCCAAATCCAAACCCCGAGATTCGTACCTTTCTAATTCCTAAAAAACATAAAAAGATAAAAAATAATCTTCCTTAACCCCAACCTTAGCGTAGTAACTTCTCACTAGCATTCCTATTCCCCAAGAGAACGATATCAATACCCGTGGCTTACCCTAATACTACACTACAACGATTAGGTTCACTTGCCTAGGTGTTATAAAACTTGCTCAAGAAAAGGAAGTTCCTTTGACCCCGAACGACACGTGTGGCGTTATCAAGTTTTTACGCCACGCCGGGAATAGAATAGCTAGTTAGTAGTCCACCTCGTTTAGGTTTCTTTGCTTGATTCCTATCAAGTAAATTTTTCTCATTTTTAGCTTTCTCGTAGTCTATCCCCTTTCTTCGTGACCTTTGTTCGTAATCCCATCACTTTTCATCATGGAAGGTGATAACCAACCACCATTCATCAACCTACCACCAAATGACCCCCCGAAAGCCCGTACTCTTGGTGAATACTCAAGACCTAGCCACCTAGGCTATAGGAACACCATTGAGCTTCCCGACCAAGCCCACACTACGGCCCTGCGATCCGACACCATCCGGTTTGTGCAAAACGCATGTGCATTTCATGGACTTCATTCCGAAGATCTTAATCAGCATCTTAGGGATTTCCTTAAAATTGTCGATTCCATTGACCTTGATGCTACTACTCGGGAGACCACGATCTGCGTCTCTTCCAATTCTCTACGGGACCAAGCTAGTAATTGGCTTGAGCGACTTCCATGGCTCCATCTCAAGTTTGGATGACCTCACCTCTCGCTTCCTTGCTTAATTTTTCCCACCGGGGAGAACCACTAAACTTAGACGAGACATCTTAACATTTTAACAACTTCAAGGTGAATCTCTACAAAGCATGGACTCGATTCAAGGACCTACTCCGTAAACTCCCTCATTATGGCATTGATCTTTGGCTTCAAATCCAAATCTTCTATGACCATATCGATTTCATCACTCGACGATCCATTGATCAAGCCGCCAGTGGAAGGTTCAACGACTTTGATGCAGAGAAATCTTGGGATATTATAGAAGAGCTTGCTGATCAAAGCTATGAAGATTGGAATGAATCTCCTGAAACCACTGTTAACGTGGTTAGTGCCATATCAACGCCTCTTGAATCTTCCGACATCACCGAGGAGCAAATGAGTGCTATTGAGAGGAAGATTGATTATCTTATGGAAAGGCATAAAAGAGCTCCCGTACAAATCCCCCGGGAAGCAGTCAATTCCGCCAATTCCACCAACCACCCAACACCTTTTTCGAAATCCCCAAGTCGTGAGCAAAACCCCAATTCCGAAAGGCGCTTCCGTCCTACTTCCCCCATACCACTCTCACCAAGCTTTAAGGAACAAATGAGGGAGTACATGGCAGCTCACACGGAGAGATTAGCCAAATTTGAAAAGGAGGTTTATAGGCAGAGAGAGGAAATGCAAGCAAAAATGACGGAAATGATGAACACGGTAAAGAATATACCAAAACAAAAGTTCCGAAAAGGTGCTAGTAAGAAGCAACGATTGTCCTCCCACTTCGTTTGTTAACGCTTATTTCCATTATGCCCGAGGATGGAGAGGTTGAGGTGAAGAAAACGGGGAAAGCAAGAAGGAGGATTCTCAACCTAATGATGAGCCCGAGACCATTGAGTACTACCTTAAGCACGAAATTAATGTAAAAACCATTGCAAACCAAGTAAACAACTTTAGGTACAATGAGGTTCTTAGGGAAGCCCTTGAAGGAAAAATAACGAGAAGAAGAGTATGACGCCCGCCTATGGGACCTCTGTATGAGTTGGTTCTAAAAACCATTAACGAAAAACGAGACACCACAGGGAACTTCGTGATACCATGTAGCATAGGTGATATTGATAATATAAATGCCTTAGGCGATCGGGGACCGATGTGAACATAATGCCATTATCAATTTATAATAAGTTGACTAGGGAAAAGCCACCAAGACCGATCTTAGACGTCTCTAGCTAATCACACCTATGTCTACCCCATAGGAATCGCGGTGGATGTTTTAATAGAGGTGGCTAACATCGTTTATCCGGTGGATTTCGTGATCATAGATGTTGAAGAAGATAGAAACATGCCACTCATTCTTGGGACACCATTTCGCCACCGCCAAGGCAACCATCAAATGCGGGAGGCATCATGATACTTAAAAGCGGAAAAGTGCACGCTAGGGTACCCATCGTTCCAAGATATCCTCTTAAGATCATGGAGAAGATTACGGTGAAAGTCCACAAGTCCCTAGCAATATAGTTAAGAAGAAAATGAATGATTAGGAGAAAGGACTTAGAGATTTTATGGTTAAAGGAGTGCATGCAACATTGTGGAAACCCGATAAGAAGTTAGGAAATAATCCCACTTCGATACCAAACGCACAAAGGAACCCTAAGGAATTTCTAAAGGGAGAAAAGTACTTGCATAAATCACGGATAAGGGCATTACAAGGTAGAAACAAACCAAGATGGTTTGGGCCTTTTCTGATGAAGGAAACCAATCTAAAGGATAAAACCGTCACCATAATAGACGACGGCAAGGAATCCACGGTAAGCATACAACGTCACGCCCTTTCGACGAAGGAAAGCGAAGGAAGGAGATGAAGGCAACAAAGTCACGTGGGAGCACGACTACGAGTCTAGCTACAAGACTCATAAATAAAGAAAAGCGCTTAGTGGAGGCAACCCATGCTTAATTGTTTGCTTGTTAGTGTCATATATCTTTTATTGATTGCTTATTCTCATGTTTAAATTTGTAAAATGCTTTATTTTGTTTTAACCTCGTCTTAATTGCATATAAAGGTATTTTACATAAAGGATAAGTGTAGGGAGGATTACACACATTTTCAAAAGAAACGTAAACATGAGAATAACAATTAACTAAAAGATATATATGTGTTTGTTCGAGTCAAATGCTTGTATCGAGTCATAATGGATGTTTTGCGTAAATTTTTCCGGATCCTAAAGATGTAAATTTTCCGAATTTTTTCCGAAAATCGCAGACTAGTTTTGTCGGGATAACTGGACGGCGTCAGATCGCAACTGACGACGTCGGGAAGGAGTAAAACAACAGATTACTTTTTCTCGTTTTACGAACTACTTATAAATTTTGGAATTTTCCGGTCTTAATTTTCCGAAATTTCAGTAAACATCCATTCCACAAGCATTATATCCTAGTTAGTAGAGTCTTATATATATTATTACCGCCAATTTTACGCGAAGGTTTCGTTTGTTTTCTTCAAGTGTGCAGGTTTTATTTATCAAGAAGAAGAAACAAAAGGTTGAAAGGAGCTTTTCACGCATACATTTTTCTTGGAAAGGATTTAACCACCACTTTACACGGATCCTACCGAGCTAATCAGGGGAGTATTAGTTTCTTTCATTTTTAATTACCTTCTATTATCATAACTTTGATACTTTCGGGAACATTGGGGACAATGTTTAGTTTAAGTGTAGGGAGGAAAATAAAGCGGAACTTTGAAACTATGCTTATCCTTGATTATTTGCTTTGTCCAATTGTATTTGTGTCATAAACCATGAGAAAATGTCGGTTAGGGTAATTTTGGCACCAAATTTAAAATTTTTCATGACATATAGGAGTGGGCCATTAGTC
This sequence comes from Chrysanthemum lavandulifolium, assembly GCA_022545495.1. NCBI lineage: Eukaryota > Viridiplantae > Streptophyta > Magnoliopsida > Asterales > Asteraceae > Chrysanthemum > Chrysanthemum lavandulifolium. Next base: position 177,073,811 of record CM040245.1, on the reverse strand, counting down.
TTAACAAAAGCGCCTCACGGATAGGAAGTTGCATGACTAGCACAAAAAAACCCTTTACCACCTAAATTCCACCCAAAATGTGAGGATCACCCTTAGATTAGTAGGAATTAAAGCATTCATCTTTAATGCTTAGAGTGTGAACCGGTAGTATATTAGATTCTAGAACTTGTTTTGTGATGTATTCCGAGATCGCTAGTAAGACTACACTTGTGTAGTTAGGAATAACTAAATGATAAGAGGCATTAGGATAACCCTTGTTTGATACCCGTAATATAATTACTTCTTCCACATCGGTTGAGTAATTCCCCCACACCTTTGCGTTGTACACATCTTTAGTACACGATACCCCTAGTTAACCCCCTCAGAGCCTATCCTTTTCGCGGTTCTCGTGATGTTTCGGTTTTTTTGGAATATTAATGAAGAGCATTGTTTACACCCCACCCCCAAATGTACACCCAAATCGCCTTAGCCTACCTTGTATGCACTCACTTTTAGTGCATTATTGTTATCACCCCAAACCCTTAGTTCAATTATCTAGTTGCTTGCATAAGTTGCTAAGTCGAGTCATATCCTTTGTACACAGTTTTGGGACGATGGGACTCATGGGAAAAGTTAGAATTTATGAAATGACTGGAAGGGAACGTTAAATTCTATTATTTGTGTAATAACGTACCCCAAGTGTTTTGATCTTTTCAATTCGGGTCAAATTAGTGTTAGAGTAATAAAAAACTCAAGTGAAGGGATGCGCCTATAAATCCCTATCATTTTGATGTTACCGTAGATGATGGTAGAGTAAAAGTGTATGAAAAAAAAAAAAAAACATACGGGCTACCATTCTACATCTATCCTTTAAATTTATGTTTGTTTGTTTTAGTTATCTAGAGTTTAGAGTGTCGAGTCTTGGCTTAGCAACGCCATTCTTCGTATGCTTGTAACATAAAGATTTTTGACTTGCCACCACTAAATAGCCTATCCCACCAAACCCTTTGTTTCCCTACCGTAAGCCTAACATTACAACCCTTTAAAGACCTCTTTGATAGTCTTTCCTAGGTGCTTACGCCAAAGCGATGGATGTTTGATCTATTCTCAAGCCTATGGTAATCTATGTACTAGGACCGGTTAATGAGTGTTTATCTTCCATTTCCAACTTGTTATATTTCATATACACCGAGAGATGTAGTATCCAAACACCCCATGTGAGGTGCTAGTATGTAATTTCCGTGCTTGTTATGACTTTTGGGGCTTATATGTGTTGTGGATTGTTTTAAACCAATGCTTCATGACCCCTAACTTATAAATTAATTGGCTAAAAGCATATTTTCTTGAGGACAAGCAAATACCAAGTATAGGGATATTTGATAAGGTTTTAAAATGTACATTTTTGAGGGGTCGTTTAAGCCCTTATTTGATCACTTTTGTATCCGTTATTACTTAAAATCGTTCCTTTTCACTTTTTAGGTCTCTTGAAGGCAAATTACTGGAATGGCACTTATTTGGACGAAAAGGCGCGAATATATGAAGAAAATGGCCAAAGTCAAGAATCGAGACACTCAAGCTGCTGAATTACAAGGGGACGGCATCAGGTGTTAATTATGACGCCGTGAGCACTTCGTGACGGACGGAGCCAAATTGCTTATTTTCAAGTACGGTCGGGCTTTAAAAGAGTAGGCCGTCGCAACTCAAACGGCCTAGATTTGATCCGAGACGCGCCGAGATCGAAGGGACGGCGTTAAGGTTCGCAAGACTAACGTGGCCAAGACGAAACCCTAATGAACAAATCATAAGGTGGCCGTCGCGATTGTAATCTTATATATAGAATCCGAACTTTTCGGTTTTCGGTGTGTAGTCTTTTGGAGTAAAACCTAAACCGAACCAATGTTGTCTTGTACAAGATTTTAGGGTTCCAAACCCTATCTTACCACAAGATAAGTGTTTTACTTCATTAATTCAATTATATCTTCAATTATTTGTGTATGCTTGCATGTTCTCCATGTCCGGCTAATTTACTTGTGTGTTTGCTTAGGAATATGAAACTTGATTATTGAATATTGATTGGTTGTCTCTTATCTTAATTGTTAATGATCTAGTAATGCGATAGGTCATTCGTTGTGTAGTTAATGCTTGATTAATCTTTGTAAACCTTAGGCTATAACACCTAGAGTAGTTGTAAGCTAAACCATCCAAAGATACCTTATAGTTAGAGTTTATAATTCCTAGAGATTTTGTAGACGAGACCCTTTGGTAGTTTCAAAGAGTTAGGGATAAACGCATACCCTACGACTTTAGACACACAACGCGATTAAGAATAAGGACGTGACAATTCAACCATCAATAGGAGATAATTAAGGAGTAATAAAACCTAAGTAAACACATTTTAAACTATCATACGAGCACACAATAATTAGACATAGACTACATACATCTTAGATTAGATAATTAGACAAGTAGAGTAATCGGTGAAATACCAACCCCAAATCCAAACCCCGAGATTCGTAACTTTCTAATTCCTAAAAACATAAAAGATAAAAATAATCTTCCTCAACCCCAACCTTAGCGTAGTAACTTCTCACTAGCATTCTTATTCCCTAGAGAGCGATATCAATACCCGTGGCTTACCCTAATACTACACTACAACGATTAGGTTCAACGCCTAGGGTGTTATAAAACTTGCTCAAGAAAAGGAAGTTCCTTTGACCCCGAACAACGCGTGTTGCGTTATCACCATGTCTGCGTGTTATGCTCAAGTCATCGGATGAGAACACAACTCATGGATTATGGTTACGTATTCGATAAGATTCCGTGTATTGCGACTCAAAAGTGCAATTTCAATCTCGTGCAACACTGCTCAACATTCAAAGTCAAAGAATATTGCTCTTCGCTACCATTTCATCAAAGAGCATGTCGAGAAGGAACAGTTGAATTATACTTTGTAGGTACCGACACCAATTGGCGGACCTATTCACCAAAGCCTTGCCACCGCAAGATTTGCTTACTTAGTTCATCGAATTGGTATCGGTGTTTGACTCGGAGAAACTAGAATCTTTATAACTCAATCTTAAAATGTCAAATACCAAACCGCTTGTGTAAATATTTATTAAAAATAGGATAGGGATCTCTGATGAAGTCAATCATAATTTTTTTTATCTTATCTCATGGAATGAGCAAAGACCGAATTTGTTTCGTTGGATGGGATTTATCGCCAGCCTTCTTATTATAAGGTGTCGTAAAGGTGCTTAAAGGAGATAGCGATATGTTATCCCGTCCTCCGCTTATTACACTGGTCTTATCTCGCATATAGCCCTTTGGTGCTTTAGGGTTATGAGGAAGAGTACGCCGGCCGGACTTCAAGGGCATATCTGAGAGGGTTGAGTCGGGCAATGACTAAAATCTCGTTCATTTTCGTGCGAGGATGACCGGCGGCCCTTCAAGATCAATAGTCGTTAAGTGAGCCGCCTAGTGCCAAGGAATGAATTCGGTTAGACTACGGAATCGACGATCTTAGATCTCGGCGTCCGTCTTGACTTTCAAGTTCGTGAAGAGGGTCGGACGAGTGGAATGAGGGAGAGCGGCTCGATCGACAAAAAGAATAGTAGCCCCTATAACTTTGGCAAAGTCATTATCATTATCAATGAATTCCGAGCAATTCTCAACCAACATATGCGATTCATTCCGTAAAGATTCTAACACACGAAGACTCCTTACCTTAGGAGCGGGATGAGTGATACATCCGTGGCGCCGTGAAGAACACAAGGAAAGCGAGGAGCTCGGTATTGAGATATTCCATCAAGAGAAAGGAGGCGGTGGTAATAAGGCCGACCGCATGGGGAGGAAACCGAAAGCTAAGCTTTGGGAGCGGACCAATCTTCCGTATCGCCCCGACTCTCTCCTATAAAAAGCTCGGGAAGCGTGAAGAGCTAAGCTACTAATGTCGTGGCGAAGGTTA